>JAGIQG010000007.1:5322487-5724987 GCA_024679065.1 Sphyrna mokarran
ACAGTGCGGCACTCCCTCAGCACTGACCCTCTGACAGTGCGGCACTCCCTCAGCACTGATCCTCTGACAGTGCGGCACTCCCTCAGTACTGACCCTCTGACAGTGCGGCACTCCCTCAGCACTGACCCTCTGACAGTGCGGCACTCCCTCAGCACTGACCCTGACAGTGCGGCACTCCCTCAGCACTGACCCTCTGACAGTGCGGCACTCCCTCAGCACTGACCCTCTGACAGTGCGGCACTCCCTCAGCACTGACCCTCTGACAGTGCAGCACTCCCTCAGCACTGACCCTCTGACAGTGCGGCACTCCCTCAGCACTGACCCTCTGACAGTGCAGCACTCCCTCAGTACTGACCCTCTGACAGTGCGGCACTCCCTCAGTACTGACCCTCTGACAGTGCGGCACTCCCTCAGCACTGACCCTCTGACAGTGCGGCACTCCTCAGCACTGACCCTGACAGTGCGGCATCCCTCAGCACTGACCCTCTGACAGTGCAGCGCTCCCTCAGCACTGACCCTCTGGACAGTGCGGAATTCCGTCAGCACTGACCCTCTGACAGTGCAGCACTCCCTCAGCTACTGACCCTCTGACAGTGCGCACTCCTCAGCACTGACCCTCTGACAGTGCGGCGCTCCCTCAGCACTGACCCTCTGACAGTGCGGCACTCCCTCAGCACTGACCCTCTGACAGTGCGGCGCTCCCTCAGCACTGACCCTCTGACAGTGCGGCACTCCCTCAGCACTGACCCTCTGACAGTGCAGCACTCCCTCAGCACTGACCCTCTGACAGTGCGGCACTCCCTCAGTACTGACCCTCTGACAGTGCGGCACTCCCTCAGCACTGACCCTCTGACAGTGCAGCACTCCCTCAGCACTGACCCTCTGACAGTGCGGCACTCCCTCAGCACTGACCCTCTGACAGTGCGGCATTCCCTCAGCACTGACCCTCTGACAGTGCGGCACTCCCTCAGCACTGACCCTCTGACAGTGCGGCACTCCCTCAGCACTGACCCTCTGACAGTGCGGCACTCCCTCAGTACTGACCCTCTGACAGTGCGGCACTCCCTCATACTGACCCTCTGACAGTGCGGCACTCCCTCAGCACTGACCCTCTGACAGTGCGGCACTCCCTCAGCACTGACCCTCTGACAGTGCGGCATTCCCTCAGCACTGACCCTCTGACAGTGCAGCGCTCCCTCAGCACTGACCCTCTGACAGTGCGGAATTCCGTCAGCACTGACCCTCTGACAGTGCAGCACTCCCTCAGTACTGACCCTCTGACAGTGCGGCATTCCCTCAGTAGTGACTCTCTGACAGTGCGGCGCTCCCTCAGCACTGACCCTCTGAGAGTGCGGCACTCCCTCAGCACTGACCCTCTGACAGTGCGGCGCTCCTCAGCACTGACCCTCGAGAGTGCAGCACTCCCTCAGCATTGACCCTCTGACAGTGCAGCACTCCCTCAGCACTGACCCTCTGAGAGTGCAGCACTCCCTCAGCACTGACCCTCTGACAGTGCAGCACTCCCTCAGCACTGACCCTCTGACAGTGCAGCACTCCCTCAGCACTGACCCTCTGACAGTGCGGCACTCCCTCAGCACTGACCCTCTGACAGTGCGGCACTCCCTCAGCACTGACCCTCTGACAGTGCGGCACTCCCTCAGCACTGACCCTCTGACAGTGCGGCACTCCCTCAGCACTGACCCTCTGACAGTGCAGCACTCCCTCAGCACTGACCTTTTGACTTTGTGACACTTCCTCAGCACTGACTGCCGAGAAAACCATACAGAATCTGGGATCACATACCAACCGACTCAAGAACAGCTTCTTCCCTGCTGCTGTCAGACGTTTGAATGGACCTACCTTGCATTAAGTTGATCTTTCTCTACACCCTAGCTATGACTGTAACACTACATTCTGCATTCTCTCCTTTCCTTCTCTATGAATAGTATACTTTGTATAATGCACAGGAAACAATACTTTTCGCTGTATGTTACAATAATAAATTGTACATACAATAATAAATCAAATTAAATCAAATAAAACCCTCCAACAGAGCGGCATTCCCTCGGTGTTGACCGTCTGACATTGCGCCAGTGGTGACACAGTTGTTAGCATAGCTGCCCCATAGTGCCAGAGACCTGGGTTTGATTCCTGTCTTGGGTCACACATTTTCTGTGTGGGTTTCCTCCTACAGGGTGCACCAGTTTCCTCCTACAGTCAGAAAGACGTGCTGGTGAGGTGGATTGGCCATGCTAAAGTCTCCCTGAGTGTACCCGAACAGGCACCAGAATCGAGAATGCTGCGTCATAGCCTGGTGCTGGAGGAAGGGTCAACATTAACTTTGAAAAGTATAACTCCACAAACATTTAAAAAGGAAGAAAATTACAGGGTTATGGCAAAATAAATGGATAGCAGCTTCAAAGATCTGGCACAGGATCAATGGACCAAATGACCTCCCTCGGTGCAGTAAGACTGGATGAAATGTATTTGGAATAAAAGGGTGGAATTTTCCAGCTGTTCCCGCCAAGCAGGAGTTTCCAGTCTCGCCGAACTCAACTTCCGTTGCAGGTTTTGCAATCGTGAAGGGGCCCATACGATGTGAAATTCCATGGCAACGATTCCACAGTGCCAGGGAGCCAAGTTAGATTCCTGATTGGGGTCACTGTCTGTGTGGAG
Source organism: Sphyrna mokarran (assembly GCA_024679065.1). NCBI lineage: Eukaryota > Metazoa > Chordata > Chondrichthyes > Carcharhiniformes > Carcharhinidae > Sphyrna > Sphyrna mokarran. Next base: position 5,325,164 of record JAGIQG010000007.1, read on the forward strand.
TCTACATGTTCTCCCCATGTCTGCATGGGTTTCCCGCAGATGCTCCAATTTCCTTCCACTGTCCGAAAGATATGCTGGTTAGCTGGATTGGCTGTGCTAAATTCTCCCTCAATGTACCCGAACAGGCGCTGGAATGTGGCAACTAGAAGATTTTCACAGCAACTTCATTGAGATGTTAATATACGCTTATTTGTGACACTAGTAAATAAACTTTAAACATCAGTCAACAAGGATTGGGGGAGAGGGGAATGAAACCTGGTGTGAGGTAACAGAGAAGTAGCTGAGGCTTATGGAGGCTGTGTGATGGATTGGAGGGAGGGAACAAGGTCACATTTGCTATGTGGTCTGAAACCTATTGAAAATATTCTGAAGGAGTTGTGTCTGTTGGAGCACTGATCTTATAGCAGTTACATCCACTGAGAAAAAGGCACCTACAATAATAGTGAAGAACGGGCAATTCCCCACACCCAAGGGTGACCATTGACTGGAAACTAAACTGGACCAGCCACATAAATATTGTGGCTACAAGAGCAGGTCAGTGAAAAGGGAGTAGCATAGATTATTAATCCAGGGATCCAGGGTAATGTTCTGGGGTCCTGGGTTCGAATCCCATCATGGCAGATGTTGAAATTTGAATTCAGTAAAAATCTGAAATTAAAAGTCTAATGATGACCATTGTTGTAAAAATCCATTAGTAAGAAGTCTCACAACACCAGGTTAAAGTCAAACCAATTTATTTGATAGTTTTCAAGCTTTCAGAGTTTGCCCCTTTGTCAGGAGAATGGAGAGAACTCTTCACTTACCTGAAGAAGGAGCAAATCCCGAAAGTTTGTGAGTTTACTATGAAATAAATTGGTTGGACTTTAACCTGGTGTTGTGAGATTTCTTACTGTGTTTACCCCAGTCCAACGCTAGTATTTCCACATCATTAAAAATCCAGTAGTTTCTTGGTCATCATTAGACTTTTAATTCCAGAGTTTTACTGAATTCAAATTTCAACATCTCCCTTGGTGGGATTCGAACCCCAAATCCTCCAGTATTACCCTGCGTCTCTGGATTAATAGTCCACATCATTCCTTCACTAATGTCTCTTTAGGGAAGGAAATCTGCCATCCTTATCACAGTCTGACCTACATGTGACTCCATATCCCCAGCAATGTGATTGACTCTTAAATGCCCTCAGGGATGGGCAATAAATGCTGGCCCAGCCAGCAACACTATAAAGAAATAAATTAGAGTCTGTGGCCAGGATTTTAACACTCAAAACACCCAACATCTACAAGGCCCAAATCAGGAGTGTGATAGAAAACTTTCTGTTTGCCTGGATGAGTGCAGCTCTAACAAGACTTGAGAAACTCAACACTATCCAGGACAAAGCAGCTCACATGATCAATACCCCAACAACCAGCTTAAATATTCACTTCCTCCAACACTGGGACACAGTGACAGCATCTACAAGATGCACTGTAAGAACTCATCAAGTCTCCTGAGACAGCACTTTCCAAACCCATGACCTTTATCATTGGAAGGACAACAGCATAGCATGGCCACACAATGGTATGGTGGCACACAGTGCCTCACAGCACCAGGGAGCCGCATTTGATTCCTGGCCTCAGGTCACTGTCTGTGTGGCGTTTGCACGTTCTCCTCGTGTCTGTGTGGGTTTCCTCCGGCTGCTCCAGTTTCCTCCCACAGTCCAAAAATGTGTGGGTTAGGTTGATTGGCCGTGTTAAATTGCTCCTTACTGTTAAGGGGGATTAGCAGGGTAAATATGTGGGGTTACGGGAATAGGGCTGGGGTGAGACTGTTGTCAGCGATGCAGGCTCGATGGGCCAAATGGCCCCCTTCTGCACTGTAGGGATTCTATAATTCTATGACCACAACCTGGAAGTTCCACTCCAAGTCACTCATCATCCTGACTTATCATTCCTTCACTGTCGCTGGATCAAAATCCCTCCCTGGGAACATTGTACCTACAGCACATGGACTGCAGTAGCTCAAGAAGGCAGCTCACCACCACCTTCTCAATAAGGGATGGGCAATAAATGCTGGTATTGCCAGTGACACGCATGTGCCTGGGAAGGTACATAGAGCATAGAACGGTACAGCACAGCACAGGCTCTTCGGCTCTCAATGTTGTGCCGAGCTATGTTTAAGGAACAGCTTCAGCTGTTTAAGGAACAGCTTCAGCATGTCCTTAATGAATATGTACCTGCCAGGCAGGGAGGAAGTGGTCGAGTGAGGGAACCATGGTGTACTAGGGAAGTTGAGTCTCTGGTGAAGAGGAAGAAGGAGGTTTATATAATGATGAGACGTGAAGGCTCAGTTAGGGCACTGGAGAGCTATAAATTAGCCAGGAAGGAGCTAAAGAGGGAGTTGAGAAGAGCTAGAAGAGGACAAGAGAAGACTTTGGCGGATTGGATTAAGGAGAATCCTAAAGCTTTTTACAGGTATATAAATAATAAAAGATTGGTTAGGGCAAGATTAGGGCAAGTCAGAGATAGCAGTGGGAAGTTGTGCGTGGAGCCTGAGGAGATAGGAGAGACACTGAATGAATATTTTTCATCAGTATTCACGCAGGAGAAAGACAGTGTTGTCGGGGAGAATACTGCGATACCAGGTTGTAGACTGGGTAGGGTTGAGGTTCATAAGGAGGAGGTGTTAGCGAATCTTGAGGGTATGAAAATTGATAAGTCCCCTGGGCCAGATGGGATTTACCCTAGGATTCTCTGGGAGGCTAGAGAGGAGATTGCAGAGCCTTTGGCTTTGATCTTCATGTCGTCGTTGGCTACAGGTATAGTGCCGGAAGACTGGAGGATGGCAAATGTTGTCCTTTGTTCAAAAAGGGGAGTAGGGACCATCCTGGAAATTATAGACCGGTGAGCCTGACTTCTGTTGTGGGCAAGGTCTTGGAAAGAATTATAAGGGATAGGATTTATAAGCAGCTAGAGAGAAATAAATTGATTAGGGATAGTCAGCACGGTTTTGTGAAGGGTAGGTCGTGCCTCACAAACATTATTGAGTTTTTTGAGGAGGTGACCAAAGAGGTAGATAAGGGTAAGGCAGTTGATGTAGTGTATATGGATTTTAGCAAAGCGTTTGATAAGGTTCCCATGGTAGGCTACTGCAGAAAGTGCAGATGCATGGGATTGAAGGTGATTTAGCAGTTTGGATTAGGAATTGGCTAGTTGATAGAAGACAGAGGGTGGTGGTTGATGGGAAATATTCAACGTGGAGTGCAGTTACAAGTGGTGTACCTCAAGGATCTGTTTTAGGGCCATTGCTGTTTGTCATTTTTATAAATGACCTAGATGAGGGTGTAGAGGGTTGGATTAGTAAATTTGCTGACGATACCAAAGTGGGGGGAGTTGTCGACAGCGAGGATGGATGTTACAGTTTGCAGAGGGACATAGATAGGTTGCAGAGCTGGGCCGTGAGGTGGCAAATGGAATTCAATACGGGTAAGTGTGAGGTGATTCACTTTGGTAGGAATAACAGGCATATGAAATATAGGGCTAATGGAAGGACCCTTAATAGTGTTGTCGAGCAGAGGGATGTTGGGGTACAAGTACATAGCTCTTTGAAAGTTGGCACCCAGGTTGATAAAGTTGTTAAGAAGGCGTACGGTGTGTTAGCTTTTATTGGTAGAGGATTGAATTTAGGAGCCGTGAGGTTATGTTACAACTGTACAAAACTCTGGTGCGGCCGCACTTGGAGTATTGCGTACAGTTCTGGTCGCCGAATTATAAGAAAGATGTGGAAGCATTGGAAAGGGTGCAGAGGAGGTTTATCAGGATGTTGCCTGGTATGGTGGGAAGGCCTTATGAGGAAAGGCTGAGGGACCTGAGGTTATTTTCATTAGAGAGAAGAAGGTTACGCGGTGACCTAATTGAGGCGTATAAGATGATCAAGGGATTGGATAGGGTGGATAGTGAGAGCCGTTTTCCTCGGATGGTGATGACCAACACGAGGGGACATAACTTTAAATTAAGAGGTGGTAGTTATAGGACGGATGTCAGAGGCAGGTTCTTCACACAGAGGGTGGTGAGGGCGTGGAATGCCCTGCCTGCAGTAGTTGTGGACTCACCTACTTTGGGGGCATTCAAATGTTCGGTGGATAGGCATGTGGATGATATTGGAATAGTTTAGGTTAGAGGGTCCACTGGCCGGCGCAACATCGAGGGCCGAAGGGCCTGTACTGCGCTGTAATGTTCTATGTTCTATGTCCAAACCCAAGATCAAGCTATCCCACTCCCTATCATTCTGGTGTGCTCCATGTGCCTATCCAATAACCGCTTGAAAGTTCCTGAAGTGTCCGACTCCACTATCACAGCAGGCAGTGCATTCCACACCCCAACCATTCTCTGAGTGAAGAATCTACCTCAGACATCCCTTCTATATCTCCCACCTTATATTTGTGCCCCCTAGTAACCGCTACATCCACCCAAGGAAACAGGTGAAAAAAAACCCCACGTAATCTCGTTTAAACATCAAAGAATGCAGTAGTTGTTGTAATCGTAATGGCAGAAATCTTCCACGAAGAAAAGACACCGGTAAAGATGGAAACTCTCATTTTGTTGTGTCATCTTATTTTTGAATTATCAGACTGTGACAGAGAAGCTCCGTCAGAGAGGCTAAATCTTTCAAAGCCGTAATCAGCAGCAGATTCCTCTGAAGCAAGCAATAACATTAATTAAGTGTGCATATGTTTCTTCAGATGTATTTCAATATTACAATACACTTTGCTTTCTTGGGGATTTACTTTTGGATGCTCTCCAATCTCAGTATTTGCGAAGCCAGTTCTTGAGGAAGCAGGAATCTCATCTTAATATCGCAAGAGGGACCCATTTCCCTCCCCCCCTCCTTGTTCATCAGCACAACAGGGATACACCTTTTCTATCAATCTCCTTCTCTCTTGCATCCCCCATGCAACTGGGGCGGCTCAGTGGCACAGTGGTTAGCACTGCTGCCTCACAGTGCCAAAGACCCGGGTTCAATTCCTGGCTTGGGTCACTGCCTGTGTGAAATTTGCACATTCTTCCCATGTCTGCGTGGGTTTCCTCCCACCTTGCTGGTTAGATATTTGACCTGAACAGGCGCTGGAATGTGGCGACTAGAGGAATTACACAGTAACTTCATTGCAGTGTTAATGTAAGACTTACTTGTGACTGATACATTAGCTGAGCCTGCTTGTTTATCTTCAGGCATACGTTTTCTCTGGCTTTTGGGGGAAGGGTGGGGAGATGGCAGAAGGGTTTCTGTGTCAACAATCAGACTGCTAGACCATAACACAGTCAGTAAGTGTTGGTGACGGACTTGAAATCAGTTTTTGTCCCAAAGATAGGGACACTACATCAATGCAAACTTTTCCAATTTGTTTGTTAACATGACTGAATATTAACACGCCTCAAGACAATGATATTATTCCACCAGTCCCTGAGCTGGACAGATGCCAAGGTGCCAAGTTTGAAGCTTAATATGCCACACATGCTGACCAGATTTCACCAGTGTGGGTCAGCTCTTTAATCATCTTTATTAATCTCGTATTTGTGCCCCTACCTCATTTTCCACCTGCTGAAATCCTCATTTATCCCTGAGTAAAACGTCAGGTTTGTAAACTGTTGAGAGGAATAGATAGGGTGGATTCTCAGAAGCTATTTCCCAGGGCTGAAATGGTCGCTACGAGAGGACACAGGTTTAAGGTGATGGGGAACAGGTATGGAGGAGATGTTAGAGGTAAGTTTTTCACTCAGAGGGTGGTGAGTGAATGGAATCGGCTGCTGGTGGTGGAGGCGAACTCGCAGGGGTCTTTTAAAAGACTTCTGGATGAGTACATGGGATTTAATGGGATTGAGAGTTATGAATAGTTCTGGTACATATGGATGTGATTGGCGCAACTTGTGGGCCGAAGGACCTGTTTGCGTTCTATGTTCTATGTCAGGTTCAACCATTTCTCCTGATATAGCTCCTACAGGTTGGCTTTGGTTAGGCCAGGCTTGGTCATATCCCTCTGCTTTGGGGGCTATTCTCACCTGTATGGCTCCTGGAGCAGATCCCCATGACAGGTTTATGTCTAAGGTGAACTGGTAGCAAACAGCGCCCGTGTGATGTGATGTTAACGTGGGTGAATATATGGTGGAGGTCAATATCTGGTGGGAGGGGGCAGGATGGCACGTTAATTATATCAGATGTATTTAAATCAAGTTCCTACGGGGTGCAAGGCTTAAAGGAGATGTACAAGGCAATTTTTCTACACAAAGGATGGGGGTAGGTGTTTGGAACTCGCTGCTGGGGGAGGTAGTGGAAGCGGATACTTCTAAGGGGCATCTGGACAAATCCATGAATAGGATGGGGATAGAGGGATATGGTCCCCGGAAGGGTAGGGGGTTTTAGTTCAGTTGGGCAGCATGGTCGGTGCAGGCTTGGAGGGGCCGAAGGGCCTGTTCCTGTGCTGGAATTTTCTTTCTCTTTGTTCTTTATACATCGCCAGTGAGATCCACAACTTCTGGTTTTCACCGCACCTTAACCCCATACTGGCAATCTTTGCAGATGGCAGGATGGGCTCAAGATCCTGCCCAGATTATCATCGCTGTTTGTGGGAGCTTGCTGTGCACATTTCCCTATGGTGCAACCCTAGTGGTACAGAGGTTAGCACTGCTGCCTCACAGCGCTAGGGAACCGCATCCGATTCCCAGTTTGGGTCACTGAGTGTGTGGAGTTTGCACATTCTCCTTGTCTTTGTGTGGGTTTCCTTCGGGTGCTCCGGTTTTTTTCCCACAGTTCAAAGATATGCGGGTTAGGTGGACTGGTCAGGGAAAATTGCCCCTTAGTGGCAGGGAGATTAGCAGGGTAATTATGAGGGGTTACGGGGATAGGTGGGATTGTGGTCGGTGCAGACATCAATGGGCCGAATGGCCTTCTTCTGCATTGTGGGGATTCTATGAACAGTGACCTTCTCCAGCGAGGCTTCCAGAGGCCAATGGGTGATCCAGCAGGATGAGGCCCAAGAAATATTCCGGGAGAAGTCCGTGGCATTTAAGAGATCTCACTCTGGAACCCTGGAATGACTCCGTCGAGAATAGACTCAAATTCCTCAACTGCTTCTTGCTTGACAAAGAGGAAAATATTCAGTCCGGAAGCCTGGAATTCTCTATCCAACATTGCAGGATAAGCCAGTGAGTGTCTCCCAAGAATGGCGTAGAATTCCGCCACAACAAAATCATTGTTTCACAAACCTGATTACAACAGTGAGCTCAGACACTCGGGGTGAAGTCAGGAAGGAGTCTTTACCAAAAGGGGATTGGAAATCTGGAATTCCTGCTCTCAATGTTCCCGGAGTGGGGCTGGGGACGATCATGAGAGAGTGGTCAAATTGAAAATGTTCAAAGTGAGATTGATAGATTTTTGTGGGGGCGGAGGAGGGGGGGGCGTAACTGGATTAAGAGTTAAGCAGCGAGGGTGGGTCGATGAAATTAACACAGATCAACTGTGATCAGATTGAGTGCTAGAACAGGCTAGAGGGGCTGAATGGCCGAATCCCATTCCGACGTCCCTTCCATTATTAACGGGCAGGAACCAGCTGCTTCCACAGCACAGGATGGATATTCAGGAAGGGATGGAGTCGGAAACGGAGAGCCAATTGCCAAGGAACTGCTGACACATCCCAAAGGAATTGAAACTTGACTCGTGAAGATTGGGCCATTTTGCAACTTCTTGTTCTTCATCCTCTGGATCCTCAGAGCTGCCTGACCCTTACAGAAATCTGGCTCATTTCCACCTTCCATTTCCTCTCCCACCATCTGTGGTGTTCCTTGTTGGATCTCTATCCTGGACTGCCAGTGATGGCTTTTGTAACCATGAGGGAAGTGGAGACGGGAAGCTCAGAACAAGCATCACGTGAGGCATTGCATTTCGGGAAGGCAGATCAAGGCAGGGCCTTCACAGTGAATGTTAGGATCTTTGGGATTATCGTGGAACAGAGGGACCTTGGAGTTTAGGTTCTCTAAAGGTAGAGTCACAGGTAGATAGAGAGCGAAGAAGGCATGTTGGCCTTCATCAGCCATTGAGTTTAGAAGTTGGGAAGTTACATTGCAGTTGTACAGGATGTTGGTGAGGCCACACCTGCAGTATTGTGTTCAGTTTTGGTTGCTTTGCTATGGGAAAGATGTGATTAAACTAGAGATTTACAAGGATATTGCCAGGACTCAAGGGACTGACTTATAAGAAGAGATTGGACAGGCTGGAACTTCTTTCTTTGGACCGTAAGAGATCATGTGATGATTTTATAGAGGTGTATAAGATCATAAGAGGCATGGATAGGGTGAATGCCCTCAGCCTTTATCCCTGCATTGGGGAATCGAGAACTAAGGTGCAGAGGTTAAAGTTAAGGGGGGAAGAATTAAGGAGAATCTGAGGAGGAACTTTTTTACACAGAGGGTGATACGTGTGTGGAATGAGCTGCTGGAGGAAGTGGTTGAGGCAGGAACATTGACAACATTTAAAAGTCATTTGGACAGATACATGGACAGGAAAGGTTTAGAGGGATATCATAGAATTCCTACTGTGCAAAAGGAGACCATTTGGCCCATTGAGTCTGCACCGACCACAATCCCACCCAGCCTCTATCCCCATAACCCTATTTATTTACCCTGTTAATCCCCCTGACACTAGGGGTAATTTTACATGATTAATTAACCTAAACAGCTCATCTTTGGACGGTAGGAGGAAACCGGAGCACCCAGAGGAAACCCACACGGACACGGGGAGAACGTGCAAACTCCATCCAGACAGTGAGCCAAGCTGGGAATCGAACCCGGGTCTCTGGTGCTTTGAGGCAGCAGTGCTAACCCACTGTACCACCCAGTGTTTGGTCTGAAATGGGCCAAATGCTGTCCAATGGGGTTAGCTTAGATGGGCTTTTTGGTCGGCATGGACCAGTTTGGGCAGAAGAACCTTCTCCATGCCATAGGTTTTATGATTCTATGATCTGAAAGGGGAGGGTGAGGAACTGCAAGTTGTAGTACATATAGGTACTACTGAGATAGGCAGGAAGAGGGAAGTGGACATGAAAAGGGATTATAGGGAACTGGGTAGGCAGCTGAGAGAGAGGAAAGCGAAGGTAGTAATCTCAGGATTGCTGCCTGCGCCTCGGGAGAGTGAGAGCAGGAATGGTATGAGGTGGAGGTTGAATACGTGGCTGAGGGACTGGAGCAGGGGGCAGGGATTCCGGTTCCTGGATCATTGGGACCTCTTTAGGGGCAGGTGTGACCTGTACAGCAAAGACGGGTGGCACCTGAATCCCAGGGGGACTAATATCTTGGCGGGAAAACTGGCTAGGGCTACTGGGGGGACTTTAAACTAGAAAGGTTAGGGGGAGGGAATAGTGATGTGGAGACTGGGAGCAAGGAAGTTAGCTCCCAGGTAGGGAAGAACTCTAAGCAGGATGAGAGGCAGGTTAGACGAGTGGGGGAGAAGGGAAATGTCCAGTCTGAGGGACTGAGCTGTGTCTATTTTAATGCCAGCAGTGTAGTAAATAAGGTGGATGAACTTAGGGCGTGGATTGCTGCTTGGGATTGTGATGTGGTGGCCATTACAGAGACTTGGATGTCTCAGGGACAGGACTGGGTACTACAGGTCCCGGGATTCAGATCCTTCAGGAAGGACGGGGAGGGAGGCAAAAGAGGTGGTGGGAGTGGCACTGTTGATCAGGGACAGTGTCATGGCTGCAGAGAAGGTGGATACCGAGGAGGGAATGTCTACGGAGTCTCTGTGGGTGGAAGTTAGGAATAGCAAAGGGTCGGTGACATTGCTGGGTGTATTCCATAGGCCGCCCAATAGTGACAGGGAAGTTAAGGTGCAGATAGGGAAACAGATACTGGAGAGATGTAGAAATAACAGAGTTGTTGTGATGGGAGACTTCAATTTCCCAAACATCGACTAGAATATCCCAAAGGTAAGGGGTTTGGATGGGGAGGAGTTTGTTAGGTGTGTTCAGGAGGGTTTCCTGACACAGCACGTGGACAAACCTACGAGAGGAGAGGCTGTACTGGACCTGGTACTAGCTAATGAACCAGGACAGGTGATGGATCTCTCAGTAGGAGAGCATCTTGGGGATGGAGATCATAATTCTATCTCCTTCACCCTTGCATTGGAAAAGGAAAGGATCAGGCAGGCTAGGAAGGTGTTTGTCTGGAATAAGGGGAAATATGAAGACATCAGGCAGATGTTGGGGCGAATAAACTGGAAGGTGGTGTTCTTGGGGAAAAGCACAGAAGGAAGGTGGCAGATATTCAAGGAATGCTTGTCTGGAGCTCTGCACGACAACGTTCCGGTGAGACAAGGAGGTTTTGGTAGGACGCGGGAACCGTGGTGCATGGAGGTTGTGGTGAACATAGTCAGGAAGAAAAGAAAGGTGTATAAAAGGTTCAAAGAGCTAGGAGATGTTGGGGATCTAGAGAAGTATAAGGCTTAGAGAAGAGAGCTTAAAAAGGAAATTAGGAGAGCCAGAAGGGGTCATGAGAAGGCCTTGGCTGGTAGGATTAAGGAGAATCCCAAGGCCTTCTACAAATATGTGAAAAGTAAAAGGATGAGAAGAGAAGGGATAGGACCTATAAAAGATGAAGGGGGAAAAGTCTATATGGAACCGGAAGAAATGGCAGAGGTGCTTAATGAGTACTTTGCCTCAGTATTCACAGTGGAAAGTGATCTGGGAAGATGCACTACAAGTTTGCGGCAGACTGAAAAGATTGAGTATGTAGATATTAAGGAAGCGGATGTGTTAGAACTTCTAAATGCTATCAAGATAGACAAGTCTCCGGGACCAGATGGGATGTACCCCAGGTTATTGTGGGAGGTGAGGAATGTCATTGCAGAGCCCCTGGCGATGATCTTTGCATCGTCAATGGAGACGGGAGAGATTCTGGAGGATTGGAGGATTGCGGATGTGGTCCCTATTTTCAAGAAAGGGAACAGGGATAGTCCTGGAAATTACCGACCAGTGAGTCTGACCTCATTGGTTGGTAAGCTGATGGAGAGGCTTCTGAGGGACAAGATTTACGAGCATTTGGAGAAGTTTAGGTTGATTAGAAATAGTCAGCATGGTTTTGTAAAAGGCAGGTCGTGCCTTACAAGCTTAATTGAGTTCTTCGAAAATGTGACTGAATACATTGACGAAGGAAGAGCAGTGGACATGGTGTACATGGACTTCAGCAAGGCATTTGACAAGGTCCCACGTGCAAGACTTCTTGAGAAGGTGAGAGGCCATGGAATCCAAGGGGCTTTGGCCTTGTGGATCCAGAACTGGCTTGCCTGCAGAAGGCAGAGGGTGGTTGTGGATGGCTCTTTTTCTGCATGGAGGTCGGTCACCAGTGGAGTGCCCCAGGGATCTGTTCTAGGACCCTTGCTGTTTGTCATTTTCATAAATGACCTGGATGAGGAAGTGGAGGGATGGGTGAGTAAGTTCGCCGATGACACGAAGGTCGGTGGTGTTGTGGATGGTCTGGAGGGATGTCAGAAGTTGCAGCAGGACATCGACAGGATGCAAGACTGGGCGGAGAAGTGGCAGATGGACTTCAACGTGGATAAATGTGTTGTGGTCCATTTTGGCAGATCCAACGGGATGAATGAGTACACTATCAAAGGTAGGAGTCTTAGCTGTGTGGAAGAGCAGAGGGATCTTGGGGTCCGGTCCATAAGACTCTCAAATCAGCCTCCCAGGTGGAGGATGTGGTTAAGAAAGCTTATGGTGTACTGGCCTTCATTCATCGAGGGATTGAGTTCAGGAGTCAGGAGGTAATGCTGCAGCTTTATAGGACCCTTGTCAGACCACACTTGGAGTACTGTGCGCAGTTCTGGTCGCCTCACTATAGGAAGGACGTGGAAGCTATTGAAAGGGTGCAGAGGAGATTTACAAGGATGTTGCCTGGATTGGGAGGCATGCCTTATGAAGACAGGTTGAGGGAGCTGGGACTGTTCTCCCTGGAGAGACGAAGGTTGAGAGGCGACCTGATAGAGGTTTACAAGATGTTGAGAGGAATAGATAGGGTGGACTCTCAGAGACTATTTCCCAGGGCTGAAATGGTCGCGACGAGAGGGCACAGATTTAAGGTGCAGGGAAGCAAGTACAGAGGGGATGCTGGGGAAAGTTTTTCACTCAGAGGGTGGTGAGTGAATGGAATCGGCTGCCGTCGGTGGTGGTCGAGGCGAACTCGCTGGGGTCTTTTAAAAGACTTCTGGATGAGTATATGGGATCCAAAGGGATTGGGGGTTATAGATAGGTCTATGGCTGGGTAGGTTTTTGATGTGTTCGGCACAACTTGTGGGCCGAAGGGCCTGTTTGTGCTGTAGTGTTTTATGTTCTATGTTCTATCTGCCTGAAGCACCTGCCCATCCTTGGCTTTTGAAGGTGGGAGAAGGAAGCGGAATGGACTGCCCTCGGAAGCTGCTGTACTTCCAAATCATTGCAGTTGTAAATCCTGGACGAGACTTCCTGCCTCTCTCTCCTTGCCCCCACTCCTGGCAGAGTGCTTTGCCATTGGCTGGCTCTGGGATCTTCCTGGTCTCATCCCTGAGTGGACATTTTGTGTTGTTCCCCAGCTGTGCTATGGTCACCAGGTAGCCACTGATGGGACCAGAAGTTCCAGTCCTAAGACCATAAGATATTGGAGCAGAATTCAGCCATTTGGCTCATTGTTCAATCATGGCTGATATCATCCCCATCTCTATTTCTTTTGCCTTCTTCCCGTAACTTTGATCCCCGTTTTGATTAAGAACGCTATCTATCTCTGTCTTAAAGACACTCAATGACTTGGACTTCACAACCTTCTGTGGCAAAGAGTTCCACAGACTCACTACCCTCTGGCTGAAAAAAATTACTCCTCATTTCTGTTTGAAAGGATCATCCCTTTAGCCCGAGTTTGTGCCCTCGAGTTCTAATCTCTCCCACTAGTGGAAACATCCTCTCCACGTCCTCTCTATCCGGGCCTCTCAGTATTCTGTAAGTTTCAATTAGATCCCTCCCTCATCCTTCTAAACTCCATGGAGTCCAGGCCCAGACTCCTTAACCATTCCTTGTATGATAAACGGGAAGATATTCACTCTGGAGCTCTGGAATTGAGCGTTGCGGGATGAACCAGGGAATATTTCCCAGGACTGGTCTAACGTTCCGCTGGGACAAAGCTGTTGCTTCACAAAGCTGACTGTTGATAATTCGGGTGATGGATGGGAACAGCCAGCATATTCAGCCCCTCTTTGCGAAGATAGCACCTGGATAGCAAACGTGATTAAAGGGAGTTAAGACAAGTTAAGGACAGTTTAGTGAGGCAGGAGAGGGAGGAATATCGTCAAATGACAAAATCCCAGCAAGAGCGGGGAAGAATTAAACAACAACTAAATAGAGAACAGAGAGAAGAATGTTCCTTTGTTGTCTAAAGCCCAAATGATTGTCACTTCACTGGCTGGTAAATGTATAACTGGGATTTTCCGTAGTTGTGAAAGTTGCTATTGAAATGTATATCTTCATTCTCCATTCAGTATCGGCCCCTCTCGGCACCTCAGAACATCCTGAAGCACTTTGCAAGATCCTCAATGTGCCATTGGCTGTTTTCCCTATCTCGGTGTGGGAATGTGGTGGGTGGTAAATATTAGCCATGATCCCATCCCACCGCCACCCCCCACTGCCCCCACAGCCCCACTCTCTTTGATGTCCCCCAGTCCTCCATACCCACCCACACCCCTCCTGCCTTCCAACCCCCCCCAACCCCGCCCGCTCTCCAACCACCCTAACACTCTCCCTGCCCTCCCCTCTCTGATACCCCTCTGCCCTCCAACCCACCGATACCCCTGCTTTCCACTTCCCCCCTGACACCCCTCTGCCCTCGCCCCTCCCCTAACAACACCCCCGGCCTCCACCCCCACACAAACCTCCCGCCTTACATTCCCCCCCCTCCAGACCACCCTGCTCCCCGCAGCCCTGACAATACCCTTGCCCTCTGTCTCCCCAACACCTCCTTGGCCTCCACTCCCACCCGACAACCCCCCGCCCTCTAGCCCGCCAACACCCCACTACCCTCTGCCCCCCAACACCCCCCCGCCTTCCACCCCCCAGCCCCCACCCTGTCATCTGACCACCTCTATCCTCTGCTCCGCCCCCCGACACCTCCCTCCCATTCCCCTGCTTTTTTTAAAGCAGTGAGCAGTGATATCTTTCATGTAAGAGTAGACAGCGACCTTAAACAGCAAAGAAAATTACAGCACAGGAACAGGCCCTTCGGCTCCTCCAAGCCTTCACTGACCATGCTGCCCGAGTGAACTAAAACCCCCTACCCTTGTGGGGACCATATCCCTCTATTCCCATCCTATTCAGGGATTTGTCAAGACGCCCCTTTAAACTCACTAACGTATCCACTTCCCCCACCTTCCCCGGCAGTGAGTTCCAGGCACCCACCATCCTCTGCGTAAAAAATCTGCCTCGTACATCTCCTTTAAACCTTGCCCCTCGCACCTTAAACCTGTGCCACCTAATAATGGACTCTTTCACCCTGGGAAAAAGCTTCTGACTATCCACTCTGTCCATACCTCTCATAATCTTGTAGACTTCTATCAGGTAACCTCTCAACCTCCGTCGCTCCAGTGAGAACAAACCACCCCACCTCTCCTCATAGCTAATGCCCTCCATACCAGGCAACATCCTGGTAAATCTTTTCTGTTCCCTCTCCAAAGGCTCCACATCCTTCTGGTAGTGTGGCGACCAGAATTGAACACTATATTCCAAGTACGAAAGACTGGAGGTATGAGGCTAACACTGTAAGAAGCCTGACAACACCAGGTTTAAGTCCAACCAATTTATTTGATAGTAAACTCACAAGCTTTCGAGGTGTTTCGACCTCTTTATCAGGTGAATGAGGTGTTCTGGTCTCAGACAGAGAGTATAACAGCACAGACAGTTTACACATTACTGATTAGAGTGCGAATCTTTACACCCAACCTGCTATTCAAGTCTTAAGGTGGTTAACAATGTGAGTGGACGGAGCATTGAGCACAGGTTAGAGAGATGTGTATTGTCTCCAGACAGAACAGTAAGTGAGGTTTTGCAAAGACATAGAGATGCCGGCGTTGGACTGGGGTAAACACAGTAAGAAGTCTGACAACATCAGGTTTAAATCCAACCGATTTATTTGATAGTAAACTCACAAGCTTTCGACTCTATGGTCTTTGTCAGGTGAATGAGGTGTTCTGGTCTCCAACAGCACACATACCAGCACAGACAGTTTACAGATTGCTGATTAGAATGCGAATCTTTATACCTAACCTGCTATTCAAGTCTTAAAGTGGCTAACAATGTGAGTGGACAGAGCACTGAGCACAGGTTAGAGAGATGTGTATTGTCTCCAGACAGCACAGTAAGTGAGGTTTTTTGCTAACCCAGGCAAGTCATGGGGGTTACAGATAGTGTGACATGAACTTATACGGTATGAGGCTAAGCAAGCATCATGATGGGTACAGGCTTGGAAGGGCCGAAGGGCCTGTCCCTGTGCTGTACTGTTCTCTGTCCTGTGTAAAGCCAGGGCTTGTGAAGTTTGGAGTGTCTCCATTTTAAAGTCGGGGGTCATCAGTGAATCAGAGGATGAGGCATTGCTCACGGATCCCAATTTCTGAACTCTCTTGTCGCCCACGTCCTTTTTTGCTTGTGCCTCAGATTGGAGCATGATTAATAAAATAAATGAACAATTTTACCCGCTCAACAATGACCGTGGGACAATCGCAGGGGTGTTAAAGTCTCTTTTTGGAATTTATTTTGTGATTGAACACTGGTTTTTTTTCCAACACAGCACTCTAGTCTACGTCATTATCCCATGTGTCAAACAAATACCATCCCCTGTGTGAGTGCAGCAGGAAAATAAAACATTCAATCAAAGAATTAATTGCTGCAAAGAGACTGAAAGCCGCTCATAATTGTTTCACGATCATTGATCTGCGGATGAAGCAGTTTTTTTTTTAATTAGAACCCATTAAGATTGGGTTTGCCTGTAAAAGTCATGTACCTTATTTACAAAACAGTTTTCATCAGAACTCTGGTCAGGCTGCACTTTTAAAGCTCTACGTTTGCATTTGGAAACAATGTGATTTATTTAGACTTCGTTTTCATTGAATCACGACAGAAGGCCGTTCGGCCCATCGAATCTGCACTGACCACCTTCCTCACCCAGGCCCTATTCCTGTAACCTCATCCTGCTAAACCCCCTGTCACTAGGGTCAATTTTAGCGTGGCGAATCCACCTAACTTGCACATCTTTGGAGTGTGGGAGGAAACCGGAGCACCCGGAGGAAACCCATGCAGACACGGAGAGAATGTGCAAACTCCACACAGACAGTGACCCGAGGCTAGAATCGAATCTGGGTCCCTGGCATTATGAGGTATCAGTGTAACCACTGTGCCACCGTGCCACCCTCACTCAGGACACCTTATGATCTTTTGCCAATGTTTTGGTCATTATTTGCATTCAGGGATGTCGGTGCTTTGAAAAACAAAACATCATAACAAACATTTTGAATATGGAAGTTTTGATTTGATTTGATTTAATTTTATTATCGTCACATGTTGTCTAACGAGAGGCATACACGCGATGGGTCGTGAGAGGGCTGCTCTTGGATTTTTTTCGAGAGTATCCTAGTGCTTCACGTTGTTTGTGTACGCTTGACCTGGACCATTTGATGGGCAACGCGACAGCTCTGTGACTATCGCTGTGCTGTGCAGATACATGGATTTGGGCCGGTGTCTGTGGGAGTTTGCGCATTCTCCCCGTGCTTGCGTGGGTTTTCTCCGGGTGCTCTGGTTTCCTCCCACATCCCAAAGATGTGCTCTTAGGCTAATTGGCAAAACAAATTCTCCCTAAATTGTCTCAAATTTGGTTCTTAATCCATAGGTCTATAAACATGGACAGGGATCACGGGTAGAAGTAGGAACGTCGGGGTGGCAGCACGGGCTCGTTGGGCTGAAGGGCTTGTTTCCCGTGCTGTTTTGTTCTTTATTCTTACGTATGAACATACAGTGAAAAGTATTGTTTCTTGTGTGCTATACATACAAAGCATATCATTCATAGAGAAGGAAATGAGAGAGTGCAGAATGTAGTGTTACAGTCATAGTTAGTTGTAGAGGAAGATCAACTTACTGTGAGATAGGTCCATTCAGGAATCTGACAGCTGCAGGGAAGAAGCTTATGGATGAAAAGGGAATGGTTTATGTTAGAGGGTCACTGCTTGTTCCTAATTGGTCGCCTCAACATCGAAGGCCGAAGGCCCTGTTCTGCGCTGTAATGTTCTATGTTCTATGTTCTTGAGTCAGTTGGTACGTGACCTCAGACTTTTAAGTTGGAAGAGAGAATTCCGGTGCACGTGGGGGTCCTTAATTATGCTGGCTGCTTTGCCGAGACAGCGGGAAGTGTAGACAGAGTTAGTGGATGGGAGGCTGGTTTGCATGATGGATTGGGCTACATTCATGACCTTTTGTAGTTCCTTGTGGTCTTGGGCAGAGCAGGAGCCCGTACCAAACTGTGATACAACCAGAAAGAATGCTTTCTATGGTGCATCTATAAAAGTTGGTGAGAGTTGTAGTGATCGCAAGGGAAGTCATAAAATTTGCAAGGGTGGGGAGAACATTCCTGGGATGTGCGTGTTAGTGGCCAGGGCACCATCTTTTGCCTGTCTCTGTTTGCCCCTTGAGAAGGTGATGGGAGGCACCTTTGTTTGGAATTGAAGTACAATCATGTACCACAGCTGCCTTGCCGTGGTCACACCACCTTCTGTCAGGACACACATAAAAGGTACACCCACAGTGCTGTTAGGGAGGGAATTCCAGGATTTTAGCCCAGCGACAGTGGAGAAACAGCCGATATTTTTTCAAATCCGGATGGTGGGTGGCTTGGAGGGGAAATTACAGGTGGTGGTGTTCCCAGGTATCTGCAGCTCTTGGCCTTCAGCCATTTGGCCCATCCAGCCTGCCCTAACCACAATCCCACCCTAGTCTGGTTCCCGTCACCCTACATATTTGCCCTGCAACACGACAGCTCAGTGACTATCGCTGTGCTGTGCAGATACACGGATTTGGGCCTGTGTCTGTGGGAGTTTGCACATTCTCCCCGTGCTCACGTGGGTTTTTCTCCGGGCGCTCCGGTTTCCTCCTATATCCTAAAGATGTGCTCTTAGGCTAATAGGCAAAACAAATTCCGCTTAAATTGTCTTGCAAATTTGGTTCCAATGCAGATTTCTATAAACACAGACAGGGATCGCGGGTAGAAATGGGAACGTCGAGGTGGCAGCGTGGGCTCATTGGGCCAAAGGGCTTGTTTCCTGTGCTGTTTTGTTCTTTATCTCTCTGATACTAGGGTCAATTTAGAACATAGAAACACTGCAGAAGGAGGCCATTCAGCCCATTGAGTCTGCACCGACCACAACCCCACCCACGCCCTACCCCCACATCCCTATATACTTACCCACTAATCTCTCTAACCTATGCATCTCACGACTCTAAGGGATAATTTTTAGCATGGCCAATCAACTTAACCTACACATCTTTGGGCTGTGGGCGGAAACCGGAGCACCCGGACGAAACCCACACAGACCCAAGGAGAATGTGCAAACTCCACACAGACAGTGACCCGAGCCGGGAATCGAACCCAGGTCCCTGGAGCTGTGAAGCAGCAGTGCTAACCACTGTGCCGCCCTGTCGTGTGACCCACACATGTTTGGAGTAGGCTGATGTTCATAGCCGTTGTAATGTACCTGCTGTAGTTCTAGATTTAATTTCATTGGTAAATGAATTGGTAAATTCATTCTGAAAAAATGAATTTTCAGATATTTGTTCAGGTGTTTTGTTTATTCTTGGCTGCGTTTAAAATAAATCCGGCTCTTTTGTGAACTTAAATCTAATTAGTACACTGCTCGTTAGAATTCAGCTTGGAGTGATTCTCCAGAATATTCTGTCTTTGAACTAACACATTTGAAAAGTTTCGATCAAATTGACATGCCAAAATTACAGACTGTCTGATATTATTAATGATGAAAACCAGACCAGCTGACTAACATGTTCAAACATTTCAATTTCTCAGGAGATGGGTTACTCACAGCAGTATTCCCAGCCTCTAACCAGCTCTGGTAGCCACAGTATTTATCTAGCTAGTCCAATTCAATTTCTGGTCAATGGTAACACCCAGGGTGTTGATAGTGGGGGATTTAGCAATGATAGTACTGCTGAATGTCATAGGGCAATATTAGATTCTCTCTTGTTGGAGATAGTCATTGCCTGGCACTTGTGTGGCATGGATGTTATTTGCCACTTGTCAGCCCAGATATTGTCCAGATCTTGTTGCATTTGAACCCTTCAGTATTTGAGGAATCGCGAATGGTGTTGAACATTGTGTAATCATCCCACTTCTCGCCTTATAATGAAGAGAAGGTTGTTGATGAAGCAGCTGAACATGCTTGGGCCTAGGGCACTACCCTAAAGGACTCCTGGAGTGATGGTGGCACAGTGGGTTAGCACTGCAGCCTCACTATGCCAGGGAGCCAGGTTCGATTCCCAGCTTGGGTCACTGTCTGCATAGAGTCTGCATGTTCTCCCCGTGTCTAAATGGGTTTCCTCTGGGTTTCCTCCCACAGCCTGAAAGACTTGCTGGTTGAGTACGTTGCCCATGCTAAACTCTCACTCAGTGTACCTGAACAGGTGCTGGAGTGTGGTGATGAGGGATTTTAACACTAACTTCATTGCAGTGTTAATGTAAATCTACTTGTGAAAATAAATGTTTAAAAACTGATATCGTGGAGCTGGGATGATTGAACTCCTTCAACCACAACCATCTCTCCTTGGACCAGGTATCATAGACTTGCTAATCATAGAAACCCTGCAGTGCAGAAAGAGGCCCTCCTGCCCATTGCACCAGCTACAATCTCACCCAGGCCTCACCCCCCATTCCCTACATATTTTACCTGTTAATCCCTCTAACCTTTGCATCTATTACACTATTTTAACATGGCTAATCAACCTAACCTGCACATCTTTGGACTCTGGGAGGAGACCAGAGTATCTGGAAGAAACCCATGCAGACATGAGCAGAATGTGCAAACTGCACACAGGCCGTGACCTGAGCGAGGAATCGAACCCAGCACCCTGGAGCTGTGAAGCAGCAGCGCTAACCCACTGTGCTACTGTGCCACCCCTATGATTCCAACCAGCGGAGGGCTTTCCCCTGATACCCATTGATTCCAGTTTCGCTAAGTCTCCTCGATGCCTCACTCGGTCAAACGCATCCTTGATGTCAAGGGCTGTCACTCTCACCACTGAAATTCAACTCTTTTGTCCATGTTTGAACCAAGATGTAATGAGGTCAGGAGCTGAGTGACCCCGGTGAAACCCAAACTGGGCCTCACTGAGCAGGTTATTGCTGATCAGGGACTGCTTGATAGCACCGTTAATGACACTTCCATCACTTTACTGATGATCGGATTCAGCCATAGTCAATGAGCCACAGACTCTCCCCAAACTTCACTCTAATCGGAGAAATATCTATTCATCAGTAATCTTTCCACCTGCGCATGTATTTCTACTTGGAAAACTATATTTAAACCTAATTTGCTGGTGTTTTTCAATGAGAAAACAGAGAGAGTCGATCAGGGTAATGCTGTTGATGTGGCGTATACGGATTTCCAAAAGGCTTTCGATACGGTGCCCCACAACGGGCTTCTGTTCTAGTCACCACGTTTCACGAAGGACATAATTACTCTGGGGAAAGTGCAGGGGGAATTTATAAGGGCTTAAAAATTGTAATGATGAGGAGCAATTGGATTGGTTCCGATTGGGTTGGATTAGCAAACCCATCTGGGAAGGAAATCTGCCGACTTTACCCGGTCTGGCGTACATGTGACTCAGCGCCATAGACAAAAATGTGGTTGACTCTCAACTGCCCTCCAAGGGGAATGAGAGATAGAACATAGAACATAGAACATTACAGCACAGAACAGGCCCTTCGGCCTTCGATGTTGCGCCGACCAATATAAAAAGCAATGCCCCTCCAAACTAAACCATTCCCTTCTCTTCCATATACTTATCAACTAACCTCTTAAACGCCACCAAACTTGGCGCATCTACAACCGCTGAAGGCAGGGCATTCCACTCCCGACCACCCTTTGGGTAAAGAACCTACCTCTGATATCCGTCCTATAACTATCACCCCTTAATTTAAAGCTGTGTCCCCTCGTGCTAGCTTTTTCCATCCTAGGAAAAAGGCTATCACTGTCCACCCTATCTAAACCTCTAATCATCTTATATGCTTCGATCAGGTCCCCTCTTAGCCTCCTCCTTTCTAACGAAAACAACCTCAAATCCCTTAGCCTCTCCTCATAAGACCTGCCCTCCATACCAGGCAACATCCTGGTAAACCTCCTCTGTACCCTCTCCAATGCCTCCACATCTTTCTTATAATGTGGGGACCAGAACTGTACACAATACTCCAAGTGCGGCCGCACTAGAGTTTTGTACAGTTGCAACATGACTTTGCGGCTCCGAAATTCAATCCCCCTACCAATAAAAGCTAAGACTCCATATGCCTTCTTAACAACCTTCTCGACTTGACTGCCTACTTTCAGGGATCTATGCACATACACACCAAGATCCCTCTGTTCATCTAGACTACTAAGAATCCTACCATTTGCCCTATACTCTACACATTTATTATTTCTGCCATAGTGCATTACCTCACACTTTTCCACATTAATGGAATAATGGGCAATAAATGTTGGCCCAGCCAGCGATGCCCGTGCCCCATGAATAAAAAAAAGCTGTGGGGTGACCAGTTGTGGTGGACAGGGGCCTGGATGTGGTAGTTTCCCCTGAGCTGAGGTGCCAACTTAATCCTGTTAGTTTTCATTTTGCAATCAATCCTGTTACATAGAATAAGGGATAATTTGCTGTTCTGGAGCATGGTCACACATACACATCAGAATTGTCAATTTGTCTCCTTCTCGGTCTCATCAAAGGAAGCTGTGACACAGAAAGAGCCCATTTGATACTCCGTAATTCAAAAACAAACCCCAGGAATTAAAGGCTCATTATACCGTTAACTGGTAAAATAAAGGAATTGATTGGAAGCCAGGTACAAATTTTGGTATAACACATTTCACAATCCCTGGATGTCCCCAAGTGCTTTGCAGTCAATGAAATAGTTCGGAAGTGTAGTCTCTGCTGTGATGTAGGAAATGTAGCAGCCATCTTTCGCACAGCAAGATCCCACGGGCAGCTTGGGGAAAGAGACCCGAGCTGTAAAGATGAGCTGATGACATGGGAGGGAACTGCCCTGGTCTTCAAATAGAATCCCTGCAATTCAGAAAGAGGCCATTCAGCCCATCAAACTGATCGCAATCCCACCCAGGGCCTATTCCCAGAACCCCATCCTGTTTAGCCTGCTAACTCTCTGACACTAAGGGACAATTTAGCACAGCCAATCAACCTAACTGTACATCTTTGGAGAGTGGGAGGAAACCGGAGCACCCAAAGAAACCCACGCAGACACCAGGAGAACGTGCAAACTCCATACAGAATAGTGGATTCTAAAATAGTGGGTCTTTCACACCCACCAAATGTTATATGAGAGATAGAGAGATTCTTCCTGCTTAGAAAGGGTAGCAGAACTAGAGGGCACAGCCTCAAAATAAGGGAGGGGGGGACAGTTTAGATTGGAGTTGAGGAGGAATTTTTTCACTCAAAGAATGGTGAGTCTCTGGAATTCTCTGCCCATTGAAGTGGTGGAGGCTACCTCGCTGAACATATTTAAGTCACGGATAGATAGATTTCTGATAGACAAGGGAATTAAGGGTTATGGGGAAAATGCGGGAAAGTGGAACTGATCCACTTCAGATCAGCCATAATCTTATTGAATGGTGGGGCAGGCTCGAGGGGCTGGATGGCCGACTCCTGCTCCTATTTCTTATGTTGTTATATCCATGTTCAAAACATTTATGCAAAAACAGGCTCAGCAATTACCGAGCAGTCAGATTCACTTCAATGGTGGAGAAATTTCTAGAAACAGTAATTAGTGGCATGATAGCACAGTGGTTAGCATTGCTACCTCACAGCGCCAGGGACCCAGGTTCAATTCCCAGCTTGGGTCACAGTCTGTGTGGAGGTTGTACATTCTCCCCATGTCTGCATGGGTTTCCTCCCACAGTCTGAAAGACGTGTGGGTTGAGTGTACTGACCTGGACAATGGTGACTAGGAGACTCTCACAGTGACTTCACTGCAATGTTAATGTAAACCTTCCTTGTGACTAATAAATAAACTTAACTCCAGGACAAAATGAATAGTCACAAATAGATAACTGTGGATTGATTAAGGAAGATGCAGACATTTCTGTTTGGAAAAGCATTTTTAACTAATTTGCTGGTGTTTTTTAATGAGATAACAGAGAGGATCGATGAGGGCAATGCAGTTGATGTGGTGTACATGGACTGCCAAAAGGCTTTTGATACGATGCCACACAATGGGCTTCTGTGTATAATTCTGGTCATCACATTATAGGAAGGACAAAATTACTCTGGAGAGAGAGTGCAGAGGAAATTTATAAAACTTCGCCAGGGCTTAAAAATTGTAGCTATGAAGAGAGATTAGATTAGTGAGGGTTCTTTTCCTTGGAGCAACGGAAGATGCGGGGTGAACGAGTTGTGGTGTATGGAATTATGAGGGGCCATGCTAGGATAGACAGGAAAGATTTATTTCCCGTGAACTCAATACCAGGGTCACAGATTGAAGGTGATTGATAGAAGGATCGAGGTGGTGGGGGCGGGGGAGCGTCATGAGGAAAAGCTTCTTCACATAGAGGCTGGTGGGTGTCTGGAACTGACTGCCTAAGTTGATGGTTGATGCTCTCTGAACCCTATCATTTCAATGATTGTATAAAATTGGAGGGGCTCCAGAGGAGGTTCACAAGAATGATCCCAGGAATGAAGGGTTTGTCAGATGAGGAATGGTTGAGGAGTCTGGGTCTGTACTTGATGGAGTTCAGAAGGATGAGAGGGGATCGAATTGAAACTTGCAGAATACTGAGCGGCCTGGATAAAGTGGACGTGGAGAGGATGGTTCCACTAGCGGGAGAGATTAGAACTCAAGGGCACAACCTCAGAGTGAAGGGATGATTCTTTAAAACCGAGATGAGGAGGAATTTCTTCAGCCAGAGGCGGGTGAATCTGTGGAACTCTTTGCCACAGAGGGCTGTGGAGGCCGGGTCATTGAATGTCTTTAAGACAGAGATAGGTAGGTTATTGATCAATAAGAGGATCGGGGGTTACGGGGAGAAGGCAAGAGAATGGGATGAGAAAAATATCAGACATGATGGGCTAAGTGGCCTAATTCAGCTCGTATATCTTATGGTCTTATGATCCAGGGAATGGAGGAAGGTTTGTAATGAAGTTTTCTAGGATCAGTGTTGGAGTCCATGTGGTTCCTACGTAATGATATAGACCTTGATGCACTGGACACAAATTCAAAGTTTACCAATGATACAAAACTTGGAAATTTTGTGAACTGTGAAGGAGAATGTGTAAAACTTCAGAACAGGCAAAAACAAGTTGGTGGAGTGAGAGGCATGGGGCAGAAGAAGTTCAACGTGAAGAAGCGTGAGGTGATGCATTTTGGAAGGAAGAAAGTGGAGAGGTAAAACAGGGTAGAATTCTGGGTGCCACACTATGGGAAGGATGTGAACACACTGGAGAGAGCGCAGAAAAGGATTACAAAAATAGTTCCAGGGATGGGGAACTTCAGTTATGGGAAGAGATTGGGAGGTTGGGACTGTTCCCATTGGAGAGAAAAGGGTTAAGAGGAGACTTGATAGAGATGTTCAAAATCTGGACAGAGTAGACAGGGAGAAATTTTTCCTACTCAGAAAAGGTTTGAGAATACGAAGGCACAAATATAAAATGATTTGTAAAGAAGTAAAGACAAAAGCGGAAAGTTTTTCATGCCGGTAGTGGTGAGAATCTGGAACATTTTGCCTGAGAGTGTGGTCAACAACTTCAACTGAAACATTCAACAGCAAATTTCACTATTATAGGAAGGACATTATTAAACTAGAAAGAGCGCAAAAATGATTTACCAGGATGCTACTGGGATTTGATGGATTGAGTTATAAAGAGAGGCTGGATAGACTGGGATTTTTTTCTCTGCAAAGTAGGAGGGTGAGGGATGACCTTACAGAGATCTATAAAATAATAAGGGGCACAGATCAGCTAGATATCAATGTCTTTTCCCAAAGGTTGGGGAGTCTAAAACTAGAGGGCATAGATTTAAGGTGAGAGGGGAGAGATACAGAAGTATCCAGAGGGAAATTTTTTTCATACAGAGGGTGGTGACTGTCTGGAACAAGCTGCCAGAGGTAGTAGTAGAGGTGGGTACAATTTTATTTTTTAGAAAGCGTTTAGACAGTTACATGGGTAAGATGGGTACAGAAGGATATAGAACATAGAACATAGAACATTACAGCGCAGAACAGGCCCTTCGGCCTTCGATGTTGCGCCGACCAATTAGGAAAAAAGCAATGACCCTCCAAACCAAACCATTCCCTTTTCGTCCATAAATTTATCAACTAACCTCTTAAATGCCACCAAACTTGGCGCATCTACAACTGCCGCAGGCAGGGCATTCCACTCCCTAACCACCCTCTGGGTAAAGAACCTATCTCTGATATCCGTCCTATAACTATCACCCCTTAATTTAAAGCTGTGTCCCCTCGTGCTAGCTTTCTCCATCCTAGGAAAAAGGCTATCACTGTCCACCCTATCTTAACCTCTAATCATCTTATATGCTTCAATAAGATCCCCTCTTAGCCGCCTCCTTTCTAACGAAAAACAACCTCAAATCCTTCAACCTCTCTTCATAGGACCTGCCCTCCATACCAGGCAACATCCTGGTAAACCTCCTCTGTACCCTCTCCAATGCCTCCACATCTTTCTTATAATGTAGGGACCAGAACTGCACACAATACTCCAAGTGCGGCCGCACTAGAGTTTTGTACAGTTGCAACATGATGTTGCAGCTCCGAAATTCAATCCCCCTACCAATGAAAGCTAAGATTCCATATGCCTTCTTAACAACCTTATCGACTTGACTGCCTACTTTCAGGGATCTATGCACAAATGCACCAAGATCCCTCTGTTCATCAACACTATTAAGAATCCTACCATTAGCCCTATACTCTACACATTTATTATTCCTGCCAAAGTGCCTTACCTCACACTTTTCCACATTAAACTCCATTTGCCACCTCTCGGCCCAGCTCTGCAACTTGTCCAAGTCTCTCTGCAAATTATAACACCCCTCTTCACTATCTACCACTCCTCCGACTTTGGTGTCATCCGCAAATTTACTAATCCAAATTTGGTCTATATTTACTAATATAGACCAAATGTGGGCAATTGGGACCAGCTTAATTGGTTAAAAAAAGGTGGCCTGGACAAGTTGGGCCAAAGATCTTATTTCCACTCTGTAAATCTTTATGAGTCAACATTTCTATCTGAAAGGGGAGAATGGACAGGGGAGTGGAGAGAAGACAGGGAAGAGCACTGGGTGAATTGCTCAATCAGAAAGGTAGTAGACAATGGTCTGCCAGTCAGTGTGAGGACAGAGAGGTCATCAATTTAACATTCAAACAAATAGATGACATGTACTCCAATAAATGCGGCGCTCCCTCAGTACTGACCCTCTGACAGTGCGGCACTCCCTCAGCACTGACCCTCTGACAGTGCAGCACTCCCTCAGATGACCCTCTGACAGTGCGGCACTCCCTCAGCACTGACCCTCTGACAGTGCGGCACTCCCTCAGCACTGACCCTCTGACAGTGCGGCACTCCCTCAGACTGACCCTCTGACAGTGCGGCACTCCCTCAGCACGACCCTCTGACAGTGCGGCACTCCCTCAGCACTGACCCTCTGACAGTGCGGCACTCCCTCAGCACTGACCCTCTGACAGTGCGGCACTCCCTCAGCACTGACCTTCTGACAGTGCGGCACTCCCTCAGCACTGACCCTCTGACAGTGCGGCACTCCCTCAGCACTGACCCTCTGACAGTGCGGCACTCCCTCAGCACTGACCCTCTGACAGTGCAGCACTCCCTCAGCACTGACCCTCTGACAGTGCGGCACTCCCTCAGCACTGACCCTCTGACAGTGCAGCACTCCCTCAGCACTGACCCTCTGACAGTGCGGCACTCCCTCAGCACTGACCCTCTGACAGTGCGGCACTCCCTCAGTACTGACCCTCTGACAGTGCGGCACTCCCTCAGCACTGACCCTCTGACAGTGCGGCACTCCCTCAGTACTGACCCTCTGACAGTGCGGCACTCCTCAGCACTGACCCTCTGACAGTGCGGCACTCCCTCAGCACGACCCTCTGACAGTGCGGCACTCCTCAGTACTGACCCCTGACAGTGCGGCACTCCCTCAGCACTGACCTCTGACAGTGCGGCACTCCCTCAGCACTGACCCTCTGACAGTGCGCACTCCCTCAGCACTGACCCTCTGACAGTGCGGCACTCCCTCAGCACTGACCCTCTGACAGTGCAGCACTCCCTCAGCACTGACCCTCTGACAGTGCGGCACTCCCTCAGTACTGACCCTCTGACAGTGCAGCACTCCCTCAGTACTGACCCTCTGACAGTGCGGCACTCCCTCAGTACTGACCCTCTGACAGTGCGGCACTCCCTCAGTACTGACCCTCTGACAGTGCGGCACTCCCTCAGCACTGACCCTCTGACAGTGCAGCACTCCCTCAGTACTGACCCTCTGACAGTGCGGCACTCCCTCAGCACTGACCCTCTGACAGTGCAGCACTCCCTCAGCACTGACCCTCTGACAGTGCGGCACTCCCTCAGCACTGACCCTCTGACAGTGCGGCACTCCCTCAGTATGACCCTCTGACAGTGCGGCACTCCCTCAGTACTGACCCTCTGACAGTGCGGCGCTCCCTCAGTACTGACCCTCTGACAGTGTAGCACTCCCTCAATACTGACCCTCTGACAGTGTAGTGCTCCCTCAATACTGACCCTCTGACAGTGCGGTACTCCTCAGTATGACCCTCTGACAGTGCGGCACTCGATCAGTACTGACCCTCTGACAGTGGGCCCTCAGTACTGACCCTCTGACAGTGCGGCACTCCCTCAGTACTGACCCTCTGACAGTGCAGCACTCCCTCAGTACTGACCCTCTGACAGTGCGGCACTCCCTCAGCACTGACCCTCTGACAGTGCGGCACTCCCTCAGCACTGACCCTCTGACAGTGCGGCACTCCCTCAGCACTGACCCTCTGACAGTGCGGCACTCCCTCAGCACTGACCCTCTGACAGTGCGGCACTCCCTCAGCACTGACCCTCTGACAGTGCAGCACTCCCTCAGCACTGACCCTCTGACAGTGCGGCATTCCCTCAGCACTGACCT
This sequence comes from Sphyrna mokarran, assembly GCA_024679065.1. Taxonomy (NCBI): domain Eukaryota; kingdom Metazoa; phylum Chordata; class Chondrichthyes; order Carcharhiniformes; family Carcharhinidae; genus Sphyrna; species Sphyrna mokarran. The sequence continues at coordinate 5,353,633 of JAGIQG010000007.1, forward strand.
TCTGACAGTACGGCGCTCCCTCAGCACTGACCCTCTGATAGTGCAGTACTCCCTCAGCACTGACCTTCTGACAGTGCGGCACTCCCTCAGCACTGACCCTCTGACAGTGCGGCACTCCCTCAGCACTGACCCTCTGACAGTGCGGCACTCCCTCAGCACTGACCCTCTGACAGTGCGGCACTCCCTCAGCACTGACCCTCTGACAGTGCGGCACTCCCTCAGCACTGACCCTCTGACAGTGCGGCACTCCCTCAGCACTGACCCTCTGACAGTGCGGCACTCCCTCAGCACTGACCCTCTGACAGTGCGGCACTCCCTCAGCACTGACCCTCTGACAGTGCGGCACTCCCTCAGCACTGACCCTCTGACAGTGCGGCACTCCCTCAGCACTGACCCTCTGACAGTGCGGCACTCCCTCAGCACTGACCCTCTGACAGTGCGGCACTCCCTCAGCACTGACCCTCTGACAGTGCGGCACTCCCTCAGCACTGACCCTCTGACAGTGCGGCACTCAGTCTGGATAATCTATATTTTTGTGATGTATTCCGTAGGATCACGGATGTCCAGAAATATGGAAACACCTTCTTGTCTTTGACAGTTTTCCTGCAATGTAGCTTTACCCCAGCAGGTGTCAGTGGAATACTTTTCATTTTGTACAATATATCAGTGAAGGGGAACAGTTTAACATTCTTCATACAGTTAAAACCCTCTTCAACTGCAATTACAGAATGGGACTGACTTGTACATACTTATTTTTAATTCTAATGTACATCCCGTCAGCTACACAAACGATGGAAAGAGGAAAATTAACTCGAGAAATTTACTTGCATTTATATAGTGACTTTCAAAGCTCAGAATGTCCCTCTGTGCGCCAGACAAGCAAATACTTCTTTTTGTCACCAGTCACTGTTGTCAGATACAAAACATGGCAGCCGATGTCTACACAGTGATATTGGACAATCAGTAAGCTGTTAATGTGGCATCACCCGCTTTCTAATGATGGTGGTTGCGGGGGAGGAGCTCACAGGGAGCCAATAAACTTCACTCTTCTGCATTGGAGTAACAGCAGAGGGTCACCAGACAGAGCAGAAAGAGCCTCGCATTAACCCTCCATCCGAGAGATGGCACCTGACCCTCTGACAGTGAGGCGCTCCCTCAGTACTGACTCTCTGACAGTGCGGCACTCCCTCAGCACTGACCCTCTGACAGCGCGGCAGTCCCTCAGCACTGGCCCTCTGACAGTGCGGCGCTCCCTCAGTACTGACCCTCTGACAGTGCGGCACTCCCTCAGCACTGACCCTCTGACAGCACGGCAGTCCCTCAGCACTAACCCTCTGACAGTGCGGCACTCCCTCAGCACTGACCGTCTGAGAGTGCGGCACTCCAACAGTACAGATCCTCTGACAGTGCGACACTCCCTTAGCACTGACCCTCTGACAGTGTAGCACTCCCTCAGCACTGACCCTCTGACAGTGCGACATTCCCTTAGCACTGACCCTCTGACAATGCGGCACTCCCTCAGTACTGACGGCTGACAGTGCGGCACTCCCTCAGTACTGACCCTCTGACAGTGCGGCACTCCCTCAGCACTGATCTTCTGACAGTGCGGCACTCCCTCAGCACTGACCCTCTGACAGTGCAACACTCACTCAGTACTCACCCTCTAACAGTGCAGCACTCCCTCAGTACTGACCCTCTGTTTGCGTTAATGACGAGCAGGCAATGGGTGATTGAGTTAGTGAGGAGGGAGACAGGGTGATTGGAGAGTCCAGATGGGGGTGTATTGAGTTTGATAAAGAACTCCACAGATTTGCTAACCTTTGTTTTAAACAGGCAGCCCCTTGCTCTGATCCCAGACTCTCCCAGAAGGGGAAACAACCTCTCAATATCTTCCCTGTCGAGCCCCCTGAGATTTCACCTCTTGTTCTTCTAAACTCCAGTGAGGCCCAACCTTCTCACCCTCTCCTCATGAGAAAATCTCTCCATATCCGGGATCTATCTGCTGAACCTTCTCTGGATTCCCAGCACGGGCTAAAGGAGATTACGGTGATGGAGAGGAGGTGAGGCATGCTGGGATTTGACAGCAAGGGTGAAAATAGATAATCCACGGACATGAACAACACAAAATGAGCTCATTCGGCCATTCCTGTATTGGCTTCTCACAACCAGGGACAGTTAGACCCCACTTGGAGTACTGTGCACAGTTCTGGTCACCTCACTACAGGAAGGATGTGGAAGCTATTGAGAGGGTGCAGAGGAGATTTACAAGGATGTTGCCTGGATTGGGAGGCATGCCTTATGAAGATAGGTTGAGGGAGCTCGGTCTCTTCTCCCTGGAGAGACGAAGGTTGAGAGGCAACCTGATAGAGGTTTATAAGATGTTGAGTGGAATAGATAGGGTGGATTCTCGGAGGCTATTACCCAGGGCTGAAATGTTCACTCCGAGACGTTTAAGTTGCTGGGGAGCAAATACAGAGGAGATGTTAGAGGAAAGTTTTTCACTCAGAGGGTGGTGAGTGAATGGAATCGGCTGCCGTCGGTGATGGTAGAGGCGAACTCGCTGGGGTCTTTTAAAAGATTTCTGGATGAGTACATGGGATTTAATGGGATTGGGAGTTACAGATAGTTCTATGGCCTGGTAGATACTGATATGATCGGCACAACTTGTGGGCCGAAGGGCCTGTTTGTGCTGTAGTGTTCTATGTTCTATGTTCTTCAATCCAAAACCTGGAATTCCCTTCCTAACAGCACTGTGGGCGTACCTACACCACATGGTCTTCAGCAATTCAAGAAGGCAGCTCACCATCACCTTCTCAAGAGGCAATAAATGCTGGCCTAGCCAGTGACCCCATATCTTGTGAAAGAATTTAAATTCTAATAACCCATTGCAGCTACTCCGCATCCTTATATACTGGTAACTTTTTTATCGGTACCTCTTTGAAGTAATGTTTTTCAATTCCCACTGGCACTGCTTTCGGTTGAAGGAAAGTGATTAATTGACAATGAAGTGTTCTGGAACGTTCTGATGGGTCGTGAACAGCAGGCTCCGGTGAAAGGTTCATGCAGTGAGAGGGAGCAATCTCAGGCTAACGGGACGATCCTTTAATACAGAGATGAGGAGGAAGCCAGAGGGTGGGGAATCTGGGGAACTCTTTGCTGCAGAAGTCTGTGGAGGCCGGGTCACTGAGAGTCTTTAAGACAGATAGATAGGTTCTTGATTAATAAGGGGATCAGGGATTATGGGGAAAAGGCAGGAGAATGCCGAGTGGCCTAATTCTGTTCCTACGGTCTCAAAACACAACAAGTTGACCCTCTCGCCTCTCTCCTCCGGCTGGCACTGGGTGACCCGCCGACCGTTTCCAGAACTTTCCATTTTTTATGAAGCATGAAGTGCTGGATTAAGTGTAAAGGTGCTTTGCTTTGGTGTGTGAAATGGGTATTGGCAAAGCTGAGTATAACTGTACTGAAATATAAATGAACTCACCACCGAGATGGGAAAAGTAAGCAGCCCAGATCTGAAGTTTCTGAAGACAACCTTTGAGAAGTATAAATAATCCTGGAGGATAAGGAACGACTGTGTTACACTGGGCTTCATGTTAAAACTGAACGGAACGCTCTAATGGAAAATTTATGGAACCGGAGAGGCCATTCAGCCCATCAGATCCATGCCAACCAGTGCAGAGTCTGACCCCACTTTCCAGCTGTTGGGATGTGGCACTGTAGATTGCATCATCTCTGGAGCAGGTTCCACCCAGACCCCATCCTCATTAATGCCTTGTATTTACCCTGGTTAATCCCCCCAACCCTATGGGCAAGTTAGCATGGCCAATCCATCTAACTCGCACATCATACAACATAGAAAAACTGCAGCACAAACAGGCCCTTTGGCTCACAAGTTGTGGGCCGAAGGGTCTGTTTGTGCTGTACTGTTCTATGTTCTATGTTCTAGTAAGTAGGGATATGTTCGGCACAACTTGTGATGGGATATGTTTGGCGCAACTAGGCTTACCCATAACCTTCTATCTTACTAAGTCCAATGTGCTCATCCAAAAGTCTCTTAAAAAACCCTAGCAAATCCGCATTGTTGGACTGTGGGAGGAAACCCACACCGACCTGGGGAGAATGTGCAAACTCCACACAGACAGTGACCCAAGCCTGGAATTGAACCCAGGTTCCTGGCTCTGTGAGGCAGCAGCACTAACCACTGTGCCACCGCACCATCTTCTGAATTAGATACTTTTCAATTCCCCTCTAAATCTGTACATTTAATAAAGAAACGTATACACTACACCTTCCTAACCCTGTTACAGGCCTGGATAGCAATAGGAGATCATTTTTTTATCCATTCCTAGAACATTGGTGTCACTGGCTGGGCTAGCATTTATTGCCCATCCCTAGTTGCCCCTTGAGAAGGTGATGGTGAGCTGCCTTCATGAATCGCAGCAGTCTACGTGCTGTGGTTGACCCACAATGCCGTTAGGGAGGGAATCCCAGGATTTTGACCCAGCGACTGTGAAGGAATGATGATAGATTTCTAAATCAGGATGGTGAGTGGCTTGGACGGGAACTTGCAGGTGGTGGTGCTGCTGCCCTTCTCCTTTGAAATGGAAGTGGTGGTGGAAGATGCTGTCTAAGGATGAGTTTGTGCAGTGTAGATGGTACACACTACTGCTACTGGGCATGAGTGGTCGAGGGAGTGCATGTTGGTGGATGTGGTGCCAATTTAACGGACTGCTTTGTCCTGGATGGTGTTGAGCTTCTTGAGTGTTGTTGGAGCTGCACCCATCCAGGCAAGTTGGGAGTATTCCATCACACTCCTGACTTGTGCCTTGTAGATGATGGATTGGCTTTGGGGAGTCAGGAGGCATCAAGTTTCCTCTGAATACTCTGGTTTCCTCCCACAGTCTGAAAGACGTGCTGTTTTGGGGTGCATTGGCCGTTCTAAGTTCTCCCTTAGTGTACCCAAACAGGTGCTGAATGTGGAACTAGGGTTTTCACAGTAACTTCATCACTGTATGAATACAAGCTTATTTGTGAATAAACTTTTAGCTGTAGCTCAGGGGCGCAGTGAAGAGTGTCTCCGACTTTGAGTCAGAAGCTCCGGATTCAGAGACTCACCCCAGGACTTGACGGGGGAGGAACGGGCAGTGTCAGCCTACAAATCCTTCCATACCTGCCAGTGACTGGGAATAAGAGTGGGAGAGACTCCTGGTCAGCCACACTTAATGGAGTTGGGACGCCTTGTACAAGACATTGGTAAGGCCACACTTGGAATACTGTGTACAGTTCTGTCACTCTCTTAGAGAAAGGATATTATTAAACTAGAAAGAGTGCAGAAAACATTTACTTGGATGCTACCAGGGCTTGATGGTTTGAGTTATAAGGAGGCTGAGGTCTGAGATCTTATAGAGGTCTATAAAATAATAATAGATCAGCTAGATAGTCAATATCTCTTCCCAAAGGTAGGGGAGTCTAAAACCAGACGGCATAGGTTTAAGGTGAGCGGGGAGAGATACAAAAGGGATCAGAGGGATAATTTTTTCACGCTGAAGGTGGTGAGTGTCTGGAATGAGCTGCTAGAGGTAGTAATAGAGGCGGGTACAATTTTGCCTTTTAAAAAGCGTTTAGACAGTTACATGGGTAAGATGGGTATAGAGAGATATGGGTCTAACACGGGCAATTGGGACTAGCTTAGTGGTTAAAAAAAGGGGCACCATGGTCGAGTTGGGCCGAAGGGCCTGTTTCCATGCTGTAAACCTCTATGTGGAGTAGCCCCCTCAAGCTATGAGCCTCCATGGTGACAGACAAGTGACCTGTTCTGGGAATTACAAGATATGGAATCAGGTTAAAGTCTGCCTTAGTGCCCCACAAGGTGCATGAAGAAAGCAACAATAAACTGCAGCTGTTATTGGGATTTTCTTGCCTGGAGGAAACATCCAGTACAGAAACTAAAATATCTCACCCCCTTATCCAAATAACCAACAGCGGCGTGGTCCATTCCTAACGGCCTTTGGGCAAATCAGGGCAGGCAATAAATACTGGGCAGCCTATAATATCCACGTCCCACAAATTAATAAAAATAATTTTATCAAAAGTTACAAAATAATTTTCCAGACACAGTTTTTCAACATTTTCTGCTTTAGAGGATCGTACAGACAGGGTATAAAGAACTGGATAAAGATTTGTAATCAGTTCAAATGTTGAGAAGTATTTTGTGTTTTTTTTTCCCATTAATTTTCTCCGAGAGTTAAAATTTCAAAATTTGCTGAAGATCCCAAATTTGGAGCAGTGGGAAAGTGAGGGAAATATCAATCTACAGAGACAGGCAGCCTGAATAGCCAGAGAGGTGGAAGGTGGGATTTAAACCCAGAGAGGTGTGAGGCGGTACAGCTTGGGGAGAACAGAGAAGGCAAGAGAATGCTCAAGAAATGGAATAGAGAGAAGTGTGAGAGTTTGGAGTGAATGTCATCAGTAATATTAAGAAATGGCTGAAGGCACTGAATACTGCAAAGGCAATGGGCCCTGATAACATTCCAGCAATCACACTGAAGACCTGGGCTCCAGAACTTGCCATTCCCCTAGCCAAACTCTTCCAGTACAGATACAACATTGACATCGACTCAACAATGTGGAAAATTGTCCGAGTACGTCCTGTACATAAAAACCAGGACAAATCCAACCCGGCCAATTACTGCCCAATCAGTCTACTCTCGATCATCAGTAAAGTGATGGAAGGGGTCATTAACAGTGTATCAAACAGCATCTGCTCAGTGATGTCCCATTTGGGTTTCACCAGGGTCACTCAGCTCCTGACCTTATTACAGCATTGGTTCAAACATGGACAAAAGAACTGAATTCTAGAGGCGAGGACAGAGTGACAGCTTTTGACATCAAGGTTATATTTGACTGAGTGCAGCATCAAGGAGCCTTAACGAAACTGGAATCAATGAGTATCAGGGGGCAAACTCTCTGCTGGTTGGAGTCATACCGGGTACATAGGAAGATGGTTGTGGGAGGGTCAGTCATCTCAGCTCCAGGAGTCCCTCAGGGTAGTGTTCAAGGCTCAACAATCTTCAACTGCTTCTCAATGGCCTTCCCTCCATCATAAGGTCAGAATTGGGGATGTTCACTGATGAAGGCGGCTAAGAGGAGACCTTATTAAAACACATAAGATGATTAGAGGTTTAGATAGGGTGGACAATGATAGCCTTTTTCCTAGGATGGAGAAAGCTAGCACGAGGGGACATAGCTTTAAATTAAGGGGTGGTAGTTATAGGACGGATATCAGAGGTAGGTTCTTTACCCAGAGGGTGGTAAGTGTATGAAATGCCCTGCCTGCTGCAGTTGTAGATGCGCCAAGTTTGGTGGCATTTAAGAGGTTAGTAGATAAGTTTATAGACAAAAAGGGAATGGTTTAGGTTAGAGGGTCATTGCTTTTTCTTAATTGGTTGGCGCAACATCGAAGGCCGAAGGGCCTGTTCTGCGCTGTAATGTTCTATGTTCTATGTTCTACGATTGAGTAATGTTCAGCACCATTCTCGATTCTCAGATACTGAAGCAGTTCATAAAAAAATTGCAACAAGATCTGGACAAAACCCAGGCTTGGGCTGACAAGTGACAAGTAACATCCATGTCACACAAGTGCCAGGCAATGACCATCTCCAGCAAGAAGGAATCTAACCATTGCCCTATGACATTCAATGGCATTACCGTCACTGAATTCCCCATTTTTAACATCCTGGGGGTTACCATTGACCAGATGTTGAACTGGACCCAGCCATACGAATACTAAAATCACAAGTCAAAAACTGGGAATTCTGCAGTGGTTAACTCACTTCCGGACTCCCCATGGCCTGTTCACTCTCAATAAGGGGACAAGTCAGGAGTGTGATGGAATACTCCCCTCTTGTCTGGATGGGTGCAGCTCTAGCAACAATCAAGAAGCTCGACATCATCCAGGACAAAGCAGCCCCGCTTGATTGGCACCACATCCACAAATATTCACTCTCTCCCAACACTAACAAACAGTGGCAATTGTGCATACCATCTACAAGATACACTGCAGGAACTCAGCAAAGATCCTTTGACAGCATCTTCCAAACTCACAACGACAACTTGGAAACACTGAAACATAGGAAATAGGTTCAGGAGGAGGCCATTCAGCCCTTCGAGCCTGCACCATCATTCAATATGATCATTTTTGATCACGCACTTTCACTACCCCACTCCCGCTATCTCTCTAAACCCCTTGATCTTTTTAGCCACAAGGGTCACATCCAGCTCCCTCTTGAACATATCTAATGAACTGGCCCCAACAGCTTTCTGTGGGAGAGAATTCCAGAGGTTCACAACTCTCTGAGTGAAGAAGTTCTTCCCTATCTCAGTCTTGATTGGCTTACCCTAATTCTTAGACTGTGACCCTAGTTCTGGACTCCCCAAACATCAGGAACATTCTTCCTGCATCTATCCTGTCCAGTCCCATCAGGATTTTATATGTTTCTATGAGATCCCCTCTCATTCTTCTCAATTCCAGTGAGTACAAGCCCAGTCAATCCAGTCTCTCTTCATATGTCAGTCCTGCCATTCCAGGAATCATTCCAGTGAACCTTCGTTGGACTCCCTCAATAACAAGAATGTCTTTCCTCAGGCTAGGAGACCAAAACTGCACACAACACTCAAAGTGTGGTCTCACCAAGGCCTTGTATAACTGCAGTTTTACTCCTATACTCAGACCCTCTTGCTATGAAGGTCACTAGCTTTCCCCATTGCCTACTGTACCTGCGTGCCGACCTTCAGCGACTGTTCCACCATGACAGCCAGCTCAATTCCCCTTTTCCTAAACCGCCATCATTCAGATAATAATCTTCCTTTCTGTTTTTTGCCTGCAAAGTGGATAACTTCACATTTATCCACATGATGTTGTATTTGCACACTGTGCACTCAATCACCAAGTCACCTCTTAGCATCCTCCTCACACTGCCACCCAACTTAGTGTCGTCTGCAAATTTGGAAATATTGCATTCAATTCCTTCATCCAAACCATTAATGTACATTGTGAATAGTGGGGGTCCCAGCACTGAAACCTGTGGTACCCCATTAGTCACTACTGCCACTCTGAAAAGGACCCGTTTACTCCCACTCTCTGCTTCCTGTCATCCAACAAGTTCTCTATCCATAGAATCATAGAACCCTACAGTGCAGAAAGAGGCCCTTCGGCCCATCGAGTCTGCACCAAACACAATCCCACCCAAGCCCTACTTCCATATCCCTACATGTTATACCCACTAATCCCTCTAACCTATGCATCACTGGACACTAAGGGGCAATTTCTTAGCATGGCCAATCAACCTAACCCGCATGTCTTTGGACTGTGGAGGAAACTGGAGCACCCGGAGGAAATACACGCAGGTCTGAGGAGAATGTGCAAACTCAAAGAACAAAGAGCAAAACAGCACGGGAAACAGGCCCTTTGGCCCAACGAGCCCGCGCCGCCACCCCGATGTTCCCACCTCTACCCGCGATCCCTGTCAATGTTTATAGATTTCCACTCAGACAGTGACCCGAGCCGGGAATTGAACCCAGGACCCTGGAGCTGTGAAGCAGCAGTGCTAACCATTGTGCTACCGCGCCATCCATGTTAATACATTACCCCCAATACCATGACCTTTGAGTTTTCTCTCTTATCTCTTGTATGGGACCTTGTCAAAAGCTTTTTGAAAGTCCAGATACACAACATTGACTGGTTCAGCCTTGTCCACTCTACTGGTCACATTCTCAAGAAATTCCAGATTTTTCAAGCGCGATCTCCCTTCAGTGAATCCATGCTGACTTGGACCAATCATGTCATCCCTTTCCAAATGCCCAGTTATTTCACCCTTACAAACTGACTCCAGCATTTTCTGCATCGCCGATGTCAGGCTAACTGGTTTATAATTCCCAGTTTTCTTTCCTTAAGAAGTGGGGTTATTTTAGCTGCCTTCCAATCCACTGGAACTCTCCCAGTGTCTATAGGATGCTTGATAATGATCACTAACGTATCCGTTATTTCTCGGGCCATTTCCTTCAGTTCTTTGAGATGCAGAGCATCAAACCCTGTGGACTTATTAGGTTTTAATTCCAACTATTTCCTGATTAATAAAGATTTTCTTTAGTTCCTCCTTCATGCTAGACCGTCTGTTTCTAGAAAGTTATTTGAGTCCTCTTTAGTGAAGACAGATCCAAAGTATTTGTTCAGCTACTTTGCCATTTCTTTGTTGAATTCACCTGATTTTAACTGTAAGGGACCTGTATTTGTCTTCCCTAGTCTTTTTCTCTTCACATATTTATAAAAATATTTGCAGCCAGTTTTTATGTTTTATGCAAGCCTACTCTCGTATTCTGTTGTGCCCTTCTAAATTAGACCCTTTGTCCTCCTTTGCTGGATTTTAAATTTCTCCCAGTCCCCAGGTTTGCTGCTTTTTTTTGGGCGAACTGATTTCCCTTGTTAGCCATGGATGAGCCACCTTCCCCGTTTTACCCTTATGCCAGACAGGGATGTATAGTTGTTAAACTTCATCCGTGTGTTCTTTAAATGTTTGCCACTGCCTGTCCACCGTCAATCTCTCAAGTATCCTTTCCCAGTTTATCCTAGCCAATGCATGTTTCATATCAGCAAAACTGGCTTTCCTCAAGTTCAGGACCATTGTCTCAGATTAACTGTGTCACTTTCCATTTTAATGAAGAATTCTACTATATTATGATCACTCTTCCCCCAAAGATATTGCACCATAAGGTTGTTAATTAATCCTCTCTCATTACATAATACCCAGTCTAGGATGGCCTGCTCTCTAGTTGGTTCCTTGACATTTTCATCGAGAAAACCATTCCTTATACATTCCAGGAAATCCTCCTCCATTGCATTGCTCCCAGTTTGGTCAGCTCAATCAAAATGCAGATTGAAGTCACCCACAACAACTGCTGTACTCCTTCTGCACACATTATTAATTTCCTGCTTGCTCCCAACCTCAACCTCACTACTATTGTTTGGCGCAACTTCCACTAGCATTTTTTGTCCTTTGGTGTTTTGCAGCTCCACCCATACAGATTCCACATCGTGCAGGCAAATGTCCTTTCTTACCGTTGTGTTAATCTCCTCTTTAACCAGCAACACCATCCCACCCCATTTTTCTTTCCATCTATCTTTCCTGGATGTTGAGTTCCCGTTGCTGATCACCCTGGAGCCAAGTCTCATAGAATCATAGAAAAACTACAGCACAAACAGGCTTTTCAGCCCACAAGTTGCGCTGATCATATCTCTGCCTATTAGGTTTACCAATAACCCTCAATTCCATGTACTCATCCAGAAGTCTCTTAAAAGACCCTATCGAATTTGCCTCCACCGTCACCGACGGCAGCCGATTCCACTCACCCACCACCCTCTGAGTGAAACACTTACCCCTGACATCTCCTCTGTACCGACTCCCCAGCACCTTAAACCTGGGTCCTCCTGTGGCAGCCATTTCAGCCCTGGGGAAAAGCCTCCAAGAATCCATCCGATTAATACCTCTCAGTATCTTATAAACCTCTATCAGGTCACCTCTCAACCTTTGTCTCTCTAAGGAGAAAAGACCGAGCTCCCTCAACCTATCCTCATAAGGCATGTCCCCCAATCTGTGATCCCAATTACATCATATCCATTAATGGCTATCTACTTGATTAATTCATCTTCCTTATTACAAATGCTCCTTGCACTGAGACACAGAGCCTTCAGGCTAGTTTTTTTTGGTATTTATTGCCCGCTTATGCTCTATTTGGGATCCTTTTTAATTCTTATCTTTGGTTTCTCTGCCTTCCACTTTTCCCCCTTCCTGCCTTTTATTTTTGTCCCCACTTCCCTCTGGCTTCAGACTCTGCATTCTGTGCTCCAGCCCCACACCTCCCCTCCCTCGCCCTCTCTCACCCACCCACCCTCACCCCACCCAGCGGTCACTTCTTGCCTTCAGGGGACCCACAAAGCCACTGATCCCACTGCCTCCCACAACAGCAGGCAGGGTCTGGAGACCACCCCCATCCCAAACTCAGGAGTGATGATGCCAAAGACCCTTTGTTAGTAAATGGATTAGTAAATTTGCAGATGACACTAAAGTCAGTGGAGTGGTATATAGTGAAGAGGGGTGTTATAGTTTGCAGAGAGACTTGGACAAGTTGCAGAGCTGGGCCGAGAGGTGGCAAATGGAGTTTAATGTGGAAAAGTGTGAGGTTATTCACTTTGGCAGGAATAACAAATGTGTAGAGTATAGGGCTAATGGTAGGACTCTCAACAGTGTTGATGAACAGAGGGATCTTGGTGTATATGTGCATAGATCCCTGAAAGTTGGCAATCAAGTCGATAAGGTTGTTAAGAAGGCATACGGAGTCTTAGCTTTTATTGGTAGGGGGATTGAATTTCGGAACCACAACATCATGTTGCAACTGTACAAAACTCTAGTGCGGCCGCACTTGGAGTATTGTGTGCAGTTCTGTCCCCACATTATAAGAAAGATGTGGAGGCATTGGAGAGGGTACAGAGGAGGTTTACCAGGATGTTGCCTGGTATGGAGGGCAGGTCTTATGAAGAGAGGCTGAGGATTTGAGGTTGTTTTCGATAGAAAGGAGGCGGCTAAGAGGAGACCTAATCGAAACATATAAGATGATTAGAGGTTTAGATAGGGTGGACAGTGATAGCCTTTTTCCTAGGATGGGGAAAGCTAGCACGAGGGGACACAGCTTTAAATTAAGGGGTGATAGTTATAGGACGGACATCAGAGGCAGGTTCTTTACCCAAAGGGTGGTTCGGGAGTGGAATGCCCTGCCTGCAGCAGTTGTAGATGCGCCAAGTTTGGTGGCGTTTAAGAGGTTAGTTGATAAGTATATGGAAGAGAAGGGAACGGTTTAGTTTGGAGGGTCATTGCTTTTTATATTGGTCGGCGCAACATCGAAGGCCGAAGGGCCTGTTCTGTGCTGTAATGTTCTATGTTCTATGTTGTGGTTTGTTGTTGGTGTTGTTGGTGGTTTTGTTGGTGGTGGTGTGGGTGTGGGGGTGGGGGGGGGTGTGGGGGGTGGGTGTGGGGGTTGGTGTGGGGGTGGGGTGTGGGGTGGGTTTTTTTGGGGGTTTTGTTTTGGGGTGTGGTTGGTTTTTGGTTGGGTGTGTTTTTTTTTGTTGTTGGGTTGGTTGTGTTTTTTTTGTTTGTGTTTGGGGTTTTTTGTTGTTGTGTGTTGTGGGGTTGGTTGTTGTTGTTGGGTGGGTTTGTTTTGTGTTGTTGGGTTTTTGTGTGTGTGGGTCTAAATTGCCCCTAGTGTCAGGGGGACTAGCAGGGTAAATGTGTGGGGTTGCGGGAATAGGGCCTGGGTGGGATTGTGGCCAGCACATGGACCAAATGGCCTCCTTCTGTAGTGTAGGGATTTGATTCTACTCCATGATCAAAATTCACAAACAGAAATGCGAGTGTTTGCCAGTGAGAGATAGAACTGGCTATCGACAGGCCTGTGACTAGCCCAGGAGTATCGTCACTAATGTGCTCTAACCAAAGCATCTGGAAACGTAGATTTCCTGACAAGGCGCTAATCAAAGTCATTAATGAGTAATCTTAGCCAGAGCAGGCCCAACGCGACACCTCGGGGGAATCCAATGGCTCTAACTGCCCAATTAGGATTGCTATTGTTGATAACTGCTCCATCTTCCTATGGCATCTCCAATTAGTGACCCAATTTACCATTTTTACCTAGGAGCCAGCAACTCCAGACTCCCAAATGAGGGTCTCAGCAAATGCTTCCTGAAAATCAGGACGTGTAACATCAACTGAATAAATCTGTCCACAAGCTCCGATAAAATCAAATAAACCCCTTCACAAAGAGCAGGATTTTCAAACCATGTACATTATCATGGAATCTCTACAGTGCTGAAGGAGGCCATTTGGCCCATCGGGTCTGGACTGACCCTCCAGCAGAACACCAGACCTTGGTCCCATAACCCCACACATTTATCCTGTTAATCCCCCTAATCTATACATCTTTGGACACAAGGGGTTAATTTAGTATGGCCATTCTACCTTTGCTGCATGTCTTTGGAGTGTGGGAGGAAACCGGAGTGCACAGGGGAAACCCACACAGACATGGGGAGAATGTGCAAACTCCACACAGACGGTGGCCCTGATTCGGGTGCCAGTACCCTGGATGTAGGCAGTGATTTTGAAACTGTAATCAAACGGTTACACACTACACAGGGGAGTGGAGCTGGACTTCATTTTGTGTAGGAATGAAGGTGTAATGTGAACACACTCAAGATTAATGATTAACACCCACATCCAGGCTCTGTAACTACATCATCATGACCTACTAACCCTGACACTCCGTCTTGTTACATCCCCGACACCCACAGCAGAGGAGGTGGTCTGCTGACTGCTATGTCTGTGTTGATCTTGGTGTGTGTCCTCTGGGGGTCTGAGACGTGGGGTCCCCAGCCTACCTTTGGGGTCCTGCTGTGTGGCAGAGTCGCCCCTCCTTGGCGTGCGGAGCTGAGGCTGATGAGGGTCAGACAAAGAGGGGGTTGGGAATGGTCGGACACTCCCAGAGTCAGCAGGATGGCCTTGGGGCTTTAAGCTGCTGGTTCTCCTCCCTATGAGTGCCCAACGGCTCCCAGCTGACTCCTCGAGCAGGAGACAGTCTGCGGCACAGTGGTTGGCACTGCTGCTTCACAGCACCAGGGACCCGCGTTCAATTACAGCCTCAGCTCACTGTCCGTGTGGAGTTTGCACATCCTCCCTGTATCTGCGTGGGTTTCCTCTGGGTGCTCTGGTTTCCTCCCACTCTCCAAAGGTGTACAGGTTAGGTGGATTGGCCATACTAAATTGCCCCTTAGTGCCAGAGGGATTAGGAGGGTAAGTATGTGAGAGTCAGAGGGATAGGGCCTGATTGGGATTATTGCCGATGCAGGCTCAATGGGCTGAATGGCCTCCTTCTGCACTGTAGGGATTCTATAGAATCATATAGTAAAGTAGAAGCCCTTTGGCCCATTGAGTCTGCACCAACTGTTGGAATTTGAATTCAACAAAAAAAATCTGGAATTAAGAATTTACTGGTGACCATTGTCAGAAAAACCCATCTGGTTCACTACTGTCCTTTAGGGAGGGAAATCTGCTGCCCTTACCCGGTCTGGCCTACATGTGACTCCAGAGACACAGCAACGGGGTTGAATTTCAACTGCCCTCTGGTACTGATAGATGGGCAATAAATGCTGGCCAGCCAGTGACACCCACATCCCACAAATGAATATTAATCCCACTTGCCAGCACTTGGCCCATAGCCCTGAGTGTTATGATGTGCCAAGTGCTCATCCAGATACTTTTTAAAGGATGTGAGGCATCCTGCCTCCACCACCCTCTCAGGCAGCACAATCCAGACCCTCACCACCCTCTGGTAAAAAAGTTTTTCCTCACATCTCCCTAATTATAGAACCATAAAAAATTACAGCTCAGAAACAGGCCTTTTGGCCCTTCTTGTCTGTGCTGAACCATTTTTTTGCCTTGTCCCACTGACCTGCACTCGGACCATATCCCTCCACACCCCTCTCATCCATGAGTTGCAACATGTTGTATTGAATTGTACATGTTGAATTGTACAGTTGCAACATGCAACTCATGTTGCAACTGTACAAAACTCTAGTGCGGCCGCACTTGGAGTATTGTGTGCAGTTCTGGTCCCCACATTATAAGAAAGATGTAGAGGCATTAGAGAGGTTACAGAGGAGGTTTACCAGGATGTTGCCTGGTATGGAGGGCAGGTCTTATGAAGAGAGGCTGAGGGATTTGAGGTTGTTTTCGTTAGAAAGGAGGCGGCTAAGAGGGGACCTAATCGAAACATATAAGATGATTAGAGGTTTAGATAGGGTGGACAGTGATAGCCTTTTTCCTAGGATGGAGAAAGCTAGCACGAGGGGACACAGCTTTAAATTAAGGGGTGATAGTTATAGGACGGATATCAGAGGTAGGTTCTTTACCCAAAGGGTGGTTAGGGAGTGGAATGCCCTGCCTGCAGCAGTTGTAGATGCGCCAAGTTTGGTGGCGTTTAAGAGGTTAGTTGATAAGTATATGGAAGAGAAGGGAATGGTTTAGTTTGGAGGGGCATTGCTTTTTATATTGGTCGGCGCAACATCGAAGGCCGGAGGGCCTGTTCTGTGCTGTAATGTTCTATGTTCTATGAACCTGTTCAAGTTTTTCTTAAATGTTAAAAGTGACCCAGCATTTACCACTTTATCCGGCAGCTCAGTCCACACTCCCACCACTCTCTGCGTGAATAATCCCCCCCAATATACCCTTTAAACTTTTCTCCCTTCACCCTTAACCCATGCCCTCTGGTTTTTTTTCTCCCCTAGCCTCAGTGGAAAAACCCTGTTTGCGTTCACTCTATCTGTACCCATCATAATCTTATACACCTCTATCAAATCTCCCCTCATTCTTCTACACTCCAGGGAATAAAGTCCTAACCTATTCAATCTCTCTCTGTAACTCAGCTTCTCAAGTCCCAGCAACAACCTTGTGAACCTTCTCTGCACTTTTTCAACTTCATTTACATCCTTCCTGCCCGTCACCTTGAACTTCCGTCCCCACCTTGTGACTGACCTTTTAACTAAGGAAAACAGCTGCTCCTTATCCATTCTGTCCGTGTCCCTAATAATCTTGTACACCTCGATCAGGTCACCCCTCAGTCTTCTCTTCTCCAGCAAAAACAACCCAAGCCTATCTAACCTCTCTTTAGGGACAGCACGGTAGCACAGTGGTTAGCACTACTGCTTCACAGCTCCAGGATTGCGGGTTCGATTCCCGGCTCGGGTCACTGTCTGCGTGGGTTTCCTCCGGGTGCTCCGGTTTCCTCCCACAGTCCAAAGATGTACGGGTTAGGTTGACTGGCCACGCTAAATTGACC
The DNA here is from genome assembly GCA_024679065.1 of Sphyrna mokarran. Classification (NCBI taxonomy): domain Eukaryota; kingdom Metazoa; phylum Chordata; class Chondrichthyes; order Carcharhiniformes; family Carcharhinidae; genus Sphyrna; species Sphyrna mokarran. The sequence continues at coordinate 5,370,571 of JAGIQG010000007.1, forward strand.
CTTACTGTCCTGAGATGCGTAGGTTAGAGGGATTAGTGGGTAAAATATGTAGGGATGTGGGGGTAGAGCCTGGGTGGGATTGTGATCGGTGCGGACGTAATGGGCCGAAGGGCCTCTTTCTGCACTGTAGGGTTTCTATGATCCAGAATTGAATTGTTCCATCCCAGGCAATATGATTCTAGCATTGGAATCATACACAAGGAATTGACACTGACAAGTATAGTTTTCATTTCTAGATAAGGAAAAGAGCTCAAATCTGGCAATTATGGAGAGGTTAACCTAGTGCCCAATAAGGAGAATGATTGAGGGCACTCTGCAGGGTTGGATAAAGGGCATATAGAAAATGCAGGAGCCACAGGGAGCAGCTGCACCGATTTCTGAGTAATAGGACACATCTGCAAAAAACTATTTGAATTCTTTTCAGCTTTAGCCTGGCCTGTGGTGAAGAGAAATTCAGTAAATGTAGTTTCTTTATTCCGTCTAAAACGCATTTGATAAAGATTCACCTGTGAAGACAAGATTAACGCTGATGGAACAGTTTCCAGGTGCTTCGAGAATTGACTCTCAACAGAAAATAGCGAGAGGTCAGAAACGAGACCAGCTTTACCTGCTAAAAAAACTATCCCAAGGCAACGCTGTTATTTTTAACTCTTCTCAGGATTGGTGTCATTTATCGCCAATCCTAATTGCCCCTTGGGAAGGTGGTTGTGAGCTGCCTTCTTGAACCGCTGCAGTCCATGTGGTGTAGGTACATCCACAGTGCTGTTAGGGAGAGGGTTCCAGGGTTTTGACCCGGCGACAGTGGAGGAACGGCCGATATTCTTCCAGATCAAGATGGTGAGTGGCTGGGAAGGGAATTTGCAGGAGGTGGTCTCAGCAGGTCCGGCAGCGTCTGTAACGAGAGAAAAGAGTTGACGTTTCGAGTCCAGCTGACCCTTGGCAGAGGTAAAAGGCGGAGAAAGTGGGAGATATTTATACTGCAGGGGGAGGGAATGAGAGATGAGTCATAGGCACAGGAAGCAGGGGAAAGGCTGCTAATGGCAGCTCATGGAGCAAAAGAAGGTGTGAATGGCCAAACGGCAGAGAAACTGAAATCGGAGGGTAAACTGTGAGAGATGAAGATGTCAGGGGGAGTGGCGGTAGTAGATGGGTGGGAGACTTCACTCTGATATTGTGAAATCTTATTTTTCATTCACCCTATAGCATAAATACCTCCCAATTTCTCTGCCTTTTAGCTTTGGGAAAAGGTCACCTGGGCTCAAAACATCAGCTCTTTTCTCTCCGTACAGATGCTGCCAGACCTGCTGAGATTGTCCAGCATTTTCTCCTTTGGTTTCAGATTCCAGCATCCGCAGGAATTTGCTTTTATCCAGGTGGCGGTGTTCCCAGTATGTGATGCGCCTGCCCTTTCTGAATGATGGAGATTGTGGGTTTGGAAGGGACTACTTCAGGAGCCTTGGTGAGTTGCTGCAGTGCGTCTTGTAGATTGTACACACGGTTGCCATGGTGAGTTGGAGGGAGTGGATGTTGGTGGATGTGGTGCCAATTGAGTGGGGCTGCTTTGTCCTGGGATGGTGTCGAGATTCTTGAGTGTTGTTGGAGCTGCACCCATCCAGGCAAGTGGGGAGTATTCCATCACACTCCTGATTTATGTCTTGTAGAAGATGGACAGGCTTTGGGGAGTCAGGAGGTGAGTTACTCGCCACAGAATCTCCACAGAATTCCCACCTTCTGACTTGTCGTGGTATGGCTAGTCCCAGTTCAGTTTCTGACCAATGGTAACCCCCCAGGATGTTGGCAGAGATGGTAATGCAAATTGAAAGGGGGGAATGGTGAGATTCTGTCTTGTTGGAGATGGTTTATTATTGTGTGGGCTGTCTTCCGGAGCTGCAGTTGTTCATGATACATATATGTGTTGTGGATTAATGTGTCTATAAGCCAAGACTAAACATGCCAATAATAAAGCCTTTGTGATTTTGAACACCCTCTCATAGAATCATACGTAAGGACAGAATGGGAATGGAAGGATATAGAAAACTGATTTAAAATAGGGATCATGAGCCTTGGGAGTTCCTGGGAAGTGTGTAAATAGATGATGATATTGATGTACTTGTTTTTATCCTACAGCTGCTTTGGTCCACCTTGTTGTCTAACAAGGGGCATACACGCGATGGGTCGTGAGAGGGCTGCTCTTGGATATTTTTTCGAGAGTATCCTAGTGCTTCACGTCATTAGTGTACGCTTCACCTGGACCATTTGATGGGCAACATGACAGCTCAGTGACTATCTCTGTGCTGTGCAGATACATGGATTTGGGCCTGTGTCTGTGGGAGTTTGCGCATTCTCCCCGTGCTTGCGTGAGTTTTCTCCAGGTGCTCCGGTTTCCTCCCACATCCCAAAGATGTGCTCTTAGGCTAACTGGCAAAACAAATTCTTCCTAAATTGTCTCAAATTTGGTTTTTAATCCATAGATCTATAAACATGGACAGGGATCGCGGGTAGAGGTGGGAACATCGGGGTGGCGACGCGGGCAAGTTGGGCCGAAGGGCCTGTTTCCTGTGCTGTTTTGTTCTTTGTTCTTCTTTGACATGGGGGAGGCCATTCGGTCAATCAGCTCTCTGCTGGCTTTCTACAAGAATAATTCACCTAATCCCCGGCTCTTTCCCCATTGGCCTACAAATCATACCAAATTCTTTGGAAAAACGTGATTGGTCCCTCCTCCATCGTTCTCTCAGAATTCCACATCTGAACCAATCGCTAACGCGGAAAAGCTTTTCCTCTGTATTTTTCTCGTTGTTAATGTTCTATTATTCATAGCGTGTGGCAATGACCTTGTTAAGGGAATTGCTAGTTCAGCCGCTGATACTGATTGTCCTATAAATACAGACAGCTGGAGCACTTTCGGGGAAGAGCTTCTTGTAAGTTAGTAGCACTTACAAAAAAAAACCCAGTTCAAACCTAAAAGACCAGTCTGGAGCGATTCTTCCACCATAGTCTCTCGTTGGGGTAACATCCATCACTTCCTGCACTTTAACTTCCTTCTGTGCCCTTTAATCCTTCTGCCAACGAGGAAAACTTTCTTCCACTCTATCCAGACCCCTCATGATTTTAGAAATATAGAAACATGGAAGATAAGAGCAGGAGGAGAACATTTGGCTCCTCTTCCCTTCTTTGCCATTCATTAAAATCATGGCTGATCATCTAACTCAATAGCTTAATCCCACCCTTTCCCCTATATCCTTTGATCCTCTTCACTCAAGCACGATATCCAGCTCCTTCTTGAAAACATTCATTGTTTTGGCCTCAACTTCTTTCTGTGGTGGTGAATTCCAGAGGCTCACCGCTCTCTGGGTGAAGACATTTCTCCTCTTCTCCATGCTAAACAGACTACCCTATACCTTCAGACTGTGATCACTGATTCTGGACACCTTTGGGAACATCTTCCCTGCATTTACCCTGTATAATGTCAGAAATTTGTAGGTCTCAGTGAGATTCCTGCCTCATTCTTCTGAACTCCAGTGAATACAATCCTAACCAACTCAATTTCTCCCCATACATCAGTCGTGGCATCCCGGGAATCATAGAACATAGAACACTACAGCACAAACAGGCCCTTCGGCCCACAAGTTGCACCGATCATATCCCTACCTACCAGACCTATCTATAACTCTCATTAAATCTCATGTACTCATCTAGAAGTCTTTTAAATGACCCCAGCGAGTTTGCCTCTACCACCACTAATGGCAGCCAATTCCATTCACTCACCACCCTCTGAGTGAAAAACTTACCTCTAACATCGCCTCTGTACTTACCCCCCAGCACCTTAAACCTGTGTCCTCTCATAGCGACCATTTCAGCCCTGGGAAATAGCCTCTGAGAATCTACTCTATCTATTCAGAGATTCAGGAGGGATTCAGATTCTTAGACCATTGGGAAGTCTTCAGGAGGGAGGAGCATCTATACAAGAGGGATGGGGAACAGTTGTCTGGGAAGGGCACCCATATTTTAGCTGGGAGGTTAGCTGGAGTGTTTCGGCAGGGTTTAAACTAATATGGAGGGGGGGTGGGGAGATAGAGGGAACTGGGAGTGGGAGAGAAATGGGTGACAGAGTAATTCCGGAGAGTAGGAGGGGGGATCAGAGAGTGCCTGAGGGCCTTCAGTGCATGTGTTTTAATGCGAGGAGTGTGACTGGCAAAACAGATGAACTGAAGGCAATAATGTTCGAGAGAAAGTTAGAAGTGGTGGCGGTGACTGAGACGTGGCTAAAGGAAGGGCAGGACTGGCAATTGAATATTCCGGGGTATAAGTGTTTTAGGCATGATAGAGGTGGTTTGAGAAGAGGAGGGGGAGTGGCGTTATTAGTTAAGGATCACATCATAGCAGTGCAGAAGGAGGGTGGTATGGCTGAGTTAGGAATTGAGTCACTATGGGTGAAGTTGAGGAATAGGAAGGGAGAGGATACTATGTTGGGTGTGTACTACAGACTGCCCAACAGTCCGCGGGCCGTGGAAGAAGGGATATGTAGGGAAATTTTAGATAAGTGTAGGAAGAATAGGGTAGTTGTAATGGGAGATTTCAATTTCCCTGGGGTAGATTGGAAGGTGCCGAGAGCGGAAGGTGCGGACGGGGAGGAATTTGTACAGTGTGTTTTAGAAGGGTCCTTGGAGCAGTATGTGGATAGCCTGACTAGAGAGGGGGCTATACTGGATCTGGTTCTGGGGAATGAGCCAGGGCAGGGGGTTGACGTTGTAGTAGGAGAGCATGTGTCTAATAGTGACCACAACTCTGTCTGCTTTAGGGTATTAATGAAAAAAGATGAAGCCTGCCCTAAGGGGAGGGTGTTAAACTGGGGGAGGGCTAGATATAGCCAGATTAGGCAGGATCTTAAGGATACCGACTGGGATAAGCTGTTCGAGGGTAGGTCAACGCTGCACATGTGGGAATCTTTCAAGAGAAAACTAAAATTTTTGCAGGAAAGACACGTGCCGGTAAGGAGGAAGGATGGGAAAGGTAGGATTAGAGAACCGTGGGTTACTAGGGATGTTGAGGACTTGGTCAGGAAGAAGCGGGAGGCGTACGTTAGATCCAGGCAACTGGGGACAGAGGCAGCGCTGGAAAAATATAGAGAGTGTAGACGGGATCTTAAAAGGGGGGTCAGAAAGGCAAAAAGGGGCCACGAAATGGATTTGGCAGGTAGGATTAAGGAAAATCCTAAGGCATTTTACTCCTATGTAAGGAGCAAAAGGATGGTTAGAGGGAAGATTGGACCTCTCAGGGACAGAGGAGGGGAACAATGCTTAGAGCCTGAGGGAATGGGGGAGATCCTGAATGAATACTTTGCGTCGGTATTCACGCGGGAGAGGGGCCTGATGTCTGATGCCGGCTTTGAGGAATTGGAGGACCCGTTAAAGGAAATAATCATTACGAGGGACGAAGTGTTGGGGCTTTTAGGTAGCATAAAGACTTATAAAGCTCCGGGGCCTGATGGTATTTATCCCAGGCTGCTAAGGGAGGTGAGAGATGACATTGCTGATCGTCTGACGTAAATCTTTGTCTCTTCTTTGGACACAGGGGAGGTCCCAGAGGACTGGCTGATTGAAAATGTAGTACCGTTGTTTAAAAAGGGTCAGAGGGATAACCCAGGGAACTATAGGCCGGTGAGCTTGACTTCAGTTATAGGTAAGCTAATGGAGAGGATTCTCAGGGACAGGATGTATGAGCATCTGGAGCGCTGCAATCTGATCAGGGATACGCAGCATGGCTTCGTTAAGGGGAGGTCATGCCTTACGAATCTAGTGGAATTTTTTGAAGAGGTGACAAAAATGGTTGATGAAGGACAAGCCGTTGATGTCGTCTACGTGGATTTCAGTAAGGCGTTTGACAAGGTTCCCCATGGTAGGCTGATAAAAAAGGTGAAGGCGCATGGGATACAGGGCCAGGTAGGTAGATGGGTTGAGAACTGGCTTGGGAGGAGGAGACAGCGGGTAGTAGTGGAAGGCTCTTTTTCCAACTGGAGGTCAGTCACTAGTGGTGTGCCACAGGGCTCTGTACTAGGACCCCTTCTATTTGTGGTGTATATAAATGACTTGGAAGAGGGGGTAGGTGGGGTGATCAGCAAATTTGCTGATGACACTAAGATGATTGGATTGGCGCGTACTGAGGAGCAGTGCCTGGCAATACAACATGACATAGATAGGCTGGTAGATTGGGCAGATAGATGGCAAATGGAATTTAATCCGGATAAATGCGAGGTGATGCATTTTGGCCGGAATAATGTAGAGGGGAGTTATAGGATAAAAGGTAAAACTATCCAGAGTATAGAGATGCAGAGAGACCTGGGGTGCAAGTTCACAGGTCTCTGAAGGTGTCAGTACAGGTGGAGAATGTGGTAAAAAAAGCGTATGGTATGTTAGCCTTCATAGGAAGGGGTATAGAATACAAGAGTAGGAGTCTGATGTTGCAGGTGTATAGAACGTTGGTTAGGCCTCATCTGGAGTACTGCGTCCGGTTCTGGTCGCCGTACTACCGGAAGGATGTAGAGGCCCTGGAGAGAGTGCAGAGGAGATTTACCAGGATGCTGCCTGGTATGGAAGGGCTGTCTTACGAGGAAAGATTGAAAACACGGGTTGTTTTCCCTTGAAAGATGTCGGCTGAGAGGGGATCTTTTAGAGGTATATAAGATTATGAGGGGTATAGATAGAGTAAATGGTGGTAAGCTTTTTCCACCATTAGAAATAGATAGAACAAGGGGTCACGGGCTCAGGGTGAGGGGGGCTATGTATAAGACGAATATTAGAGGGCAGTTTTTCACACAAAGGGTAGTGGGGGTGTGGAATGCACTGCCGAGTAAGGTGGTGGAAGCAGGCACGCTAGGGTTGTTTAAGGGTCTCTTGGACAGCCACATGAGCAGTCTGCAGATAGAGGGATATAGCAGGACTGTTTGAATATCGGGAGGACCAAATAGTAGTAGACTATCTTTTAGTTTCGTCTCGGAAATGTCTTAGTTTTTTTAGCATGTTTAATTAAGTCTTATTTGTTTCCGCAGGCAATTCGGTCCACCTTGTTGACCAACAAGGGGCATGCATGCGGCATGTCGTGCGAGAGCTGCTCTTGGAGGTTGCTTTAGGAGTTGCCTAGTGCTTCATGTCGTCAGTGTTTGCTTAAACTGGACCATCTGATGGGCAACATGACAGCCCAGAGACTATCGCTGTTGCTGTGCTGACACATGGATTTGGGCCTGTGTCTGCGGGAGTTTGCGCGTTCTCCCCGTGGTTGCGTGGGTTTTCTCCGGGTGCTCCGGTTTCCTCCCACATCCAAAAATGTGCTCTTAGGCTGATTGGGTAACAAATTGTCCCTATATTGGTCTCTATATGGGAATCTTCAACAATAGGCATAGCCTAAAGTCAAGGATATGTCATTAAGACGTTAGGACGGCGGCGTGGGCTCGTTGGGCCGAAGGGCCTGTTTCCCGTGCTGTGTTGCTCTTTGTTCTTTGTTCTTTGTTATTCGTCTCAACATCTTATAAACCTCTATCAGGAATCGGTCTGGTAAATCTTAGAATCATAGAATCCCTACAGTACAGAAGGAGGCCATTCAGCCCATCAATTCTGCACCGACCACAATCCCACCCAGGCCCTATTACCATAATCCCAATCATTTTCCCAAACTAACCCCCCTGACACTGAGGGAGAACTCAGCCATTCCACCAAACCAGTTTGTTTTTCCGTCTGTGGGAGGAAAGTGGAGCACCCAGAGGAAAGACACACAGGTACGAGACAAGCCAGGAATTGAATCTGGGTCCTTGACGCTGTGAAGCAGCAGAGCTAACCACTGTGCCACTGTGCTGCCCTTCTTTGCATGCCCTTTAGAACAAGAACATCTTTCCTCAGATGAAGAGACTGAAACTGGTTGTGGATGGCTCTTTTGGTTGTGGATGGCTCTTGTTCTGCATGGAGGTCGGTCACCAGTGGAGTGCCCCAGGGATCTGTTCTAGGACCCTTGCTGTTTGTCATTTTCATAAATGACCTGGATGAGGAAGTGGAGGATGGGTGAGTAAGTTCGCCGATGACACACAGGTCGGTGGTGTTGTGGATGGTCTGGAGGGATGTCAGAAGTTGCAGCATGACATCGACAGGATGCAAGACTGGGCGGAGAAGTGGCAGATGGACTTCAACGCGGATAAATGTGTTGTGGTCCATTTTGGCAGATCCAATGGGATGAATGAGTATACTATCAAAGGTAGGAGTCTTAGCTGTGTGGAAGAGCAGAGGGATCTTGGGGTCCGGGTCCATAAGACTCTCAAAACGGCCTCCCAGGTGGAGGATGTGGTTAAGAAAGCTTACGGTGTACTGGCCTTCATTCATTGAGGGATTGAGTTCAGGAGTCAGGAGGTAATGCTGCAGCTTTATAGGACCCTTGTCAGACCACACTTGGACTACTGTGCGCAGTTCTGGTCGCCTCACTATAGGAAGGACGTGGAAGCTATTGAAAGGGTGCAGAGGAGATTGACAAGGATGTTGCCTGGATTGGGAGGCATGCCTTATGAAGACAGGTTGAGGGAGCTGGGACTGTTCTCCCTAGAGAGACGAAGGTTGAGAGGCGACCTAATAGAGGTTTACAAGATGTTGAGAGGATTAGATAGGGTGGACTCTCGGAGACTATTTCCCAGGGCTGAAATGGTCGCGACGAGAGGGCACAGATTTAAGGTGCAGGGAAGCAAGTACAGAGGGGATGCTAGGGAAAGTTTTTCACTCAGAGGGTGGTGAGTGAATGGAATCGGCTGCCATCGGTGGTGGTCGAGGCAAACTCGCTGGGGTCTTTTAAAAGACTTCTGGATGAGTATATGGGATCCAATGGGATTGGGTGTTATAGATAGGTCTATGGCTGGGTAGGTTTTGATGTGTTCGGCACAACTTGTGGGCCGAAGGGCCTGTTTGTGCTGTAGTGTTCTATGTTCTATGTTCTATGAAACTCACAGCAGGGCAGCATGGTAGCACAGTGGTTAGCACTGCTGCTTCACAGCTCCAGGGTCCTGGGTTTGATTCCCAGCTTGGGTCTTGTGGAGTTTGCACATTCTCCTCCTGTCTGCGTGGGTTTCCTCTGGGTACTCTGGTTTCCTCCCACAGTCCAAAGATGTGTGGGTTAGGTTGATTGGCCATGCTAAAAAATTGTCCCTTAGTATCTTAATGTTTTATTGTATCTTAATGGTTTAGTTTGGAGGGTCATTGCTTTTTTATAATGGTCGGCGCAACATCGAAGGCCGAAGGGCCTGTTCTGTGCTGTAATGTTCTATGTTCTATGTTCTATCTAGGGATGCATAGATTAGAGGGATTAGTGGGTATAATAAATAGGGATGTGGGGGTAGGGCCCGGGTGGGATTGTGTTCAGTGCAGACTCAATGGGCCGAAGGACCTCTTTCTGCACTGTAGGGTTTCTATTCTAAGTGCAGCCTCACTAAGGCAGCAAGACATCCCAGTTTGAACACCTCGATCAAATCTCCTCTTGAACTTCTCCAAGGAAAACTGTGCCAGCTTCTCTAATCTGTCCATGTAACAAAGATCCTCATTCCTTCTGCTCCCTCCAGTGCCTCCACCTCATTCCCGAAGTGTGATGCTAAGAACTGGACATAACGCTGTAGCTGACTTTGGCTTAGACTGAAAACAGAACAATCACAACCTTCAGGTTCAGTAACAATTGAGATATTTCTGTAACTCTTAGCTGCCTCCAGAAGAACCTGATTAATGTTGTGATGCATTGGAGCTACTGGGCAGTTTGCAGGATCGTTACAACAAACTCCACCAAGACCACTCCACTCCATTCTTCCGTGAGACATCCAGTACACTTCCCATGTGTCAAAACTGCTTCTGAAAAATGTTAAGATTGTTTATTCATGAGGAGAACTGAATCTGGCATCGAACGAAAAATACAAGACCAAGTTAGACAGAGCAATTAGTGAAGAATTCAAGTACAGCTCCAAGTGAGATACGGGTAAGGAAGGAATTTAGTGATGTGCAGCGAAATCGAGGGAAGCTGAAGTGTGTCGCTCAGTGAGAGTTAGAAACATAAGACAGGAGCAGGAGGAGGCCATTCAGCCCTTTGAGCCTCCTCCGCCATTCATCACGATCATGGCTGATTGTCCGACTCAATAGCCTCACCCTACTTACCCCTATTCGCGCCAAGTGCTATATCCAGCCGTCTCTGGAATACATTCAATGTTTTGGCATTGCTTCCACACTTCCTGTGCAATGAATTCCACAGGCTTACCAGTTTCTTCATCTCTGTCCTAACTGGTCTACCCTGAATCCTCTGGATACTGCCACCATTGAGAACATCCTCCCTGCATCTAACCCATTAAGAGGGGAAGAGAAGGGGCAGTTGAGAGGGTGGTGGAGAGAATTGAGGGGCTGTGTGTGAGAGAGGGTGAGTGGAGATTCAGTGATGAAACGAAGATCAGTAGAAAAACAAGAACGGATAGAGGATTGGTATATCAGCAGGAAGTGTTTTGCGATTTGGTAATCTCCAACCATTGGAGTGTCACAGGGATCAGCATTGGAATTTTCCTCTCTGCTGCGGTTTCCTGGTGATATGGAGAGGGGACAAAATGAAATCTCATTGACAGCAGGAGGACCAGAAGGTCCTGTCATTGGACAATGGAGAACCAGCATCTCTGCACTGAGAATAGCAGCGTGGGGGAGGATAGAGAATCACATCCACAATCCCTTGGCAGAATCCTTGATAATTCTTTAGTGTTTAATTATGAAACCATTGGTTTGCAATCTGTCTCAATGATGAACTTTAACCCTGAGACAGAGTCAATAGATTTGTCACAAGCCCGTGTAGCTTCCACTGTTTCTTTCTGGATTACAGCATATCATGGTTCGGTTTCAGTTAGTGTGCATGAGTCTGCATTTACCAAGTTTCAGAATTTGGAAGAGTGCTAATCCTCACCTTCTTTCTTAGAAAGTCCTGAGGAATCAAGGATAACTGTGTTCCACAATAAAATTGATCCCAGAGGAGTCTGATGCATAATTCCCCGGGTGGGGGGGATTCTCTCTAGAGCAGGGTAGCAGGCTGGGGGACAAGTGTAGAGGCCATTTAGAGATCTTCCCACTGGGCACCACAGCCCCTGTGCATCTCCGGGCCCCGAATTTCCAGCATTGTCAGCTCCGTGCTGGAAATCGACATAGAGCTGATTTAAATATGGTAATCTTCATTTCCATGCTACGAGCATGGGTCTGAAGTCTGGGAACTTTGGAACATAGGAATTAGAAGCCAGAGTTAAGCCTTTTGAGCTCACTCCGCCATTCTGTATCATGGCTAATCCCAATTCATCCTGACTCCACTTCCCTGCCTTTCCGCCATCGCCCTTTACCCCACTTCTGGTCAAATATTTATCAATCTCTTTGTTGAATCCATTGATGGATTCTGTATCCAGTGCCTCCTGGGCCAATGAGTTCCAAAGATTCATAACCCTCTGTGAGAAGTAACTTGTCCATAACTCTGTCCTGGACCTCCCCTCTGTTGCTCAACAACTATGACCTTTTGTCCTAGACTGTTGTAGAAGGGGGACATTTGGTTAACATGTCCTTTATCAATCCTGTTGTGTATTTTATATACTTCAATCACATGCCTCCTCATACTTCTGTACTCCAGCCCAAGCTAGTCAAGCATTCCTCATAGAACATCTCCCTCAAACCTGGAATCAATCTTGTGAATCTCTTCTGAACCACCTCCAGTGCCACCACATCCTTCCTCAAAGACTAGAACAGAAGACAATACTCCAAGCACCAAAAGAGAAAATGGTGGAAAATCTCAGCAGGTCTGGCAGCATCTGGAAGGAGAGAAAAGAGCTGACATTTCGAGTCCAGATTATTCTTTGACAAAGCTTTGACAAGAGGTCCTCTGGACTTGAAACGTCAGCTCTTTTCTCTCTTTACAGATGCTGCCGGACCTGCTGAGGTTTTTCAGTATTTGTCTTTTTGTTTCAGATTCCAGCACCTGCGGTAATTTGCTTTTATACCCCAATACCCCAAGTGTGGTCTCCCAATGCCTTATACAATTGAAACAATGCTTCTTTACTTTTATACTCCAGACCTTTTGCTATAAATGCCAAGATTCTATTTGCCTTCCTTAGAACAACAGCATACCCACTTTCTGAGACTCACGCACAAGTAAACAATGGCAGCAGGGAAGAAGCTGATCTTGAGTCGGTTGGTATGTGACCTCAGTATCTTTTTCCTGAGAGAAGAAGGTGGAAGAGAGAATATCCGGGGTGCGTAGGGTCAGTAATTATTCTGGCTGCTTTGCCGTGACAGCTGGAAGTGTAGACAGAGTCAATGGATGAGAGGCTGGTTTGTGTGATGGATAGGGCTTTGTTCATGACCCTTTGTAATTTCTTGGGCAGAGCAGGAGCCCATACCAAGCTGTGATACAACCAGAAAGAATGCTTTCTATGGTGTATCTGTAAAAGTTGGTGAGAGTCATAGCTGACATGCCAAATTTCCTTAGTCTTCAGAAAAAGAAGAGGCGTTGGTGGGCTTTCTTAACTATAGTGTCGGTATGGGGAGTCGGTATAGGATAGACTGTTAGTGATCCGGACGTCTAAAAACTTGAAGGTCTCATCCACCTCTACTTTGTCCCCATTAATGTAGACAGGGCCCTGTCTCCCAGTGAGACACTATGTTGGATGAAATGAGCATCTCCTTGGATGAGATTTGTTGATTATTTTCCGACACCGTGCATGATCTTGCTGAAGCTCTTGCCGCAGGAATTCATTAGAGTTTGCCAGATTATGTAAGAACTTCCCTATTCGATTCCCACGAAGCACTGAACCTCGAGGACTTGGGATGAATTTATTCAATTGCCGGGGCTTTTGAGAATCAATCCTGATTTGATTTGGTTTATTATTGTTACACGTATTGGCAATGGTGAAAAGTGCAGACAAAGCATACTGTTTATAGAGAAGGAATGCAGAGGGTGCAGAATGTAGTGTTACAGTCAAAGCTAGGGTGTTTAGAAAGATCAACTTAATGTGTGGTAGGTCCATTCAAAAGTCTGACAGCAGTTGAGAAGAAGCTGTTCTTGAGTTGGTTGGTACGTGACCTCCAACTTTTGTAACTTTTTTTCAACAGAAGAAGGTGGAAGAGAGAATGTCCGGGGTGTGTGGGGTCCTTAATGATGCCGGCTGCTTTTCCGAGGCTGTGGGAAGTGTAGACAGAGTCAATGGATGGGAGGCTTGTTTGTGCGATGGACTGGGTTTCGTTCACAGCCCTTTGTAGTTTCTTGCTGTCTTGGGTAGAGCAGGATCCATATGTGCTGCAGAATTTAATGGTTAGTGCTCGAACTCCCTTTTATTTGAAAGAGTGAGTTCAACTTGCTGTAAACATTGCACTGGAATGGTTCTCACTCTGACAGCATGCTGCAATGGATCGGAATGTCAACTATGTGAATGATGATCCATCTAATCCTTCTCAAATACCCATCATTCTCCTCTGAAAACTCTCTGTAGATGATATATTTGCAACAGAGAGGTGGTGGCAGAGTGGTATTGTCACTGGACTAGTAATCTGGTGATCCAGGATGATGAGCCAGGTTTAAATCCCACCATGGCAGATGGTTTGAATTCAGTAAAAATCTAGAATTGAAAGTCCGATTGTAGAATCGCTACAGGACAGAGAGTGGCCATTTGACCCATCAAGTCTTCACCTACTTTCTGAACAGCATCTTATTCAGGCCCACCCCTAACCCCTCGCATTTTACCGTGGCCAATTCACTCAACCTACATACTTTTTGGACACTAAGGAGCAAATCAGTGTGGCCAATCCATCTAACCTTTGGATTGAGAGAGGAAACCGAAGCACTTGGAGTAAACTCAGGCCAACACAGGGAGAATGTGCAAACTCTACACAGACAGTCACCAAAGGCCAGAATCAAACGCGAGTCCTTGGCACCGCAAGACTGCAGTGCTAACCACTGTGCCACCATGCCACATCTGGTTACGGTGAAATCATTCTGGCAAAAGCCATCTGGCTCACTAATGTCCTCGAGGGAAGGAAATCCATTGTCCTCACCTGCTGTGGCCTACATGTGAATCCGGACCCAGAGCAATGTAGTTGGCTCTTAATAAATACCCTCCAACCAGTGATGTCCACACCTTGTGAATGAACTAATATATAGAGAGTAGGAGGGAGCTCAAACCGGGAGTTAGAAGGGCAAAAAGGGCGCATGAAATGATTTTGGATGATATTGATGTATTTGTTTTTATCCTACAGGTGCTTTGGTCCACCTTGTTGTCTAACGAGGGGCATATACGCGATGGATCGTGAGGGGGCTGCTCTTGGATCTTTTTTGAGAGTATCCTCATGCTTCACATTGTTAGTGTACGCTTGACCTGGACCATCTGATGGGCAACACGACAGCTCAGTGACTATCGCTGTGCTGTGCAGGTACATGGATTTGGGCCTGTGTCTGTGGGAGTTTGTGCATTCTCCCCGTGCTTGCATGGGTTTTCTCCGGGTGCTCCGGCTTCCTCCCACATCCCAAAGATGTGCTCTTAGGCTAATTGGCAAAACAAATTCTCCCTAAATTGTCTCAAATTTGGTTTTTAATCCATAGATCTATAAACATAGACAGGGATCACAGGTAGAGATGGGAACATCGGGGTGGTGGCGCGGGCTCGTTGGGCCGAAGGGCCTGTTTCCCGTGCTGTTTCGTTCTTTGTTCTTTGTTCTAAAAAAGTACAAAAGAAGAATATTCTGAAAAATCTCAGCAGGCCTGACAGTATCCATGGAGAGAGGATAGAGTCAATGTTTCGGGCCTGGATAACCCTTCATCAAAAGGTAGTTGATTGAAGAAACATTTGACAAAGAGGGAATTGAAATTCTTTGGTATTTTAGATTCCACGTGCAAATGTACCTGCCAAAAGCCAAGATTTTCATCTACAATAGTAAAAACCTGAGGGAGTGCCGCACTGTCAGAGGGTCAGTGCTGAGGGAGTGCCGCACTGTCAGAGGGTCAGTGCTGAGGGAGTGCCGCACTGTCAGAGGGTCAGTGCTGAGGGAGTGCCGCACTGTCAGAGGGTCAGTGCTGAGGGAGTGCCGCACTGTCAGAGGGTCAGTGCTGAGGGAGTGCCGCACTGTCAGAGGGTCAGTGCTGAGGGAGTGCCGCACTGTCAGAGGGTCAGGACTGAGGGAGCGCCGCACTGTCAGAGGGTCAGGACTGAGGGAGCACCGCACAGTCAGAGGGTCAGTGCTGAGGGAGCGCCGCACTGTCAGAGGGTCAGTGCTGAGGGAGCGCCGCACTGTCAGAGGGTCAGTGCTGAAGGAGTGCCGCACTGTCAGAGGGTCAGTGCTGAGGGAGTGCCGCACTGTCAGAGGGTCAGTACTGAGGGAGTGCCGCACTGTCAGAGGGTCAGTACTGAGGGAGTGCCGCACTGTCAGAGGGTCAGTGCTGAGGGAGCCGCACTGTCAGAGGGTCAGTGCTGAGGGAGTGCCGCACTGTCAGAGGGTCAGTGCTGAGGGAGTGCCGCACTGTCAGAGGGTCAGTGCTGAGGGAGTGCCGCACTGTCAGAGGGTCAGTGCTGAGGGAATGCCGCACTGTCAGAGGGTCAGTGCTGAGGGAGTGCAGCACTGTCAGAGGGTCAGTGCTGAGGGAGTGCCACACGTCAGAGGGTCAGTGCTGAGGGAGTGCCGCACTGTCAGAGGGTCAGTGCTGTGCAGTGCCGCACTGTCAGAGGGTCAGTGCTGAGGGAGTGCCGTACTCTCAGAGGGTCAGTGCTGAGGGAGCGCCGCACTGTCAGAGGGTCAGTGCTGAGGGAAGCGCCGCACTCTCAGAGGATCAGTGCTGAGGGAGTGCCGCACTGTCAGAGGGTCAGTGCTGAGGGAGTGCCGCACTGTCAGAGGGTCAGTGCCGAGATGCTGCACTGTCAGAGGGTCAGTACTGAGGGAGGTGCAGCACTGTCAGAGGGTCAGTGCTGAGGGAGTGCCGCACTGTCAGAGGGTCAGTGCTGAGGGAGTGCCGCACTGTCAGAGGGTCAGTACTGAGGGAGTGCCACACTGTCAGAGGGTCAGTGCTGAGGGAGTGCCGCACTGTCAGAGGGTCAGTGCCGAGGAAGTGCTGCACTGTCAGAGGGTCTTTGCTGAGGGAGTGCCGCACTATCAGAGGGTCAGTGCTGAGGGAGTGCCACACTGTCAGAGGGTCAGTACTGAGGGAGTGCCGCACTGTCAAGAACGCTGTTTTTCTGATGATTTCACCATTCTAGACCCAGCTTCCACCCATTGCAAGATCACACTGCGTCAGTTGCGGTTTTCCAAAGAATGTTTCTTTATCTTTGCGAAGCCGTCTTTAAAACTCCACACTCTCTCTTTTAGCAACAATGCCTGCGGTTTGCTGCTTTGGTTTCATTCTTTGAGAAATCTCAGCCATTGCTCTTAAAAAAAAAAACAATCTTAAATAACTAAAACATGATCTCTTGTCAATATGTTTGCTGTGTTATCCACACATCATTCCCCTGGGTCTGCCTTGCTGTTTCCACCCACATCTCGAGCCTTCCCCAAGGTCAGTTTCACTCATTCCACCCGCATTTATATTAATCCCACAGGCAAAGATTCCGAAGCAGACTTGATCAGCAGTGTTGCCCATGGTAACAGAATTGCTCGCAGTATCCTGCTTGGTGCGGTCTGCAAGTTACATTTCTTTTTTTTCCCCTGTCTTATACTTTGGAATGTGCACCTCCAGCCAAGTGGTCTAAAGATCAGAGATTCACAGAACGATACATGCGTCGCAGCAGTCTGTTCGGCCCATCCAGCCTCTGCTTGCTCCTTGAAGGAGCTGTTGAGTAAATTCCTCTGCTCTGTCCCCAGGGACCGTGCAAATCTTCCCTTATCAATTATTTATCCGCTCCCCTCTTGGAAGTTGCTGTTGAATTTGCTTTCGGGCAATGCATTCCAGATCATAACAACCGGCTGTGCTGAAATAGTGTTGATTTAAGATGTACTCACTGATGCAATAGAGGAAGTACAGAATCTCGCAGGGGCAGAGAAAGATCCCAGAAAAAGCAAACAGCAGTTAGAGAGCTTCAGCAATTGTTTTGAAAATTGGGAGAACTCTCTCGCAGTTGTGCCAAATAATTCAAAATACTGCAGTGGAATCAGAGCATCATAGAATCCCTGCAGTATATAAGAGGAAGCCATTTGCCCCATTGAGTCTGCACCAACTCTCCAATCGAGCATCTTACCCAGACCCAATCCTCATAACCCTACAGATTTACTTCACTAATCTCCCTCACCCATACATCTTTGGATGCTAAGAGACAATTTAGCATGGCCAATCCACCTAATCTGCATGCCTTTGGATGCTAGGGGATGAATTAGCATGGCCAATCCATTTAACCTACACATCTTTGGAGCGTGGGAGGTGTCCAGAGCACTCGGAGGAAACCCATGCAGACATGGAGAGAATTTGCAGACTCCGCACGGACAGTTAGCTCACCCAAGATCATGGTGATGATCTACTTCACTCAAGACTGGAATTGAACCCTGATCCCTGGTCCTTTGACAAAGGGTCATCCAGGCTCCAAACATCAGCTCTTTCTCTCCTTACAGATGCTGCCAGACCTGCTGAGATTTTCCAGCATTTTCTCTTTCGGTTTCAGATTCTGGCATCCGCAGGAATTTGCTTTTATCCAGAGCAGCGGTACATACTGCAAACACTGTTTAAAATTTACATCTGTTTATTAGTGTAGGCTTACATTAACACTGCGATGAAGTTACTGTGAAAATCCCCCTGGTCGCTACACTCTCACACCTGCTCAGGTACACTGAGGGAGAATTTTGCAGGGACAATGCACCTAACCAGCACATCTTTTGGACTGTGGGAGAAAACTGGAGCAACGGTGGAAACCCATGCAGATACGGGGAGGACGTGCAAACTCTGCACAGGCAGTGCCCCAAGCTGGGAATTGAACCTGGACCCCTGATGCTGTGAGGTAGCAGTGCTAACCACTGTGATTGGGTGCTGATGAAACGGGCTGCTTTGTACTGCACGCTGCTGTTGGGGTCCCAGTTGATGTTACTGCTGGACAGAATGATCCCTGAATCAATTGCTGTCTCAGTTGACAGTAACTTTCACTGTATTTTTAGAAACAGCGGAATTAAAGTCACTGGGCTGCCCAGTAAAAAAACTAAATCATTAATTGGACATGTCAAGTTTGACTCCAAAAGGTAAAGTCACCACAGTCCCAGATGACTTTTGGTTCTTTCCTTTGAAGGCTGAATAGTAGTGAGTTAACCCAAGGGTCACCACACCTCAGGCAAAGAACAGGGCTGAGAAGGTTTGGCCTTCATGAAAAACCTCAGTCAGTGTGAGAATTGATTTGATTTATTATTGTCACGTGTATTAGTATACAGTGAAAAGTATTGTTTCTTGTGCACTGTACAGACAAAGCATACCATTCGTAGAGAAGGAAAGGAGAGAGTGCAGAATGTGGTGTTACAGTCATAGCTAGGGTGTAGAGAAAGATCAACTTAATGTGAGGTAGGTCCATTCAAAAGTCTGACAGCAGCAGGGAAAAAGCTGTTCTTGAGTCGCTTGGTACATGACCTCAGATTTTTGTATCTTTTTACTGACAGAAGAAGGTGGAATGTCCAGGGTGCATTGGGATCCTTAATTATGCTGGCTGTTTTGCCAAGTGTCATCATGATGTAGAGATGCTGGCGTTGGACTGGGGTAAACACAGTAAGAAGTCTGACAACACCAGGTTTAAATCCAACTGATTTAGTTGATAGTAAACTTGCAAGCTTTCGACTCTATGGTCTTCGTCAGGTGAATGAGGTGTTCTGGTCTCCAGTAGCACACATACCAGCACAGACTGTTTACAGATTACTAATTAGAATGCGAATCCTTACACCTAACCTGCCTTCTTGTCACACTATCTGTAACCCCCATGACTTGCCTGGATTAGCAAAAAACCTCACTTACTGTGCTGTCTGGAGACAATACACATCTCTCTAACCTGTGCTCAGTGCTCCTTCCACTCACATTGTTAGCCACTTGAAGACTTGAAAAGCAGGTTAGGTGTAAGGATTCGCATTCTAATTAGTAATCTGTAAACTGTCTGTGCTGGTATGTGTGCTATTGCAGACCAGAACACCTCATTCACCTGACGAAGACCATAGAGTCGAAAGCTTATGAGTTTACTATCAAATAAATCAGTTGGATTTAAACCTGGTGTTGTCAGACGTCTTACTGTGTTTGCCAAGTGTAGACAGAGTCAATGGATGGGAGGTTGGTTTGCATAACGGATTGGGCTTCATTCATGATCTTTTGTATTTCTTTGCAGTCTTGGGCAGAGCAGGAGCCCATACCAAGCCGTGATACAACCAGAAAGAATGCTTTCTATGGTGCATCTGTAAAAGTTGGTGAGAGTCGTAGCTGACGTGCCAAATTTCCTTAGTCTTCTGAGAAAGTAGAGCATTGGTGGGGCTTTCTTAAGTGTAGTGTCAGTATGGGGAGGGAAACCAGGACAGGTTTTTGGTGATCTGGACACTTAAAAACTTGAAGCTCTCAATCCTGTCTACTTCATCCCCACTGATGTAGACAGCTGCGTGTTCTCCACTACGCTTCCTGAAATCAATGAAAATTTCCTTTGTTTTGTTGACATTGAGGGGGAGATTATTGTTGAACTCTCGTTGTCCAGCCAACATGAACTAGCTGTCCAGCTAACTGAGCTGTAATACAATACTCTTTCATGCCCATTTATCTTAGACATAGAGGTTTACAGAGGATGGAAACAGGCCCTTTGGCCCAACTTGTCCATGCTGTCCTTTTTTTAAAATATAAATAAGCTAGTCTCAATTGCCCACATTTGATCCATATCCCTTTGAACCCATCTTACCAAAATCACTATTTTTAAAAGACAAAATTGTACCACCTCTTCTATTGCATGTGGCAACTTGCTCCAGACAATCACCACCCTCTGTATGAAAGCAATGCTCCTCTGGACTCTGTTGTATCTCTCCCCTCTCACCTTAAAACTCTAGTTTTAGACTCCCCTACTTTTGGGAAAAGATGTTGACTACCCAGCTGATTTATGTCCCTCATTATTTTATAGGTCTCTATAAAATCACCCCAGTCCTACGCTCCAGGGAATAAAGTCCCAGTCTATCCAGTCCTTATAACTCAAACCATCAAATCCTAGGAGCATACTAGTAAATCTGCACCTTTCTAGATTCTTTCTTTCTTTCTTCAGCAGCCAAGGACATTCAGCCTCTGATCTTCAGATAAGCGTTCTCCTAGGTGGCCTTCAAGACACAGCAACGCAGAATCTCTGAGCAGAAACTGATAGCCAAGTTCCGCACACATGAGGATCTTGGGTTCATGTCACGTTATCTCTAAACCCCATGACTTGCCTGGGCTTGCAAAATCTCATTAACTGTCCTGGCTGGAGATAATTCACATCTCTTTATCTGTGCTTAACCATCTCTCCACTCACATTGTCTGTACCTCTAAAGACTTGATTACCTGTAAAGACTCACATTCCAACCACTATCCTGTAAATTGATTTTGTGTCTATATGTACCATTTGTGAAACAAATCCTCTACTCACCTGATGAAGGAGCAGTACTCCAAAAGCTCGTGCTACGAAATAAACCTGTTGGATTTTAATCTGGTGTTGTGAGACTTCTTACTGTGTTTACCCCAGTCCAATGCTGGCACCTCTACATCATAGTTTAATGATGTCCTTTCTATAATTAGGTGACCAGAACTTTACACAATATTCCAAGTGTGGCGTTACCAATGTCTTGTACAACACCAACAAGATATTTTTCAATAGTCCCATCCTTGGCATATCCATCACACACTGATAAACAAGACCCATCAGGGAGATCTCCCAATGCCACATTGTTCCCCAAGCTTTCCCAATAATATCTGGCTGCCTTTACTCAAGAAACACATTGCCATGCACTCTGCACTGTCAACCAATCAGCAGTCAGGATGTTAACATGTACTGCCCATTGATGAAGAGTATGGTCTGACCAATCAGCAGTGAGATTCCAGCTGGATCCCCTCATCCACTCTCACCTATCTGTGAGACAGTTCCGCCTGTCCAAAAGGACAATCTCCAGCAAGTTTCAAAGGAATTATTTTAAGGTAACAACCACTCAATTTAAAACAACTTTTAGGTGGTGTAACTAAAATTGTCACATTGTAATAATATATGCTTGAGTGGGTACAATTCACACTTACATACATACACTCAGACAAATACACTTACACTTATACACACACACACACGTAAACACATTCACACAAACACACACTCATATAAACTCACACACACTCAGACACACTCACATACTCTCACACATACAGACACACACACACACACACAGATAGACAGACGCACATACTCACTCATATTAACACACTCACACTCACATTCTCGTGCTCATTCATGTTCACACTGTCTCCCACACACATTTCACTCAGACACACTCTCACTCACAGACACACATCTTTTACGCACACTTTCATTCGCTCATACGTGTCTCACTCACACATACACTCTCACCTACATTCTCACATACACAGTCTCACTCATTCAAACAAACACACTCACATGCACCCTCTCTCTCACACACACTCTCATGCACACACACTTTCACTCACACACATTTACTCGCATTCACACACATATTCTCACACAGACACCTGACTCCCATTCATACATTCTCTCTCTCACTCACACACAGGTAAAACATGCGCCCATTTGATCTGTGTGTCGGTTGGGTATAAATACTCAGTCTGCTGCCTCCTGTTTCACCAGTGCTTGTAAATCAGTGTACTTAACACGCCACATGTGTGAAGTTAAAGTATCACAATATTGTGAGAGCTGGATTTTAAAGGTATTAACAAGCTGAAAGTTGCTACAGAATGAAGTCAGGAGTAAAATGTGGGCCAGTTGTTTTATACAGAACTGTTTGTGTAATATGTGAGATAATCAAGATGAAGGTAGGAGAAACAGAACTCAGGAACTAAAAGCTGCAGCAATGGAAACTAACTGGAAAAAATTCTAATCTTGATTTCTGAGTGCTTTGTCACTTCATTGTGATAGAATTGAGTATAAGAATTGGAATGTTATGGTGAGGTTGTATAAGATATTGGTGAGGCCGAATTTACAGTATTGTGTGCAGTTTTGGTCACCTAATTACAGGAAGGATATTAATAAGGTTGAAAGAGTGCAGAGAAGGTTCACAAGGATGTTGCCAGGACTTGAGAAACTGAGTTACAAAGAGATATTGAATAGGTTAGGACTTTATTCCCTGGAGTGTAGAAGAATGAGAAGAGATTTGATAGAGGTGTATAGATAGAGTGAATGCAAGCAGACTTTTTCCACTGAGGCTAGGGGAGAGAAAAAAAACTAGAGGGTGAAGGGGGAAAAGTTTAAAGGGAATATTTGGGGGGGGGCTTCTTCAGGCAGCGAGTGGTGGAGTGTGGAATGAGCTGCCAGATGAAGCAGCTCACTTTTAACATTTAAGAAAAATGGATGAGAGGGGTGTGGCGGGATATGGTCCAAGTGCAGGTCAGTGGGACTGGGCAGAAAAATGGTTTGGCACAGACAAGAAGGGCCAAAAGGCCTGTTTCTGTGCTGTAGTGTCCTATAGTTCTATAGTTCTAATCCAGGTCTGAAACTCCAAAGTGTTTTTGGAACCCACCTGGATCATAAGTTTTACATCTTGAATTTGGTGAGGTGCTTCACTTCAGGTATGATTCAAATAACCCACTAGGGATCTTTTATCAAACAAAGTTTATTTAAGAATATAGTTAACATGTATGGAAAGAAAATTTACGATAGCTTTTACCAGTTGCAAACAAGAAGAAAAGCAGCCATCATATTGTATAACTCTTAATAACTATGAACAGTTGCAACCAAACAAACTTCCCATAGCCAAAACCCTGGCCACAGGTTTAACACATAAAATACAAATGCTCACGTGATGCTGGAACTTAGTCCTTTGGGTGGAGGATTGAAACTCTGACTTCTCAGCCTTGTAACCTTGAGCAACCCTCTGGATATACACACTGACCAGCCTAAAGTCAGAACAGCTTTCCAAAATGCCAGGGAGAGAGAGAAAGAGAGAGAGAGAGATTTGAGGCAAGCTAACTACCAATAGCAGATACTTCATTCCTGGTGGGTCAGGAGATCTGCTTCCAGCTAACAGCAAAATCTATAATACCAGGGAGAGATGGGGAGAAAATCTGCCTGCCAGTTGACAATCAGGGCAGCTTCTAATTAAACCAGCAGCTAGCAGCTACACTGAAAGTGAAACCGTGAATTTACTATGAAGAAAAAACTGTCCAAAACACATGACCTGCTATCCAGGGTTCCCCCGAACAGTGCAGTCATTAAAAACAAATTCCAGAGAGTACCTGAGGCCCAAAGTAAAATAAACAAAACCCCATTGAAGCCATTGAAGCAGCAATGAAAGGATATTGAACAGACAGCCAGCACCCCAATGAAATCAAAAGGCCATCTCACAAGCTCTCATTTTCCAGGGGATGTAATGGCCTAGTGGTATTATCGCTAGACTATTAATCTTGAAACTCAACTAATGTTCTGGGGATCTGGGGTTGAATCCCACCACTGCAGATGGTGGAATTTGAATTCAACAAAAGATATCTGGAATTAAGAATCTACTGGTGGCCATGAAACCATTGTTGGAAAAAACCATCTAGTTCATTAATGTCCTTTAGGGAAGGAAATCTGCCGTCCTTACTTGGTCTAGCCTACGTGTGATTCCAGAGCCACAGCAATGTGGTTGACTTTGAACTGCCCTCAGGAATGGGCAATAAATGCTGGCCAGCCAGCGGTGCCCATGTCCCGTGAATGAATAAAACAAAAACTGTAGAGGACATGCTTTAAAAAAAATTCTTAAAGGTGTACCAGAGTTGGGGACATGGGGAGAAGATGCAGACTCCACACAGACAGTAACCCAAGTTGAGAATCAAACCCAGTCCCTGGCGCTGTGAGACAGCAGGGCTAACCACTGCACCATCATACTGTGAGCTCACGTCCCATTCCAGTACCAAGAACAAGGCTGATTCTCCATGAAAGAGTGCTGCACTGTCAGAGGTGCGGTGTTTCAGACTGGATGTTAAACTGGATGCCCTAACTGCCTACTTATGTGGGTGTTGAAGATCCCAAGGCACTATTTTGAAGAAGAGCAAGAGAGTTCTCCCTGAAGTTCCAGCCAACATTAATCACTCAATCAGCATCACAAAAAAAACCCAGATTATCAGATCAATATCATACTGCTGCTGTGGGAGCTTGCTGTGCACATATTGGTTGCTGTGTTTCCCACAGTACAGCAGTGATGACACTTTAAAGTTTATTTATTGGTGCCACAAATAGGTTTACAATAAGTTAGCAATGAAGCTACTGTGACAATCCCCTAGTCGCCACACTCGAGCACCTGTTTGGGTACACCGAGGGAGAATTTAGCATGGCCAATACACTTAGCCAGCATGTTCTTTCAGACTGTGGGAGGAAATTGGAGCACCCAGAGGAAACCCACGCAGGCATGGGGAGAATGTGCAGAGTCCACACAGACGGTGACCCAAAATGGGAATTGAACCATGCTCTTCAAAGTGTTATGATGCAATGTTGCCAGTCTGAGTGTTTCTCTCTCCACAGATGCTGCCCGAATTGCTGAGTTTTCCTGCTGTTATTTCAAAGATGATGATTTGACTTTGGGCCTTCCTGAGGTTGTCAAAAAGATGCTCAGAAACGTGAATCTCGCTTTCTTCTTTCACTGATAATAATTTACTAACATAATCGAGAAACAGGTCATTCGACCCACCAGATCCATACCAAGGTTAATAATCCACAAATGTCTCCTCTCTTTATCTCAACTCCCTCATGTCTAGTCACCCTATTATAGGAAAGATATTATTAAAATAGAAAGAGCGCAGAAAAGATTTACTAGGATGCTACCAGGACTTGATGGATTGAGTTATAAGGAGAGGCTGGATAGACTGGGATTTATTTCTCTGGAGTGTAGGAGGCTGAGTGATGATCTTATAGAGGCCTATAAAATAATGAAGAGTACAGATCAGCTAGATAGTCAATATCTTTTCCCAAAGATAGGGCGTCTAAAACTAGAGGGCATAGGTTTAAGGTGAGAGGGAGAGATACAAAAGGCTCCAGAGGGGCAAGTTTTTCATACAGAGGGTGGTGAGTGCCTGGAACAAGCTGCCAGAGGTAGTAGTCTTTTAAAAAGCGTTTAGACAGTTACATGGGTAAGATAGGTATAGAGGGATATGGGCCAAATGTGGGACATTGCAACTAGCTTAGGGGTTTAAAAAAACAGCAGCATGGACAAGTTGGGCTGAATGGCCTGTTTCCAAGCTGTAAACCTCTATAACTCGATGATTCTAAGTACTCATTTCACCTCAACCTCTCCTTGTGGTAGTGAGTTCTATATCCCTGCCACCCTCTGAGTCAAGACATTTCTCTTAATTTTATTTTGACCCAGGCCAGAGATTCCAAGGTGTTTTATGGAGATTATATTTAATTTTGGCGTTGGTGAGCAGAGTGTGTTTTATTCCAGATATGTTTCAGGTGACCTTCTGGGGAGCTTTTATCAAACAAAATTTATTTAAAAACAAAAATAATTAGCATAACTTTTACCAATTACAAGACTTAAGCATGACACAGTATGATTCTTAACCGCTAGTTATCTGCGTTGTGCCAATTTAAAGCAATACCCCATAAACATACACCCTTCTTTAGAATAGAACAGCGAGCCAAGCCGCGAATCAAACCTGGGGCTCTCTGTGAGGCAGCAGTGTTAACCACTGGATTTTAAAATCACGTCATAGTTTATACAGAAGAATGAGCTGCCCAATCTTTTAAAAATCCATTCATGTGGGAATTACTGATTGGGTCAGCATTTTTTACCCATCTCTATTGCCTTTGCACTGAGGCCATTTCAGAGTCAATCTTTGCTGAGGCTCTGGAGTCACACGTAAGCCAGACCAGCAAATTTCCTTTCGTAAAGGAACCAGATGGGTTTTACAGCAATGGTTTCATAGTCTTCGTTCGATTTTTTTTTTTATTCCAGATTTTTATTGATGGTAATTTTACAGATGGTAAATTTCACCATCTGCCTAGACGGGATTTGAACCTGGGTGTGGAGGGTATTATTCCTGGGTCTCTGGATTGCGAGTCCACTGACAACACCCCTGCGCCATCTCAGTGTGAAAGGCTGTGGGATGATAGAATTATAATTCCTGAAAGGTACAGATTGTAATTGCAATGGAATATTTATGAACAGCACTTAGGGATGAGTGGATAAAGAGTTCTCACAAGAAGCTAGCTGTGGTTTGGTAGGACACAGAACACAGTGAAACAGTGTAGAGTATCTCCAGCAGTAGAAAAGAAACTGCCCTTGATAACTTTGTAACCATGGAAATGGTCAACTGGAGTTTGGCAGAGGCTGCATATAGATTTTCCAGAGTTTGAGAGGCAGTGGCTCTTCATCGTAATAGATTGTGAGACCACAGTAATTCATGAAGCAGCATGAATATGTTGAATGGCCTACTTTGGCTCCTGTATTTCATGTCTTATGGAAGTGGATTGAGGTTTCTCTGATGAGTTGAACAATAGCCAGCAAAACTGGAGCACGGTGGTAGAGTGGTTAGCACCGCTGCCTCACAGCGCAAGAGACCCGGGTTCGATTCCTGGCTTGGGTCACTGTCTGTGTGGAGTCTGCATGTTCTCCCCATTTCTGAGTGGGTTTCCTCCGACTGCTCCGACTGCTTATGGATGAAAAGGGAATGGTTTAGGTTAGAGGGTCACTGCTTGTTCCTAATTGGTCGGTGCAACATCGAGGACCGAAGGGCCTGTTCTGCGCTGTAATGTTCTATGTTCTATGCTCCTGTTTCCTCCCACACTCCAAAGATGTGTGGGTTAGGTGGATTGGTCATAGTAAATTGTCCTTAGTGTCCAAAGATGTGCAGGCTAGGTGGATTGGCCATGCTAAAATGCCCCTTAGTTCCCAAAATGTGTGGAGGTTAGGGGAGATTAGCATGGTAAATATGTCACATCATGGGGAGAGAGCCTGGGTGGGATAGTGCTGACCTGAGGGGCTGAATGGCCTCCTTCTGCACTGTACAGATTCTATGATCGATTGAAAACTCTCAATGTTTTGAGTGGTTTGTTGATTTTTGGTTCCCAGAAGAAATTGTTTCTGACAACAGAACTCAGTTCTGTTCAGGATAGGAGCTAAAATTCCTGAGATTGAATTTACGCTGCTACCCTGTGTCAAATGGAGCAGTAAGACGTCTGACAACACCAGTTTTAAATCCAACTGATTTATTTGATAGTAAACTCGTAAGCTTTCGGCTCTATGGCCTTCGTCAGGCGAATGAGGTGTTCTGGTCTCCAACAGCACACATAACAGCACAGTTCACAGATTACTGATTAGAATGCGAATCTTTACACCTAACCTGGAGACCAGAACATCTCATTCACCTGATGAAACTCGTGGTGTCAAAAGCTTATGAGTTTACTATCAAATAAATCGGTTCGATTTAAAACTGGTGTTGTCAGACTTCTTACCCCAGTCCAACGCCAGCATCTCTACATCGCTAACGGAGCAGCACAGAGCACATCGTTAAATGTGCCCTTGAAAGAAGCATCAGTTGTAACTTCATCTCAAACGGGTGCATTTATTTGTTGGAACACATCTCACACTCCTATTGGCCAAATGCCAGCTGAATTCTCGCTTAGAAAAGAGCACAGAACGAGGTTCCGTCGCTGGAGTCACGTTTAGCACAGTCTATAGCAAGGCAAGAATCCAGGCAGAAAGTGAGTCACAATAGGGATAAGGAAGCTGAGCTAGAAGGTTCAGGTGAAAGGTCGTGAATGGTTGAAGTGGCTACAGGGAAGAGACATGAGAATGTGTTCCTTGCACATATTTGGTTAATACGTTAACTGGTGAAGAGGTTAGGTTTGTACGTGTAGGTCCTGATTTACATCCAGACATACATCAAGAAACAGGGAGTTGGAAAGAGTAAAATGAGTTTGATGAATTTAATAGTTGGGGTAAGCTACCGACAGTTACTCCAACACAAATTATACCTGAAAGTTGTTCAGGTTCAATCCAAGTCTGATGGACGTGCCTGATTAATTAGAAAATTCAATTGGAGGTAAAGGTCAGTCTCTGCTGGAGAAAATGTCTTCTCAAACTCAGACCTAATAAGTCACGGTCCTTCCCCAGGTTCTGACAGTTTGGTGACAGTAAGAAGTCTCACAGCACCTGGTTAAAGTCTAACAGATTTATTTGGAATCACGAGCTTTCGGACCGCTGCTCCTTCATCAGGTGAGTGGAGAGTATGTTTGATCAACACAGCATATATAGACAGAGACACAATTTACAAGATAATGGTTGGGATACGAGTCTTTAGAGGTAATCAAGTCTTTATAGGTACAGACATTGTGAATGGAGAGAGGGATAAGCACACGTTAAAGAGGTGTGTATTGCCTCAGGCCAGGACAGTTAGTGAGATTTTGCAAGCCCAGACAAAATGGTGGCGGTTACACATAGTGTTACGTGAACCCAAGATCCTGGTTGAGGCTGTCCTCATGTGTGTGGAGCTTGGCTATCAGTTTCTGCTCGGCGATTCTGTGTTGAAAGCCACCTTGGAGAATGTTTATCCAAAGATCAGAGGCTGAATACCCTTGGCCGCTGAAGTGTTCTCCAACAGGAAGGGAATATTCCTGCCTGGTTATTGTCACGTGGTGTCCATTTATCCATTGTTGTAGAACCTGCATGGTCTCCCCAATGTACCATTCCTCGGGACATCCTTTCCTGTACAAAACTGGCTGAGTCACATGAGTATATAACATGCACCTGATGGGTTGGTGTTCTCGTGCGTGGTGGCGGTATCCATGTCAATGATCCAGCACATCTTGCATTTGTATCCAGCATGTCTGGCATCTCCACATCTGAGAGCTTGGGTCCAGAATGGAGAAATATTCTGAAGAATAGGTAACCAGCAATTAAATTGGATTTTTAAATAAAACAAGAACGTGGAATGTGCAGACAGGTTATGGCCATTTGTGTACCAGGGGGTCACAGTCTGCGGATTCGGGGTAGACCATTTAGGACAGAGGTGAGGAGATATTTCTTCACCCAAAGAGTGGTCAGCCTGTGGAATTCATTCCCACAGGAAGTAGTTGATGCCAAAACGTTGAATGTATTCGAGAGGTGGCTGGATATAGCACTTGGGGTGAATGGGATTAAAGGTTATGGGGAGAAAACAGGATTGGGCTATTGAGTTGGATGATCAGCCTTGATCATAATGAATTGATTTGATTTAATTTTTATTGTCATATGTCTTAACATACAGTGAAAAGTATTGTTTCTTGCATGCCATACAGACAAAGTTCATTGAGAAAGAAAGGTGAGAGTACAGAATGTAGTGTTACAGTCATAGCTAATGTGTAGAGAAAGATCAACTTAATGCAATGTAGGGCTATTCAAAAATCTGACAGCAGCAGGGAAGAAGCTGTTCTTGAGTTGTGACCTCAGAGTTTTGTATCTTTTTCCCGAATGGTGAGCAGGCTCAAAGGGCCGAATGGCCTCCTTCTGTTTCTATTTTCTATATTTCTACATTAAATCCTGGGTGGGTGCCAACCCACTGCACACAATGTCCCTCATCCACCCCCCTCCTCATTATCCTTTCTAACTTTACCCTATCAAATCAATTTGTTATGTTAAACTCTGCATTGAGTTGTCCCTTCAGCCTTCACTTGGACAGAGAATAACTCCAGCTTCTCCAATCATTCCTGGTAAGTATCAAAGTTAAAATTAATTTATGAGTGTCACAAGTAGGCTTACATTAACACTGCAATGAAGTTACTGTGAAAATCTCCTAGTCGTCACACTCTGGCACCTGTTTGGGTACACTGAGAGAGAATTTAGCATGGCCAATGCATCTAATCAGCACATTGTTCACACTGTGGGGGGAAATTGAAGCACCTGGAGGAAACCCACGCAGACATGGGGAGAATGTGCAAACTTCACGCAGACAGTTACACAAGATGGGAATTAAACTGGGTCCCAGCACTGTGAGGCAGCAGTGCTAATCACTGTGCCACTGTACTGCCTCTCTGTTCTTTTCAAATCTTAATTTTTGCACCATTACTATGGCATCGAAGCTGTGTTGTAACGTGTAGAGTTGGAGATACTCTTACTGTATTTTCTTGCCAGACAGTGTGTTTTTAACCCTTATACTGTGGACAAAGAACTGCTATTAATGCAATAATTTTTATTTATTATTAGTTACTGCAGTTACTTTTACAGAGCAATTAAGATTCAGACTTAACGCTGTGATGTAACTTTGAGTGGCTGGCAAGGACCCAGGCAGATAGTGTCCTGTATACATGTGTCGGTCTGTGCAGTCTCCTCGGTCTGGTCTGGTTTTCAGTCTGGTCTAATTCTCTTCTTCTGTCTCTGGTCTGTTCTTCCTCCTTCTCCTCCACGGCGCTGGTTGTGTGCTGCGTAGCACCTTTGTCGTTGGATTATTTCATGCCGTTTAGGGTGGACCCTCGATCGTTACCAATCAATCGATCAGAGCTCCATCATTCTGATCGATGGATCCAATTGGGTGCTGCTACAGTGATTGCAGGATGTGTACCAAGGAGCCATGCCTGTGGGTGCAGGTAAATCACATACCTCCCGCACCAAATAAGGGGTTAAACCCTCCCCTCCTTTGTCTGGTTTGAGTGTCCATTGTCTCTGGGGGTCTATTTCTGTATATTCTTGATGTCTAAGGCTGCGGCCCACTTCTCTCACTCTTTACACACACTTGACCGTCCTATCCCCTCATGCCCTGCAGTTGCCACCTTTAGTGCCCTGTTTGGCCACACTGATAGCATTATTCCTGGTAATTTATTACGTGCTAACATTTACAACATCGAACCTGTACGAGCTTCACTTGCAGAGGCCAAGATTTCCCACTTTCGTCAAGATCTCCATTGGAATCAAAGAATGGGAAGTCCTACACGGGCGAATGATGTGGAATTTTACAGTCAGCTCTCCAGCCTCACTGGGTGCATCAAGTCACCCTATTTTGTCATTTTGATTCTAAGTTTTGGGCGAACTTGAAACTGAGAGTGTTTCAGATCTGACTTTTAGACCATTCTGAGGCGTCCCCATACGCACTCTGTCTGAAAAAAAATATCAGCGATTCCGAATCGCACTGCACAAGCCTGCGGATGAGGCTTAACGCACCCAAAACCCTCCAGCTCCGATCTGCACCTCTAACTGCACGTGCACTGAAAATAATTGATAGAATTCTATCTGCTGCCCCATCCCCCCCGGGCCGGATAACACCTCCCCCTGAATCCCACAGACATTGCCCCATCCCCACAACATTATTGACCCCCACCCTACCACCCAGACTGATCACACTTCCCCCCCACTGATCACAGGCAAAGTGGCAGCAGATCCCCCCCTCCCCCCCCAACTTACCCCACTACCACCGATTATAGGGAGAATAGCAGGAGAGTCCTTTTCCCCCTCACTCATCATAGGCAGAGTGGCAGTGAACCTCCCCCCTCAATCCAACTCCCCCCCACCCGCAAACCCCCGCACCCCCCCAATTTTTGTCAAGCAGAAGGCCATCAGACAACTCGCCACTTACCCCCTCACTAACTGGAGCGCCTGAATTGGACTTTTGTGAAGTACGTCTGCTTTGAGCCGATTCTGGATGGGCCAATGAGGTGGAAAAGGGGGGAGTGCCGGGAAGGTTGGGCCTGTAGCCCACTGAGTCAATTTAAATGCGTGCAAATGCTCTTAAAGGGCCCATTTCATGCACTGTCCTGATTGTGGCCATTTTTGGGCTTCGGTAAAGGGGGAACTTGAGCTAACAGATGACTGTACTCACCTCACATCCAACTTTACTAAGTTTTTGCACCCAAAAATGGGCACAGCCTGATGGTAAAATTGGGCCCATAGAGTTTACAGCATTGAAACAGGCCCTTCGGCCCAACTTGTCCGTGCCACCCAGTTTTTAACCCCTAAGCTAGTCCCAATTGCCTGCATTTGTCCATTATCCCTCTATACCCATCGTACCCATGTAACTGTCTAAATTCTTTTCAAAAGACAAAATTGTAGCCACCTCTACTATTGCCTCTGGCAGCTTGTTCCAGACACTCACCACCCTTTATGTGAAAAAATTGCCCCACTGGACCCTTTTGTATCTCTCCCCTCTCACCTTAAACCTATGCCCTCTAGTTTTAGACTCCCCAACCTTTGGGAAAAGATATTGACTGATCTGTGCCCCTTCATTATTTTATAAATCACTATCAGATCACTCCTAAGCTGCCCCCACAATGCAGGGAAAAAACTCCCAGTCTATCCAGCCTCTTCTTATAACTCAATCCATCAAGTCCTGGTAGCATCCCAGTAAATCTTCTCTGCACTCTTTCTAGTTTGATAATCAGATGCAATGTTCGTGCTTCACACGAGCTTCACAACAAACCTTTGGACTAAGGGGGAAAAGGGAGTTGGTTTAGCTCGGTTGGTTAGGTGACTGGTTTACGATGCAGAGTAACACCAACAGCGTGGGTTCAATTCCTACACCAGCTGAGGTTCTGTCTTCTCAACCCTGCCTCTGGCCTGAGGTGTGACGACCCTCCAAATTAAATCATCATCAGTCAGTGGTCATCTGAAGCGATGGCAAGTTTACCTCAGTGAGAAAGCTCTGATTTTTCAATGGTTGGAAAAGGAGATTCAATGAGAAACTGGAGCAACATTTCCATTATTGATTTCAAGCAATGATAGAATTTCAACTCCTCGAAGCCTTCCGGCTATCTCTTCAAAGACGAGGGAAATGATTTTTTTTGAAGCAAAGATACTTGTATTGTTAGCTGCTAAACTTCTGATTGCTTTTTATTTGTTTTTTTCTGAAGTATCTCCAGGCTTCTCCCATGGGAAAAGGAGGATAAGTTCAGATTTCTGGTCAAGGGCAACAACTTGCATTTATATAGCACCATTAATGTTGTAGGGAAATTCCCAGGTGGCCTCACGGAAAGGATTAGCAAACATAATTTGACTGTGAGCAGATATTGGCACATAGAAATAAAATCTTGGCCGATGAGTTCGATTTCCAGCTTGATTCGCTGTCTGTGTGGAGTTTGCATGTTCTCCCTGTGTCTACGTGGGTTTCCTCTGGGCAGTCCTGTTTCCTCCCACAGTCCAAAGATGCGTAAGTTAGGTTGATTTACCATGCTAAATTGACCGTAGATGCATAGGTTTGAGGATTAATGGGTAAAATGTGTACTGACATGGAGTTTGAGCCTGGGTGGGATTGTGGTCAGTGCAGACTCGATGGGCTGAATGGCCTCTTTCTGTACTGTAGGGATTCTGTGAATTTCTATAAATTTCTATGAAATAGGTTTCAGGAGAAATGGGAAGCAGAGAAGTAGAAATGTTCGAGGGGGAATTTCAGAGCACCTTGTAAAATACTTTCAGAGGAACTTCACACTGGGGAGTGAAGCAAACCACAACTCAAACCTCAAATTTTAGCTGCTGCATCTAAATTTGTTGGCTTGATCTATTTCTGATAAACCTGAGATAAATTTATTGCCTGAATTCCCCCTTTCTCAATCCATTACCACATCACCAATAGCCCGTCCTTGTCCCTCCACACTGATACGATAGTTAAGGAAGCCCACCAACACTGCTACTTTCTCAGAAGGATGAGGAAATTCAGCACGTCCACTATGACTCTCACCAACTTTTACAGATGCACCATACAAAGCATTCTTTCTGGTTGTATCACAGTTTGGTATGGGCTTCTATTCTGCCCAAGACTGCAAGAAACTACAAAAGGTCGTGAATGAAGCCCAATCCATCACACAAACCAGCCTCTCACTCATTGACTCTGTCTACACTTTCCGCTGCCTCGGCAAAGCAGCCAGCATAATCAAGGACCCCACACACCCCGGACATTCTCTCTTCCACTTCCTTCCTTCAGGAAAAAGATACGAAAATCTGAGGTCACGTACCAACCTCAAGACCAGCTTCTTCCCTGCTGCTGTTAGGCTTTTGAATGGACCTACCTCGCATTAAGTTGATCTTTCTCTACACCCGAGCTATGACTGTAACACTACATTCTGCACTCCTTTCCTTCTCCGCTATGTACTCTAAGAACAGTATGCTTTGTCTGTACAGTGCGCAAGAAACTACTTTTCGCTGTAATAAATCAAATTGACTGGGCCAGTAGTTGCTGGGCTTATCCTTATGTATTTTTTTGAACAAATTCTAAGTTCAAGTTCATTTAAATTTATTTATCAGTGTCACAAGTAGGCTTCTAGTCTGAAAGATGGGCTGTTTAGGTGCATCGACCCAAATAGGTCCACAGTTTGGCAACTAGGGGAATTTCACAGTAACTTCATTGCAATGTGAGCCTCACTTGTGAATAATAAATCAACTTTACTACATTAACATTGCAATGAAGTTACTGTGAAAATCCCCTAGTCCGCCACACTCTGGAGCCTGTTCGGGTACAATGAGGGAGAATTTAGCATGGCCAATGCACCTAGCTGGAATGGCTTTCAGACTGTCGGAGGAAACCCATGCAGGCATGGGGAGAATGTGCAAACTCCGCACAGACAGTGACCCAAGCCAGGAATTGAACTCATGTCCCTGGCGCTGTGAGGTAGCAGTGCTAATCACTGTGCCAGTCCGGATTACCAAAGCTGTAATGTTTGCAATTCTCCAATCCTCTGGGACCATCGCTGAGTGTAAAGATCAATGCCTTTGTACTTTCCACCCACGTTTCACTCTGTATCCCGGAATGAATCTTCTCTGGTGCAGATGCCTTTTGAACTTTAAGAACGTATTTGACCTATCCAATACCTCCTGCTCATCAATGTTACATCCTTCCAGTATCTGAATTACCTCAGATTCCACTAGCATCTGCATCACATCTTCCTCCTGGGTGAAAGACAGATACAAAGGTTTGAAGTGTAGAAACAGAGAAGATAGGAGCAGGAGGAGGCCATTTGGCCCTTCAAATCTGCTCCATCATTCATTACAATCATGGCTGATCATCCATTCGGCCCATCAAGCCTGCACTGACCACAATCCCACGCAGGCCTTATCAACATTACCCTATGCATTTACCCTAGCTACTCTCCCTAACTCTAAGGGGCAATTTAGCATGGCCAATCCACCTAACCTGCACATCTTTGGACTGTGAGAGGAAACTGGAGCACCCGGAGGAAATCCACGCAGACAATGACCCAAGGCGGGAATCGAACCCAGGACCCTGGGGTTTGTGAGGCAGCAGTGCTAAGCGCTACGCCACCATGCCGCCCACAGTTATGCTGGGTTTATTGATAACAATCTGTTCAACACCAGGCGCTCTCTTTCTCTGCTGCTGCTTTCCTTGTTGGAAGGTGTTAGGTTTGAGATATTCACACAGTTTAGGCAGCGTGTTTTAATTTGCAACAGCTGAAACATTCCAAGTGAAAACATATAAAACAAACCCAGAACTGCACTGACTCTCTGAACACCATCCAGAACCCAACTAATTCCAAATAAATCCAGCAAAAATCAACAGGCAAATGCTGTAAATGTAACTGCAAGTTTTTATTCATTTATGGGATATGGGTGTCACTGACTGGGTCAGCGTTTATTACCCATCCCTCACTGCCCTTGAGAAGGTGGTGGGGAACTGCAATCTTGAACCATTGAAGTCTGTGTGGTGTAGGTACACCCACAGGGCTGTTAGGGAAGGTATTCCAGGATTTCGATACGGTGATAATAAAGCAATAGTGACACGGTGGTTAACACTGCTATCTCATAATGCCAGGGACCCAGGTTCGATTCCCGACTTGGGTCATTGTCTGTGTGAAGTTTGCACGTTCTCCCCATATCTGCGTGGGTTTCTCTGAGTGCTCCGGTTTCCTCTACAGTCTGAAAGACATGCTGGTTAGGGTGCATTGAGCTATTGGACTGTGGCATCTAGGGGAATTTCACAGTAACTTCGTTGCAGTGTTAATGTAAGTCTTACTTGTGGCTAATAAGTAAACTTTAGTTTTACTTTTTAGGAACACTGGTATATTTGCAAGTCAGGGTAGTGAGTGACTTGGAGGGGAGTCTCCAGGTGATGGTATCTGCTGCCTTTTCCTTCTAGATGGTAGTGGTTGTGTGTTTGGAAGGTGCTGCCTCAGGAACCTCTGTGAGTTGTTGCAGTGTTAGTTGTAGATGGTACACACAGCAGTTACTGTGCATTGGCAGTGGAGGGAGTGACCGCTTGTGAATGGAATACCAACCAGACGTTGCTTTGTCCTAGACTATGTCAAACATCTTCAGTCTTATTGAAGGCATTATTATAAAGCTGTCTGATATAACATGATTTTTGATATTGTGAGCAATAAAATGTACAAACAAACAGTAGCTTCTCATTTTAACAATGTTCTCCTGTGGCTAACAAATGCAATGTAACAGAGAGGGATTTCAATAAATATTATGTTTGCCCCATTGTTGTCAATCCATCAATTTTGTCAATCATTTTTTTCATTCAGACAATGAATGTTCCTTTGATTCATAAGAACAAAATGTACAACCAAGGAACAGGAGTGGGTCATTCAGCCCCTTGAGCCTGCTCTACCAGTCAATAAGATCATGACTGATTTGATATGACCTCAAACCCACATTCTGCAAACCCAATAACCGTTCACACTCTTATTGGTTAAAAATCTAACTCAGCCTCAATTAGCCGGCGCCAACCTCTCTCTGGAAGAGAATGTCAAAGATTTAATGAGCCTCTGAGACAAAGAAATTCTCCTCATCTCTGTCCTAAATGGAAGACCCCTTTCTTTAAACAGTGTCCCCTGGTTCTAGATCTCTCCCACAAGGGGAGAGCGATTGAGTTGGACGAACAGCCATGATGGTGATGAATGGTGGAGCAGGCTCGAAGGGCCTATTGGCCTCCTCCTGTTCCTATTTTTTATGTTTCTATCCCACCTTCCACCCTGCCAAGTCCCCCCAGAAACTTACATGTTTCAGTATTTACCATTTACATAGATGATCTGGAGGAAGGGGCTGAGTGCAGGGTGACAAAATTTGCTGATGACACGAAGATGAGCGGAAAAGCAAATTGTGTGGAGAGTGTGGAAAGCCTGCAGAGGGATCTGGATAGGTTGAGTGAGTGGGCGAGGACCTGGCAGATAGAGTATAATGTTAGCAAGTGTGAGGTTATCCACTTTGGTAAGAATAATGGTAGGAATGGTGAAAAGCTGCAGCATGCGACGGTGCAGAGGGACCTGGGGGTCCTTGTGCACGAATCACAAAAACCCAGTCTGCAGGTGCAGCAGGTGATCAAGAAGGTGAAGCAATGTTGGCCTTTATAGCGAGGGGGATAGAATATAAAAGCAGGGAGGTTATATTGCAGCTGTATAAGGTCCCGGTGAGGCCACAGCTGGATTACTGTGTGCAGTTTTGGTCGCCGCATTCGAGGAAGGATATATTTGCCTTGGAGGGGGTGCAGAGAAGTTCACTAGGCTCATACCAGAGACGAGGGCATTGGATTATGAGGAAAGACTGAATAAGTTAGGTTTGGACTCTTTGGAGTTTAGAAGGCTGAGAAGGGATCTTATAGAGACGTATAAGATAATGAAGGGGATGGATAGGGTAGAGGTTGAGAGACTCTTCCCTCTTAGCAAAGATAGCAGGACTAGAGGGCACAGCCTCAAGATTAAGGGGGGGTGGTTCAGATTGGAGTTGCGGAGGGGTTTCTTCACGCAGAGGGTGGTGAATCTTTGGAATTCTCTGCCTGATGAGGTGGTGGAGGCTTCCTCACTGAATATGTTCAAGTCAAGAGTGGATGGGTTTTTGATTGACAAGGGAATTAAGGGTTACGGGGAGAAAGATGGAAAGTGGAACTGAACCACTACAGATCGGCCATGATCTTATTGAATGGCAGGGCAGGCTCGAGGGGCTGGATGGCCTACTCCTGCTCCTATTTCTTATGTTCTTACGTTCAATAAGATCACATTGCTAAACTCCAGTGGATACAGTCCAGGAATCAGTCAGGAAAATCTTCTCTCAACTGCTCCAATTGTAATATTCTTCTGTCATTATAGAACAAAGAACAACACAGCACGGGAAACAGGCCCTTCGGCCCAACGAGCCCGCGCCGCCATCCTAACGTCTTAATGACATATAGAGACCAATTTGTTACCCAATCAGCCTAAGAGCACATTTTTGGGATGTGGGAGGAAACCGGAGCACCTGGAGAAAACCCACGCAACCACGGGGAGAACGCGCAAACTCCCACAGACAATGGAGGCCAAAAATATACACACTGCTCCAAATATCTTCTCACTAACATCCTGTGTAATTGTAACAAAACAACCCTACTTTTATACCAGATTCACACTTGGAAATATATTTAGAAATATAGAAGCAGGAGTAGGCCCTTCAAGCCTGTTCTGTCATTCATTATGATCATGGTTAATCTCAAATTGAATATCTTAATCCTTATATCCCGAGTTCTTCCCCCATCAACAGGAACATTCTTTCTGAATCTACCCTGTCTAACCCTATTAGAGTTCTATAAGTTTCTATGAGATCCCCTCTCACTCTTCTAAATTCCAGTGAATATAACCCTAACTCATTCAGTCTCTCCTCATTTGACAGACCTGTCATTCCCAGGAATTAGCCTGGTAAACTTTTGCTGCACTCCCTCTATAGCAAGGACA
This sequence comes from Sphyrna mokarran, assembly GCA_024679065.1. Lineage (NCBI taxonomy): Eukaryota > Metazoa > Chordata > Chondrichthyes > Carcharhiniformes > Carcharhinidae > Sphyrna > Sphyrna mokarran. The sequence continues at coordinate 5,409,353 of JAGIQG010000007.1, forward strand.
TCCTTCCTCAAATAAGGGCACCAAAACTGGTGTTCCCTGGCCCTTCCAATAGACGGTGACATTCTATTTTCATTCCACAATTCCATAAATTTATGAAGAAGTTTTAAGTTGGGCCAAAGGGCCTATTTCCATGCTGTAAACCTCTATGACTCTAATAAAGAAACTGGCTGGATGGTTTGTCATCAGAGGACACAGGTTTTAGGAACTGAATAGTGGTTAGTGCTGCTGCCTCACAGCGCCAGTGACCCAGCTTTGATTCCAGTCTCAGGTCACTGTCTGTGTGGAATTTGCATGTTCTCCCCATGTCTGAATGGGTTTCCTCCAGGTACTCATTCCAGTTTCCCCCCACAGTCCAAAAGATGTGAAGATTGGGTGAGTTGACCATGCTAAATTGTCCCTCAATGTCCACTCTCTTCCCACACCCATTATAGTCTAGAAATCTATCTACTTCCTTCTTAAATATGCTCAGTGACTTGGCCTCCACAGTTCTCTGAATTCCACAGGTTCACCACTCTCTGAGTGAAGAGTTTCTCCTCATCTCAGTCCTAAATGGAGGTTATCCTGTATCCTTGATTTGATTTAATACTGTCACGTGTATTGGTACACAGTGAAAAGCATTGTTTCTTGTCCCTCATTATTTTATTAACCTCTATAAAATTACCCCTCTGCCTTCTACACTCCAGGGAAGAAAGTCCCAGTCTATCCAGCCTCTCCTTATAAAGCAAACCATCAAGTCTTGATAGCATCCTAGTAAATCTTTTCTGCACTCTTTCTAGTTTAATAATATCCTTTCTTTTATAGGGTGACCACAACTATACACATTATCTCGAGTGTGGCCTCACTAATGTCTTGTACAAGTTCAACAAGACGTCCCAAATTCTGTATTCAATGTTCTGACCAATGAAACCAAACATGCTGAATGACTTCTTTACCGCTCTGTCCACCTGTGACTTCACTTTCAAGGAGCTATGAACATGTGTTCTGTACCTGTGTGAACCTATTCTATAACACTCCCCATCATTAACTGAGTAAGTGGCTCAATCTACTAAAATGCATCACGCTCACATTTATCTAAATTAATCTCCATTCACCATTCATCAGCCTACTGGCCCAATCGATCAAGATCCCATTGCAATGGGAGATAACCTTCTTCACTACCCAGTATGTCACCAATCTTGGCATCATCTGCAAACTTACTAACAATGCCTATTAAAATCTCATCTAAACCAGTAATATAAATGACAAATAACAAAGGACCCAACACTGATCTCCGAGGCACACTGTTGATCATAGGCCTCCAGTTTGAAAAACAACTCTCTAAAACCACCTTCTGTCTTCCGTCATCAAGACAATTTTGTATCTAATTGACTACCTCATCCTGGATTTGGTGAGATTTAACCTTAAGCAATAAATTACCATGCGGAATCTTGCCAAAGGCCTTACTAAAGCCACAGTAATGAATGACAGAACAGGCTTGATGGACTGAGTGGTTGATTCTTTCTCTTATTTCTTGTATTTTTCTGTTCCTGTGTTCATACAGAATTTATCCAGAAACAGACCATTTGTTTTTGCTCCATCTTAGCTTCGTCCCACTCTTCCTTGTTCATGGCACAGGAGACCATTTGCCCATTGTGTCTGCACCAGCTCATTGCAGCCTCACATTATACAGAACCTTAGATCCATAGAATCCCTATGGAAGGAGGCCATTTGGCCCATCGTGTATGCACTGAATCTTTGAAGGAACATCTTACCCGGGCCCTCCCACCCCAACCTAACTCTGTGCATCTACCGTCGCCAATTCCCCTAACCTGCACATCTTTGGCACTAAAGAGGTAATCTCGCATGGTCAATCTCCCTAACCTACACATCAAACGAACAGCACAGCACAAGAAACAGGCCCTTTGGCCCTACAAGCCCGTACTGCCCATTTTAACACTCAGTGAGTGCCTTATTCAAGACTTTCGTCGATCATTGATGTTTTTATCTACCTCTAGTGGAACTCCACACTAAAAGGGGTGGAAATTTAGGGAATTATGTGTGCGCCAGATTAAGGGAGATCCAATTCAGGGACAATTTATTGACACCAATCAGCCTAAAAGCATGTTTTTGGGATGTGAGAGGAAACTGGAGCACCCGGAGAAAGCTCACGCAAGCACAAAGAGAATATGCAAACTTCCACAGATATTGATCCAAGCCGGAGATCCGACCTGGGTTCCTGTAACTGCACAGCAAACAGTGATTGTCACTGAGCTAATGCGTTGCCCGTCAATTGGTCCAGATTAAGTGTACACTAACGGACGTGAAGCACCAGTCAACCCTCGAAGCAACATCCAAGAGCAGCCCTCGCACGACCTACCGTGTGTATGCACCTTGTTGGCCAACATTGGGCAGTAAAGAATAATTTAGCATGGCCAATCCACCTAACCCGCACATCTTTGGACTGTGGGAGGAAACCGGAGCACCCGGAGGAAACCCGTGCAGACACGGGAAGAACGTGCAAACTCCATACAGACAGTGACCTGAGATTGGAATTGAATCCGGAATGAAACAGCAATGTTAACCACTGTGCCACCATGCTGCCCCTCAATTCTATATCCTTCCTCCCCTTTCTCCTTTGTATTCTTATCTATACCTTCCTTAATTTTATCTGTTCACTACAACCACCCCCTGAGGGAACGAGCTCCACATTCTCACCCGAAGAAGTTTCCCCTTAAATTTTTTGACTGGATTTGTTGGTGACAATCTTACACTGATTGCCCCCCCAGTTTGGGATTTTCTCTCTGAATTAAAAAGGTTGTTGTATTCCCTTACATCTGCCCCATCGAACCCTTTTGTAATATTGAAGACAAATATTAGACCGGTCACCTGTTGTATTAATGAGACATTAACAGTCATTTGCGCTGGGCAGTTATAATGCAAATGATTTAACAGCTGAACATTCATTTCTGTGGAACAGGCTGTTGTCTGAGTGTAATTTATTAAATATAAAGTACCAACCAATGCGTTTTTGCTGACATTTTAAAAAAGAAACACATTTTAGTTAAATAGGTCCCCTGGGATTGCCAGTACAAAACTGATAATTATATTAAATATACATAAACAGTAAGTGTATGTTTACATAAGTAGATTGCTATAAACCTGATTTAGTACGCATTGTTTTCAGACTCTCTTAAAGGGGTTCCCAGTGGAATTCAATGTAATGACATGATGGGATGAAAGATGTCACACAGTCTTGTTCCATATTTAATTAACTTTCTTAAAAACGGAAGACAATAACAAATAGCTCAGGCAAAAAAGAAGAAAGCCCTGAAACATCAGTGAGACCTTGTCATGCATTGTGCAGGATACATGATACAAGATATGCATATAAGCGCCTGTGATAGGGGAATTTCCAACCCTGGGGATTCACTCACTAGAATCTTCACAGCTTACTAATAAAAATTAGGAACTTGAATTTAAAAAAAAACAAAGCAATTAAAGACCACCAGAGAATAAAAGCAACGAAATTCTGCATTTTGGTCACATTACAGAGGAGCTGATAACTGCAAGGAGAGAGAATTCTTTAGCTGAATATCATTAACCCATTCCTGTCCACACGCTGCACTAACTGTTGCATTCAGAACTCACTCTGCACAATTGTTTGCACTTCTGGACAAAAGAAAATTCCTGCGGTTGCTGGAATCTGAAACCGAAAGTGCTGGAAAATCTCAGCGGGTCTGGCAGCGTCTGTACAGAGAGAAAAGAGCTGACGTTTCGAGTCCCAATGACCATTTGTCAAAGCTAAAAGGCAGAGAAAGTGAGAGATATTTATACTGCAGGGAGAGGGAATGAAAGATGAGTCATAGCCAATGTTTTCTCATTTGGTTTGCGTTCTTGAAAGGCTCCTGTTTTAACACAGAAACATTTTTGTTTATTTGTTCATGGAATGTGGATTTTGTGGGTTTCCTGTGGGTGCTCCAGTTTCCTCCCACGGTCTGACAGACGTGGTGGTTGGGTGAATTGGCCATGCTAAATTCTCCCTCAATGTACCTGAACAGGCGCCAGAGTGTGGCAACCTGGGGATTTTCACAGTAACTTCATTTTTTAAATTCTTTCATGGCCATGGATTTGGGCCTGTGTCTGTGGGAGTTTGCACATTCTCCCTGTGCTTACATGGGTTTTCTCCGGGTGCTCTGGTTTCCTCCCACACCCCAAAGGTGTGCTCTGAGGCTGATTGACAAAACAAATTCTCCCTAAATTGTCTTGCAAATTTGGTTCCAATGCAGTTTTCTATAAACATAGACAGGGATCATGGGTAGAGGTGGGAACATTGGGGTGGCGGCATGGGCTCGTTGGGCCGAAGGGCCTGATCCCCGTGCTGTTTTTGTTCTTTGGAATGTGGGAGGGCCAGAATTTGTTGCCCGTTCTTAATTGCCTTTGAACTGAGTGGCCATTTCAGAGGGCATTTAAGAGGCAACCGCATTCACAGAATTGCAGAATACTACAGGCCTTTCTGCCCATCGAGCCTGTACCAATGCATGAAAGGCCCTGAACTGCCCATCTAATCCCACTTGCCAGCACTTGGCCCATTGTCCTGAATGTTATGATGTGCCAAGTGCTCATCCAGGTACTTTTTAAAGAATGTGAGGCATCCCGCCTCCACCACCCACCCAGGCAGTGCCTTCCAGATCACCACCACCTTCTGGATAAAAAAGTTTTTCCTTAAATCCTCCCTAAACCTCTTACCCCTCACTTTCAACTTTGTCCCTTTGTAACTGACTCTTCAGCTACGGGGAACAGCTGCTCCCTATCCACCCTGTCCATGTCTCCATAATCTCGAACACCTCAATCAGATTGCCCTTGGTGCTGTGGCTCTGGAGTCACATGTAGGCCAGACAGGGTAAAGACGGCAGATTTCCTTCCCTAAAGGACGTGACTGAACCAGATGGGTTTTTCCAATAATGGTTTTATGCTCATCAGTAGATTCTTAATTCCAGATTTTTTTATTGATTTCAAATTCCACCAGTTGCTGGTGGATTCGAAGCTGGGTCCCAGAACATTAGCTGGGTTTCTGGATTAATAGTCTCGCAATAATATCACTAGGCCATTGCTCCCTGCAGTGTTAATATAAACCTACTTGTGACACTAATAAATAAACTCATTGCCCATCTGGGGACAGTTAAGAGTTAACTACATTGCTGTTCCTCTGGAATCAGATCAGGTAAGGTAAGGACAGGAGATTTCCTTCCCTAAAGGACATTAGTGAACCAGATGGGTTTTCCTGACAATCGACAATGTTTTTCATGGCCATCAGTAAACTTTAGTTGCAGATTTCTACGGAATTCAGATTTCATCATCTGCCGTAGTGGGATTTGAACCGGGATCATTATTCTGGGTATCTTTGGTCCAGCATCAATACCACTACATCACTGCCTCCCCACAAACAGAATGGAAGATTATCTACAATTCCCAGCATGGAAACAGGCCATTTCGCCCAACTGTTGGTGTTGATGCACCACACCGTTCTAGCCTCTTCCACCCCCTCCCCAATCTCACTCTATCAACATATCCTTCTAATCCTTTCTTCCCCATATGTCTACCCAGCTTCACCTGGCTTGAGTCGCTGTCTGTGCAAGTTTGCAAGTTCTCCCCGTATCTGCATGGGTTTCCTCCAGGTGCTCTGGCTTCTTCCCACAGTCCGAAAGACATGCTGGTCCCCTAGTGTCCTGGAATACGTAGGTTAGAGAGATTAGTAGGTAAATGTGTGGGGCCATGAGGAACGGGCTTGGATGGAATTGTAGGCTGAATGGCCTTCTTCTGCACTGTAGGATATAATATTCACCTCAACACTTCCAAGTAGGATGAGGAACAAAGGAATTAGAAGGAGGAGTAGGCCATTTGGCCATTTCATCACTGCTGCCATTCAATAAGATCATTGTTCAGCTGATTGTGGGAGTTAGCTTCAGTTTCCCCAATAACCCGAGACACTTTTATCCATCGCAAATTTGTCTAACTCAACATCCAATGGCCTTGCCTCCATTGCTTTCTGTGGAAAAGAATTCCAAAGGCTAATGATTCTCTGAGAGAAAAGAAGATCTTCTCATCTCTGTCTTAGAAGAACAAGAACAAAGAACAAAACAGCACGGGAAACAGGCCCTTTGACCCAACGAGCCCGCACCGCCCATCCCTATGTTCCCACCTCTACCTGCGATCCCTGTCCATGTTTATAGATCTACGGATTAAAAACCAAATTTGAGACAATTTAGGGAGATTTGTTTTGCCGATTAGTCTAAAAGCACATCTTTGGGATGTGGGAGGAAACCGGAGCACCCGGAGAAAACCCACCACATTTGGAATACTCCATCCAGTTCTGGTCGCCTTACTACCGGAAGGATGTGGAGACTCTGGAGAGAGTGCAGAGGAGGTTTACCAGGATGTTGGAAGGTCTGAGTTACGAGGAGAGGTTAGGCAAATTGGGACTGTTTTCCTTAGAAAGTCTTAGACTTAGAGGAGATCTGATAGAGGTGTACAAGATTATGAAGGGGATAGATAGAGTAAACAGGGTTAAGCTTTTTCCTAGGATGGACTCGAATAGCACGAAGGGTCACGGGCTTAGGGTGAGAGGGTTAAGGTATAATTTGGATGCTAGAGGGAGTTTTTTCACACAGAGGGTGGTGGGGGTATGGAATGCGCTACCAAGTAAAGTGTGGAGGCAGGTACTCTGGAGTTATTTAAGAGATACTCAGATGGGCACATGAACAGAATGGGAATGGAGCGGTATAGAAAACTGATTTAAAATAGGGATCATGAGTTCAAAAAAAGGGGAGATATTGATTTTTAACAAAATAACACAGAAAACGCTGGAAAAACTCAGCAGGTCTGGCAACTCCTGTGGAGAGAGAAGCAGGGTCCATGGGTAGAGGTCTTCCACGCCCCCTGGTAGTGGGTTTAATGGAGTGGAGGGGATGGGGGATAGGGGAATGTGAGAGGGGAATGTAGAATTCAGCTGGAGGCCCAGAGATTGATTTTATACCGGCATGGATTTACAGAGGGTGCTCGTTTGGGTGCTGGTGTGAAACTCATAGGTGTCACACTCATAGAAAAAAGAACAACACAGCACGGAAAACAGGCCTTCGGCCCAACAAGCCCTTGCCGCCCATTTTAACATTGTAAGTGCCCTCTTCTCCCTATGATCTTTGTCTACGCCTATTGGATTCCACAATAAAGGAATTATAACCAGATTGAGGGATGCCTAATTTAGGGACAATTTGTTAACACCAATCAGCCTAAGAGCACGATAATGGGGTGTGGGAGGAAACCGGAGCACCTGGAGAAAACCCACACAAGCACAGGGAGAATGTGCAAACTCCCACAGACACAGGCCCAAATCCATGTATCTGCACAGCACTGCGATAGTGACTAAGCTGTCATGTTGCCTGTCAATTGGTCCAGTTTAAGCGTACACTAATGACGTGAAGCACTGGGCAACTCTCGAAGCAACATCCAAGAGCAGCCCTCGCCTGACCAACACATGTATGCCCCTTGTTGGACAACAAGGCGGACTGAATCATCTGCGGATTGAAAAAGAGACATCAATCAACATGTACAACTTAAACAGACATTCACGGGATCCCCAGAAGTGTAAACATAAGACAGGTGAGTCATAAAATATGTTGGAAGGTCCATAGGAATCAATTGTTTCCAAGAAATGTCCCAAGGCTCTTGATCCTTATTTAGAACAATCTTTTGTATCCCTCCATCTCTAGTCTAAGATGCAGATAGAGACCCGACCACAAAGGCCAATTCTCCAGGGCAGGAAAACGTGCTGGTGTGTGAAATGCATCTGGAACAGCACAGTGTGCGGAATTTGGGAATGTCCTGAATCAATGAGTGGGGTTGGTGCCAGTGTTCCTGAAGAGCACCTGCGACCCTGGAACACCACAGCAACAGGTGGGGGGAGGTGAGGCGGGAGGGGTGGAATGAATCTACAGGTGGATATTCCAGATTTGTTTCCTGGAGGAGGTCTGCCTCCCAGCCTGAGAACATTCGCAGAGATCCTTCTTCGCTCTCAAGAGATCCATTTCACGATCAGATCGGTGAGATTGGACGCCTTTTCAATATGACACTCAGACACAAGGGGAGGCGATGGTCTCGTGGTATTATCATTAATCCAGAAACTCAGCTAGTGTTCTGGGGACCCGGGTTCGAATCCCGACACGGCAAATGGTGGAATTTGAATTGAATTAAAAAATACCTGGAATTAAGAATCTATGATGACCATGAGACCATTGTCAATTCTCGGAAAAACCCATCTGGTTCACTCATGTCCTTGAGGGAGGGAAATCTGCCGTTTTTACCTGGTCTGGCCTACATGTGACTCCCGAGCCACAGCAATGAGGTTGACTCTTAACTGCCCTCCACGGGCAACTAGGGATGGGCAATAAATGCTGGCCCAGCCAGTGACACCCATGTCCCACAAATGAATAAACAAAACACGAAGGTGTCTCTCAGTCCTGCCGTGCCATTGAATATAGCACAAAACACCCACTTGTATAATTAATTACAGATTGCTGAAAGTTTGCTTATTTTCCTGCCAGTCTCCCCAGTGGGAAGAAGTTCAAGTTCCCACTCCCACCCCCGGACTTAGTCTCCCAGGTGAGAGAATTCCACCCAGTGGTTTGAATCCAATCTGATTTCTTCAGGACTTCTTACTTTGAAACTGTGTTACTAGTTTTATTTATTTTTCTCAAATATTCCACATTCTCTCCCAGCTCTCTCTGGCTACAGTAGTTTCTCCTGAGATCCCGAGTGGTTTATCAGTGACTGTGCTGTGTTGGTAACATTCCAGTTCTGGTAACCCTTCCCACCCCATCACTCCCCCCCACCCCCCACCCATTGCTAACACCCACGACCCATCCCCCCCACCCCATCACCATCCCTTCACCACCTCCCTCACCATCCCCCCAGTGGAAAAGTCTCCCTGTATCTATCCAAGAACTCCTTTCATCATTTTAAAGATCTTTGTTAAGTCAACCCTTGGCCCTCGCTTTCCAGAAGGTCAAAGATGCAAATCACACTCCAGAAAACTGAAAACAAAACCAGGATGAAACTCCAGTAGACTATTTTGAGGAGAGCAGACAGCTTATCGCTGATATCCTGGCTAATATTTATCCCTCAGCATTGGCATAGTCACTGGTAACGTCACGAGTAACCCCCAGGCTAATGCCAGGGGACACAGGTTCAAATCCCACTGAGGCAGCAGATGGAATTCAAATTCAGCTCATAGGATCTGGAATTGAAAACTCTTCTCAATAATAATTTGTCATTGAAAACTCATCTGGGTCATTGGCGTCCTTTGGGGAACAAAATCTACCGTCTTTACCCAGTCTGGCCCAGACACACAACAATTCTGGTCACCACGTTACAGAAGGACACGGAGGCTTTGGAGGGAGTACAGAAATGGTTTACCAGGATGCTGCCTGGCATGGATGGTATTAGCTACGAGGAGAGATTAAATAAACTGGGATTGTTCCCCCTGGAAAGACGGAGGCTGAGGGGCGACCTGATAGATGTTTATACAATTATAAGGGGCATAGGTAGGGTGAAGGTTTTTCCCAGGGCAGAAATGACAATTACAAGGGGCACAAGTTCAAGGTAAGGGGGGGAAAGAGTGCAGATGCAGGGGGAAGTTTTTTACACAGAGGGTGGTGAAGGCCTGCAATGCACTCCAAGTGAGGTGGTTGAGGCATATGAACAGATGGGGAATAGAGGGATACAAGCAGTTGGAGTAGAGAGGACAATATGATTGGCACAGCTTTGGAGGGTCAAAGATCCTGTTCCTGCGCTGATCTACTCTTTGTCTTTTGATCTTTGTTCAATATGGTTGATTTGATTTATTATTGTCACAAATAGAACATAGAACATTACAGCGCAGAACAGGCCCTTCGGCCTTCGATGTTGCACCGACCAATTATGAAAAAAAAGCAATGACCCTCCAAACTAAACCATTCCCTTCTCTTCCATAAACTTATCAACTAACCTCTTCAATGCCACCAAACTTGGCGCATCTACAACTGCCGCAGGCAGGGCATTCCACTCCCTAACCACCCTCTGGGTAAAGAGAATACATTACACCAACTAAAGTTGGTGGTGTGGTAGATAGTGAAGAGGGGTGTTTTAGTTTACAGAGTGACTTGGACAAGTTGCAGAGCTGGGCCGAGAGGTGGCAAATGGAGTTTAATGTGGAAAAGTGTGAGGTAATGCACTTTGGCAGGAACAATAAATGTGTAGAGTATAGGGCTAATGGTAGGGCTCTTGATAGTGTTGAGGAACAGAAGGATCTTGGTGTATGTGTCAATAGATCCCTGAAAGTAGGCAGTCCAGTGGATAAAGTTGTTAAGAAGGCATATGGAGTCTTAGCTTTTATTGGTAGGGGGATTGAATTTAGGAGCCGCAGCAGCATGTTGCAACTGTACAAAACTCTAGTGCGGCCGCACTTGGAGTATTGTGTGCAGTTCTGGTCGCCACATTATAAGAAAGATGTGGAGGCATTGGAGAGGGTACAGAGGAGGTTTACCAGGATGTTGCCTGGTATGGAGGGCAGGTCCTATGAAGAGGTTGAAGGATTTGAGGTTGTTTTCGTTAGAAAGGAGGCGGCGAAGGGGGGATCTTATTGAAGCATATAAGATGATTAGAGGTTTGGATAGGGTGGACAGTGATAGCCTTTTTCCTAGGATGGAAAAAGCTAGCACGAGGGGACACAACTTTAAATTAAAGGGGTATGAGTTATAGGACGGATATCAGAGGTAGGTTCTTTACTCAAGAGTGATTAGGGAGTGGAATGCCCTGCCTGCAGCTGTTGTAGATGCGCCAAGTTTGGTGGCGTTTAAGAGGTTAGTTGATAAGTATATGGATGAGAAGGGAATGGTTTAGTTAAGAGGGGCATTGCTTTTTATTTTGGTCGGCACAACATCGAAGGCCGAAGGGCCTGTTCTGTGCTGTATTGTTCTATGTTCTATGTTCTATGTTCTATTCTCTTTCATTCTTCCATGTATTGGAATACATTGAAAAGTATTGTTTCTTGTGCAGTATACAGATAAACCATACCATTCATAGAGTACAGAGGGAGAAGGAAAGGAGAGAGTGCAGAATATAGTGTAACAGTTATAGCTAGGGTATAGAGAAAAATCAGCTTAATTTTTTTTTATTCATTCATGGAAAATGGGCATCGTTGGCTGGGCCAGCATTTATTGCCCATCCCTAGTTGCCCTTGGAGGGTAGTTGAGAGTCAACTACATTTCTGTGGCTCTGGAGTCACATGTAGACCAGACCGGGTAAAGATGGCAGATTTCCTTCTCTATAGAATATTATTGAACATGGTAGGACCAATCAAAAGTTTGATGCAGCAGGGAAGAAGCTGAATGCCCAAGCAAACCACTCAATTGTCCGGGCAATTAAGGATGGCCAAAAAATGCTCGCCCGGCCAGTGACACCTATACTCCGTAAGGAATAAAGAAAAAAAAATCACAGGTTCTTATGGCATCGGGGGGCTTGTTATCAACGACCTGGTTCTCAGGAGCTACAAAAGGTCATGAATGTAACCCAATCCATCATGTAAATCGCCTCCCATCCATTGACTCTGCCTACACTTCCTGCTGCCTCGACAAAGCAGCCCAGCACAATTAAGGGCCTCATACACCCCAAACATTCTCTCTTCCACCTTCTTCCTGTGGGAAAAAGATACAAAAGTCTGAGGATACGGACCGACCGACTCAAGAACAGCTTCTGCCTTGCTGCCATCTTTTGAATGGACCCACCTCGCATTAAGTTGATCTTTCTCTACACCCCTAGCTATGACTGTAACACTACATTCTGCATTCTCTCCTTTCCTCCTCTATGAACAGTATGCTTTGTCCGTGCAGTGTGCAAGAAACGATACTTTTCACTGTATCCCAATTAAATGTGACAATAAATCAAATCAAATCAGTGTTTCCAAAAATAATTATACTCTGCAATCTTCGTTGACTGTAAAATACTTTGGACTATCCAAAGGATGTGACAGGCTCTATGCAAAGGCAACTCTGCCTTTTCCTTTTGCCACCCTGCCACTTCTGCAATCTCTTTTTCAGAGATTTGACTCCCTGTTCTATTTTGGTTATTCGCCAAAGGTCCTTGCAGACAACCGAACCGTCACAGAGAGAGGAAAAGCAGTTAAAAAAAGATGCTCCACTTCGTCTTAAACAAACTAATCTACCTTTCAAACATTGTGACAAACACGTCAGACTGAAAGCAGGCACAGAAAGAAAATTGTGACAAGGTCAAAACGTTTGAAGCTTCTCGTTGAAAAATGATGTTAATAGTCATATAATGTCAAATCTTAAGTGGCAACCAAAATGGTTTTCTGAATTTGGCAGAAGGTGGAATAAATATTCTTTGTTTCAATATATGAAGTGAGAAGTAGGATCTTAGCTATTTTGGCTGTGATTTTAAGATGCTATCTCGGAGTTGCTAACTGTGATGTTTTAACTGTATGTTAGGGGTTGCAGAGATTAAACCAAAAGAGAAAAACGTGGTTTGCACATGTAAATTCAAAGTAACACACGATAGGTTTACTGAAAGAGACATGCAACAGAACAGAAACTGTAACTAAAAGCAGGAACTTGTGAAGCACCCAATGACCTCATTGTCAAGTCATGTGACCTGCTATTAAAGAATTATACAACCACTTAAATATATAACATCTTCCCCTTTTACTTTTGTGTTCATGACAACAAATGTTTGTATCACAACTTGGTATGGACTCCTGCTCTGCCCAGGACTGCAAGAAACTACAAAAGGTCATGAATGTAGCCCAATCCATCACACAAACCAGCCTCCCATCCATTAAGACTGTCTATACTTCCCGCCGCCTCAAAAGAGCAGCCAGTATAATTAAGGATCCTGTGCATCCCGGACATTCTCTCTTCCACTTGTTCCATCAAGAAAAAGATACAAAAGTCTGAGGTCACGTACCAACTGATTTAAGAACAGCTCCTTCCCTACTGTTGTCAGAATTTTGAATGGACCTACCCCGCAGTAAGTTGATCTTTCTCTACACCCTAGCTATGACTGTAACACTGCATTCTGCACCCTCTCCTTTCCTTCTTTATGGATGGTATGCTTTGACTATGTAAGAAAACAATACTTTTCACTGTATGTTAATACATGTGACAATAATAAATCAAATCAAAATCAAACGATGATGTTAAATTGGATCAATAGTACTCTAAATACAGCATCATTAGTCTTTACATACAGTCAATAATAAAGTAAATCAGGAGGGTATCCATTCCGCTTTGTATAAGACATTCTGGGATTTGAGCGTTTTTGAACCCAGAAACATGAAGTTTCAGTAGACAGTTCTTCTCTTAGAACTAATTCTGCACTATTCTCACTCAAAATAGTTGAATAGACACAATCATCTAAGTCTTCCATAACAGCATTCACAACACTAGGACCTAAATGAGTTCTAGAGATAATTCTGAGAAATTATTTTGAGACATCAATTGCTTAGCATGGTGTCGCCAAACTAGTTCATGTTCAGTTTGGACCATGTAAGAAATTCAACCTGTTTTTGCTAAAACCGTGGCTGGTCCCTGTTTCTCAGTCAAAGGCAAAATTATATCTAATACTCGATCTTGTTTTTGCAATGAGTGTTGTTTTGCCCTCACTTACTGTCTCGCACCTTGAGATCGTTGTTGATCTCAGAAGTTTTTGGAGTTAATAACAAATGAAACATTTTTCTCTTAATCTTTAAGAGCAATAATTCAGGTCAACTTTGGGTAGTCACATGAGTAATTTCTATGTCAAAAAGCTATTCACTTAGCTTTTTGATATCTTACAGAAACTGCTCATGTGACTACCCAAAGTTCACCTGAAATACTGCTCTTAAAAAGTAATAATGAACCTTGCTGTTTTGAAACTTTTACAAATGCAAACATCATTTGTTGATGGACAGTCAGATGCAGATTTTGTATATTGAATACATTTACATTGAGATAATCCTCAAGCTGTTGTAAACTATGAATTATTATTACTGATAATCTGTTCCAATTTACCAAATCCTTCAAAATATTTCATCAAGTTTTTCAATGGTTTATTCAAAAACAGTAGATCTCATAATAATAACCTCTGGTCACTTCGAGTGTGCATCAATTCTGATGACAAACATGTAATCTTCAACTATACCTGCAAAATCTACGTGCAATTTTTGCCACAGCATTTCAGGCCAGTTCCAAGAGTGTAAAGGAGACAGAAACAGTGTATTTCTTATTCAGGCACTGGGGTGACACTGTCCCATTTTTTCTTCAACCTGAGCATCTAAACATTGCCACTGAAGCTAACTAATTCCTTCATCTGGACGATACCAGGATGTCCTTCCTGTAGTTATTCAGGAAGTCTCCAATGCAGTCTAGGAGGAATGATCACTCAGATTGCCCACATGAGCCTTGGACAGTGAACTCAAGTTTTCTTGACACTTATGGTTTCAAATCAGTCATTGTTGTAATGTTGAGAAGATTGTAGCCAATTTGAACATTGAACACAAAGAACAAAGGCACAGGAAGAGGCCCTTCAGCCAACAAAGTCTCTGCCAGCACAGACGCCTCTAATATTTTCTTGCCTCTACGTGATCCATATCCCTCTTTTCCCTGTCTATTCATTTATCTACAGTAAGAAGTCTCACAACACTAGTTAACCTGGTGTTGTGAGATTTCTTACGGTGCTTAACCCAGTCCAACGCCGGCATCTCCACAATCATATTCATGTATCTATCTAGATACCTTTTGAACGTTGTCATAGCATCTGCTTCCACCACCACCTCCGGCAGCGCGTTCCACACATTCACCGCCCTTTGTGTGAAATACTTACCTCTCACATCTCTTTTAAACTTTCCCCCTCTCACTTTAGCCCCTAAGTAATTGATCTTTTGACCCTGGGAAAGAGAAAGCAAGCTCCTGGAAATAGCAATGAGATAATGATCTGATCAGATCTCACTGAGCTACAATTGAAGGAATAATTATTCGCCCCTGACACCAATGATAAATTCAGATCCCTTCAAATTAAGGGAAGGCGTTGGAGCTGGCAGACAGGGGACTCCGATTCTAATTTAATGTCCCACTCGCAGATAGCAGTTTCCTCATTCCTCGCATTGGAACCTCCATTCTGCATTACAGCTTCTGAAAGAGGAACTCCCAAATGTTGGGCTCAGAGGTCAGAGTGCTATCAACCGATAATGTTTCAGAAAACTACTGGAATATTTATGGTGAAGAAGCAGACCCTTCGGCCCATTGTGCCTATGATAGTCCTTCAGTCTATTCCCACTTCCCAGTCTATTGGCCGATTGTTTTCAACATTTCAAGTTTCGATCAAAGTGGTTTTTTTTAATGTAATGAGTGGTTGTTCCTGCCTCCATCATTCATTCAGACAATGGATTTCAGTCCCCCACCTAACTTTTAAATGAAAATTAAGTACTCAATTCTCCTAAAACCTTTGTCAACTTCTTTAGACCTGTAACCTCCTCCGCCTGTATTTATGTCCCAATTAACAAAAATAGATCCTTTATCCAATCTGTTCCAGCCCACTTAATTTTACTAAATTAAGATTTCATAAATCTCCCATCTGCAACCGCCCCCCCCACCCTCCAGCCTATTCAATCTTTCCTCCTCACTAAAACTAAGGGTGACACAGTGGTTAGTATTGCTGTCTCACAGCACCAGGGGCAATTCCTGGCTTGGATCACTCTCTGTTTTGTGTCTGCACATTGTCCCCATGTCTGCACGGGTTTCCTCCAGGAGCTCTGGTTTCCTCCCACAGTCTGAAAGACGTGCTGGTTAGGGTGCATTGGCCGTGCTAAATTCTCCCTCAGTGTACCCGAACAGGTGCTGGAGTATAGTGACTACGGGATTTTCACAGTAACTTCATTGCAGCGTTAATGTGAGCCTACTTGTGACACTAATAAGTTAACTTAAACTTATTAAAGTATTAAACTTATTAAAAAAACTTATTAAACTTAACCTTAACTTATCTCCAGTCCGAACAACATCCTGTATCAATCTCCTTTCCATGTGATCACATTCTTTAATATGGTGACCAAAAACTGTGCACAGTTCTCTACTTGTGATCAAAGTTTTTTGATAAAAAATACAGAAGATTTGTCATGCCCACTACAACTCTCAACAACATTTATAGATGCATCATAGAAAGCATTCTTTCTGGTTGTATCACAGCTTGGTATGGGCTCCTGCTCTGCCCAAGACCACAAGGAACTACAAAAGGTTGTGAATGTAGCCCAATCCATCACGCAAACCAGCCTCCCATCCCATTGACTCTGTCTACACTTCCCTCGGCAAAGCAGCCGGAATTATTAAGGACCCCACACACTCCGGACATTCTCTCTTCCACCTTCTTCTTTCGGGAAAAATATGCAAAAGTCTGAGGTCATGTACCAACCAACTCAAGAACAGCTTCTTCCCTGCTGCTGTCAGATTTTTGAATGGACCTACCTCGCATTAAGTTGTTCTTTCTTTACACCCGAGCTATGACTGTAACACTACATTCTGCACTCTCTCCTTCTCTACAAATGGTATTGCTTTATCTGCATAGTGCGCAAGAAACAATACTTTTCACTGTATGTTAATCCATGTGACAATAATCAATCTAACCTGCACAACCTTTGGAGTGCAGGAGGTAAATGGAGCACCTAGAAGAAACCCACGCAGACTTGGGGACAATGTGCAGACTCTGTACAGACAGTGAGCCAAGCTGGGAATTAAATCCCGGTCCCTGGTGGTGTGAGGCAGCTGTGCTAACCACTGTGCCACCCATACATGCATGAATGACTAAACTTTTTAGCTGAAAGTCATGCAGTCCACAGTGCAAAATGCAGAATGGTCTAATTCTGCTTCTATGTTTTATGGACTTCTGGTCTCATAACACCTGCTGGGGGAGGGGAAAGGAGAGATTGGAGCGTGGGGTGGAGTGGGAGAAATGGGAGGGGAATGGTTGCAGGGTCGGAGGTCATGGGTCAGAGGTGGATTGTGCCTCACTGATTCTACGCTCGTGTGAAAGAACTACTTTGGAAGCCACAGACCCCTACAGTGTAGAAAGAGGCCCTTTGGCCCATCAAGTCTGTACTGAACACAATCCCACCCAGCCCCCACCCCCATATCCTTACATATTACACCCACTAATCCCTCTAATCCAAGCATCCGTACATACTAAAGGGCAATTGCTTATCATGGCCAATCAACCTAACCTACACATCTTTGGATTGTGGGAGGAAACCGGAGTACCCGATGGAAACCCATGCAGACATGAGGAGAATGTGCAAGCTCCACACAGACAGTGACCAAAGCCAGGAATCCGGGATCCTGGAGCTGTAAAGCAGCAGTGCTAACCACGATGATGATTGACAACAAAGAGCACGTCATTGATACATGGGTTTATTTTGTTATTATAAACACAGTAATTCCAGCAAAATCCAGGTTCAAACAGCAGAATAAACACTAATAACAGTTATGGATAAGCGGGGTTTAATTGACTGGAACGGTGGTTGTACAGAAAGGTCATTAAAGAAAGTTTTAAAGGCAGGAAGCTTTCCAATGGATTCTAGAAGAGGTGGATGTTTGCTATACATTACATCTATCACATGAATGATATTGCTATCAGTATTATGGCAATGCCCACAAATACACTCCATGTTTGTTGAAGGGTGGGGGTAGAGGGCTGAGGGGGTGGAGGGGCTAGGGAGGACAGGGGGCTGGCAAAAGGGATCAATAACATAACATGTGTAACACTTTTTATATACTATAAATATATAGTATACACAGAAACTCTGTATGTTAGCTTAAAAGGTCAAACGACAGGTAAAGAAATCAATATTTGACCGATGCAAGTCTTGTGTCTTTTTTTTTATATTATAATACAATGCTTTTTTTTTTAATCTCTCCAAAATGTCCATCTTTGAAAACATTCTCGTGCAAAGAGTGAGGAGGTCATTTATACTTGGAGTTCTGTCGCCTTCCCAAAGCAAGCTGTCTGGCTCCGTATCATATCATGAACTGCTGTGTTGCGTCATTGTATGATTCTGTAGAGAGAGACAAAAAGGGAGTGAGATGTTGAGGTGAAATTGTTGAGCTACACATTCACCGAATGCACACTTACTTCAGCAATAAAAATGATCAGCTGTTTAGTGGTGGCCGTGCCGCTCCTGCTGTTTGTGGTGACACCAGTTATTACCCGTATTCCTCCCTGCTGTAGATGCAACATCTTACATTTTTATCAAAAACATTTCTCCTTCTCATCAGACTGCTTATCTTTTGCAGGGGAACGAGTCCACAGCTGTACATTCCACCAGGGGAATTGGGGTTCTGGGAGGTGGGATCTAGCCTACAACTTTGTCAAAGGGACATGTGGACTCGAAACATCAGCCCTTTTCTCTCCTTACAGATGTTGCCAGGCCTAAGAACGTAAGAGCATAAGAAATAGGAGCAGGAGTCGGCCATCCAGCCCCTCGAGCCTACCCCACCATTCAATAAGATCATGGCTGATCTGAAGTGGACCAGTTCCACTTTCCCGCTTTCTCCCCATAATCCTTAATTCCCTTGTCTATCAGAAACCTATCTACCCGTGACTTAAGTATATTCAGCGAGGTAGCTTCTACCACTTCAACGGGCAGAGAATTCCAGAGACTCACCATCCTTTGAGTGAAGAAGTTCCTCCTCAACTCCGATCTAAACCGCACCCCCTCCGCCCCCATTTTGAGGCTGTGCCCTCTAGTTCTGCTTTCCTTCCTAAGCGGGAAGACTCTCTTTATCTCTGAGATTTTCTCTACTTCTGAGGTCTGCTGAGATTTTCCAGCATTTTCTCTTTTGGTAGCCTCCATCTTGTTGGGTCACTAACTTATCGAGTCTTATTAATTACACTCATCAGAGGAAATGGGCCCATTCCACTCAATCTCCCCTCGTGGGACAGGTCTCTCTCATTCTAGGAATGACTGGACAGAACCTTCATTGCACAAAGGCAAGTGTGGGCAAACTGTGGCCTTGGGAAGGGGGGGGGGGGGGGGGGGGCAGGGGGGTGGGGGGGGAGGGGGGTCACACATAGAACATAGAACATTACAGCGCAGAACAGGCCCTTCGGCCTTCGATGTTGCGCCGACCAATTATGAAAAAGCAATGACCCTCGAACCTAAACCATTCCCTTTTCGTCCATAAACTTATCTACTAACCTCTTAAATGCCACCAAACTTGGCGCATCTACATCTGCCGCAGGCAGGGCATTCCATACCCTTACCACCCTCTGGGTAAAGAACCTACCTCTGACATCCGTCCTATAACCACAACCCCTTAATTTAAAGCTATCTACATGGCCTATCTGGATTCCATGTGCCGCCCCGCGAGACATTTTGTTGACCATTGCCCCAGACGCGGGGCCACCACATTCCGCTGATTCCTGTCCGTGTAGTTTCTTCTCTCCCGGTGTGACTGAAGTGATTCACCGTAAAGGGAGAGTGAGTGAAGTGAGGTGGGAGCTGATTGGACACAACATTGAGAGCCACGCGCTCCCTCTGGGTCCAAACAGTCAATATTCCTTTAGTTTTTAACCATTTGAACAGTTCCATTAAGATCGAAATGATGAAGCATTTTCTCATTATGAAATATTCAATGTGTATTAAATGTATTTAGTCTGATTCACAGGGTTATGGTTAATGAACAAACCCAATTTTAATCTTGCAGCAATCCTTGAGATGAAGGAGGGGCCATTCACTAGCCTGATCATTATCTCATTGCGGTTTTGTGGGATCTTGCTGTGCACAAGTTGGCTGATGGTGCTTCCTACATTACAAGAGTGACTCCACTTCACTAGTACATCATTGGCTGTAGAGAACTTTGACTGGTCAGTGGAAAGTTCTATTTTTATGCTGGCAGTTGCGTATGGATCAATATTGAATGTTTCCTTTTGAGCATTCAAAATTCCTGATTCCAGAGTTATCTGACCAGATAATGGACTAAGTGCCTGGGGTACATTTCAATCAATCAGTGAATTCGTTCCTTAAATTTATAAAATATCTCAAAATATAGCCAGTGGTTGTCAAATTTGACACAATTGGTAGGTATTGGCGGATATTTTATGACCTCGCTTGGTTTGAGATGTTATGGGAATAGGACCTGGATGGGATTGTGGTTAGTGCAGACTCGATGGGCTGAATGGCCTCCTTAGAACATAGAACAATACAGCACAAACAGGCCCTTCCGCCCACGAGTTGCGCCGATCACATCTACCAATCCACAGACCTATCTATAACCCCCTATCCTATTCTTTTCCATATACTCATCCAGAAGTCTCTTAAAAGACCCCAGTGAGTTTGCCTCAACAACCTCCGATGGCAGTCGGTTCCATTCACTCACCACCCTCTGAGTGAAAAACCTACCCCTGACATCTCCTTTGTATTTGCTTCCCTGCACCTTAAATCTGTGTCCTCTCGTATTGACCATTTCCGCTCGGGGAAATAGTCTCTGAGAGTCCACCCTATCTATTCCTCTCAACATTTTATAAACCTCTATCAGGTCGCCTCTCAACCTACATCTCTCCAGTGAGAAGAGTCCCAGCTCCCTCAACCTATCTTCATAAGGCCTGCCTCCCAATCCAGGCAGCATCCTTGTAAATCTCCTCTGAACTCTCTCAATAGCCTCTACATCCTTCCTATAATGAGGCGACCAGAACTGCGCACAATACTCCAACTGGGGTCTGACAAGAGTCTTATAGAGCTGCATCATTACCTCCTGACTCCTAAACTCTATTCCTCGATTAATGAAGGCCAGTACACCGTACGCCTTCTTGACCACTTCCTCCACCTGCGAGGACGATTTAAGAGTCCTATGGACCCGGAACCTGAGATCCTTCTGCTCTACATCACAGCTAAGACTCCTACCCCTTATATTGTACTCCTTCATCCCATTATTCCTGCCAAAACGGACCACTACACATTTATCTGTGTTGAAGTCCATCTGCCACTTCTCTGCCCAGTCTTGCATCCTGTCTATGTCCCACTGCAACTTTTGGCATCCCTCCAGACCATCTACAACACCACCGATCTTTGTATCATCGGCGAACTTGCTAACCCATCCCTCCACTTCCTCATTCAGGTCATTTATGAAAATGACAAACAGCAGGGGTCCCAGAACAGATCCCTGGGGCACTCCACTGGTTACCGACCTCCATGCAGAACAAGACCATCCACAACCACTCTCTGCCTTCTGCCGGCAAGCCAGTTCTGGATCCACGAGGCCAAAGTCCCTTGGATCTCATGCCCTCTCACCTTCTCCAGAAGCCTTGCATGTGGGACCTTATCAAACACCTTACTAAAGTCCATGTACACTACGTCCACCGCCCTTCCTTCGTCAATGTGTTCAGTCACATTTTCGAAGAACTCAACTAGGCTCGTAAGGCATGACCTGCCCTTGACAAAACCATGCTGACTATTTCTAATCAGTCCAAACTTCTCCAAATGTTCATATATCTTATCCCTCAGAAGCCTTTCCATCAGCTTACCAACCACTGAAGTCAAACTCACCGGTCGGTAATTTCCTGGATTATCCCTATTTCTTTTCTTAAAGATAGGAACTACATCCGCAATCCTCCAATCCTCCGGAACCTCTCCCGTTTCCATGGACGACGCAAAGATCATCGCCAGGGGCTCTGCAACCACTTCTCTCACCTCCCACAATAACCTGGGGTACATCCCATCCGGTCCCGGCGACTTGTCTATCTTGATAGTATTTAACAGGTCTAACACATCCTCTTTCCTAACATCCACATACTCAGTCTTTTCCGTATGCCTCAAACCTGCAGTGCAATCTCCCAGTTCACTTTCCACCGTGAATACCGAGGCAAAGTACTCGTTAAGCACCTCTGCCATTTCTTCCGGATTCACACAGACTTTTCCCCCTTCACCTTTTATAGGCCCTATCCCTTCTCTTCTCATCCTTTTACTTTTTACATATTTGTAGAAGGCCTTGGGATTCTCCTTAATCTTCCCTGCCAAGGCCTTCTCATGACCCCTTCTGGCTCTCCTAATTTCCTTTTTAAGTTCCCTTCTACACACCTTATACTCCTCTAGATCCCTAACATCCCCTAGCTCTCTGAACCTTTTATATACCATTTTTTTCTTCCTAACTAGGTTCACCACTACCTTCGTGCACCATGGTTCCCGCGTCCTACCTTAACCTCCTTGACTCCTCGGGACGTTGTCTTGCAGTGCCCTAGACAAACATTCCTTGAAAATCCGCCACTTTCCTTCTGTACTCTTCCCCATGAACACCTCCTTCCAGTTTATGCGTCCAATTACCTGCCTAATGTTTTCATATTTCCCCTTACTCCAGACATACACCTTCCTAGCCTGCCTGATCCTATCTCTTTCCATTGCTATCGTGAAAGAGATAGAATTATGATCCCCATTCCCGAGATGCTCACCTACCGTGAGATCCGACACCTTCTGCATGAAGAACTGGATTTTATGGAAGGAAATCTGCCATCCTTACCCGGTCTGGCCTACATGTGACTCCAGAGCCACAGCAATGTGACTGATTCTCAACTGACCTTTGAAATGGCCAAATAAAATCCTGTCTGAGACCAATGGAGAATTCCGCTCTGTGAGCTTTACACCGATTCCAGAGCGGGCGTGATGAAAAATTCCAACCTCATTACTGCTGAGGCCAACTTTGCGAATCACGGTAAACCTTGGATTTACCTCCAGTTGTTTGCCCCACTAATTACAACAGAATGATGCACTGCAGTAAGTTTGGGGAGGCAGTGGCGTAACTGTATTGTCATTGGAGCCAGGGTAATGTTCTGGGTTCAAATCCCGCCATGCAGATGGTAAAATTTAAATTCAATAAAAATCTTTAAGTAAAAGTTTAATGAAACTATTGTCGATTGTCATAAAAACCCATCTGGTTCACTGATATCTTTTAGGGACAGCACAGTGGCACAATGGTTAGCACAACACCAGGGACTCGGGTTCGATTCCGGCCTCAGGTCACTGTCTGTGTGGAGTTTGCACGTTCTCCTCATGTCCGTGTGGGCTTCTTCCAGGTGCTCCAGTTTCCTTCCACAGTCCAAAGATGTGTGGGTTTAGTTGATTGACCATGCTTAATTGACCATAGTGTCAGGGGATTAGCAGGGTAAATATGTGGGGTTACAAGAATAGGGCCTGGGAGGGATTGTAGTCAGTGCAGACTGAATAGACCAAATGGCCTCCTTTTGCACTGTAGGGATTCTATGGATTCTATGCAACGAAATCTGCCATCCTTATCCGGTCTGGCCTACATATGATTCCAGAGGCCCATGCAGTAACTCCCCCCACTGTCATCCACATGAATGAATAAATAAATTGCCGCGGCATCTTTCATAGGATCTCTGACATAAGCACTCTAATTCCAAGTGTCCCTCTGACTCACTATCCTGACTTGGAAATATATTGGCCATCGCTGGATCAAAATCCTGGAACTCCGTTCCTAACCGCACTGTGGTGTACCTACACCATGTAGACTACAGCGGCGCAACAGCCAATTAGGGAAAGGTAATAGATGTTGGCCGAGCCAGCACACCCTTGGTTTGTTCTCACTGGAATGATGGAGGTTGAGGGGAGACCTGGTAGAAGTTTACAAGATTATGAGAGGCGTGGATAGTCAGAAGCCTTTTCCCAGGATGGAAGAGGGGGCACAGGTTTAAGGTGCAGGGGGCAAAGAGATGTACAAGGCAAATTTTTTACACAGAGGGTGGCGGGTGCCTGGAGATGGTGAAAGCAGATATGATGGTGACTTTTAAGAGCATCTTGATAAATCCATTAATAGGATGGGAACAGAGAGATATGATCCCTTTTAGTTCAGTCGGGCAGCATGATCGGTGCAGGCTTGGAAAGCCAAAGGACCTATTCCTGTGCTGTAATTTTCTTTGGTTTTTTTTTTGCTCATATCCTATAACTGGATACAGAAAAGATGCTTTTCCAGAGTTGCAAGGAGCTGTTCCAGTAGACTGTTAGTTTGACAGTAGCTGGTGTGATGACAGGCTTGGTCAGATCTTATTGCACAAGTGCCTCAGGCACTGGTCTCTCTGAGCGAGTAACCTCTTCTGTAGAGTTGCCAGCTTTCTGCCGGTGGTCCGACGCTGGGCAGGATCTGGAAGAGTTTGGCTTGCCGGGGACACGCGTATGCCAGCAGGCGATGAACTCTACGACCCCACTGGACCCAATTTACAAAACAGCACGAGCTTCAGGCCAAAGGAAGGAGCTATTCAGCTCATGATCACGTGAGAATTACAGCACTCCTGTCTCTTTCCCCTACTCACTTGGAATGAGCACTAGTTCATACTGGCTACATAAGGAGTGGGGAAAACTTGCACTCCTCACAGCTTTGGGACATCTCAAGGTGCCTCACAGCCAATGAAGCACTTTGCTTTGGAAGTGTGGTCCCTACTTGTGAGGTAGAAGACCCTGCAAGCGAACGCTACACAGCAAGATTCCACAGCAATGCAACAAAGCCCAGCCAATCTGCTACATTTCAGCAGGGTAGTTTTTAGCGTTAGTTACAGGGCAGGAAACCAGAGCGAACTCCCCTGCTCCTCTTCGAAATAGTAACCGTGGGACCTGTGCCTGAGGGGTCGGATCGTTTACCAAAAGGCGCAGCTCCCATACATAGAACATAGAACATAGAACATTACAGCACAGAACAGGCCCTTCGGCCTTCGATGTTGCGCCGACCAATATAAAAAGCAATGCCCCTCCAAACTAAACCATTCCCTTCTCTTCCATATACTTATCAACTAACCTCTTAAACGCCACCAAACTTGGCGCATCTACAACTGCTGCAGGCAGGGCATTCCACTCCCGAACCACCCTTTGGGTAAAGAACCTACCTCTGATATCCGTCCTATAACTATCATCCCTTAATTTAAAGCTGTGTCCCCTCGTGCTAGCTTTTTCCATCCTAGGATACAGCACTGGCATGGTGGGTAAGGGCCTGGATTTTGTTTCTGAAGTCTCTGGTGATCTCCAGAACCCTCCCAGATCCCTCACCCTGCCTTCCTCCATTTCAAACCTTTGCAACATATCTGAATTCATCGCTCCGTGCCCTCACCCACCCGCTCCCTAGCTTCCAGAATTCCCTCTCGAATTCTCTCGTTTCTCTACCTCTCCTTTAAAATGCTCCTTAAAGCCACTTTGATCAAGCTTTTGCCCACACGTCCTGTTACCTTGCGACATGGCATGGTGTCTGATTGGTTCATCATTATGTGGGATAATTGTTCATGTTAAAAATGCAATATTAATGGGAATTGTTGAACTGTAACGCAGGAAATTCATCCACCAGTTTGTGCACAGCAAGCTCCCACACAGCAATGAGGTAAATGACCAGATAAGATTTTGTTTTAGTTGAGGGGTGGAATTGACCAGGTTGCCAGGGATAGCTCCCTGCTCTTCCTTCAAAAAGGTGACCACGGGATCCATCATGCCCACCCAGAGAGCAAACACAGCCTCAATTCAATGTCCCTTCATCCAAAGGATGGCACCACCAACAGTGCAGCACTCTCTCAAAATCCCACCATTATTTACGTTCTACCGATGAATATGAGATTTGAGTGCCCCTGTTGCTATCCCTAATTGAGAACATAGAACATAGAACAATACAGCACAGAACAGGCCCTTCGGCCTTCGATGTTGTGCCGACCAAAATAAAAAGCAATGCCCCTCCTACTAAACCATTCCCTTCTCATCCATATACTTATCAACTAACCTCTTAAACGCCACCAAACTTGGCGCATCTACAACAGCTGCAGGCAGGGCATTCCACTCCCTAATCACTATTTGAGTAAAGAACCTGCTTCTGATATCCGTCCTATAACTCATACCCCTTAATTTAAAGCTGTGTCCCCTCGTGCTAGCTTTCTCCATCCTAGGAAAAAGGCTATCACTGTCCACCCTATCAAACCTCTAATCATCTTATATGTTTCGATTAGGTCCCCTCTTAGCCGCCTCCTTTCTAACGAAAACAACCTCAAATCCCTCAGCCTCTCTTCATAAGACCTGCCCTCCATACAGGCAACATCCTGGTAAACCTCCTCTGTACCCTCTCCAATGCCTCCACATCTTTCTTATAATGTGGCGACCAGAACTGCACACAATACTCAAGTGCGGCCGCACTAGAGTTTTGTACAGCTGCAACATGATGCTGCGGCTCCTAAATTCAATCCCCCTACCAATAAAAGCTAAGACTCCATAAGCCTTCTTACCAACTTTATCCACTTGACTGCCTACTTTCAGGGATCTATTGACACATACACCAAGATCCTTCTGTTCCTCAACACTATTCAGAGCCCTACCATTAGCCCTATACTCTACACATTTATTGTTCCTGCCAAAGTGCATTACCTCACACTTTTCCACAGTAAACTCCATTTGCCACCTCTCGGCCCAGCTCTGCAACTTGTCCAAGTCACTCTGTAAACTAAAACACCCCTCTTCACTATCTACCACAACACCAACTTTAGTATCATCTGCAAATTTACTGATCCATCCCTCAATACCCTCATCCAGATCATTTATAAAAATTACAAACAGCAGGGGCCCCAAAACAGCCCCCTGAGGCACACCACTTGTCACCGAACTCCACGATGAATATCTCCCATCAACCACCACCCTCTGTCTTCTATCTGCCAGCCAATTCCTAATCCAATAGCTAAATCACCCTCTATTCCACACATCTGCATTTTCTGTAGAAGTCTTCCATGGGCCACCTTATCAAGCGCCTTACTAAAGTCCATATATACTACATCAACCGCCTTACCCCCATCCACCGCTCTGGTCACTTTCTCAAAAAACTCAATGAGGTTAGTAAGGCATGACCTACCCTTCACGAAACCATGCTGACTATCCCCAATCAATTCATTTCTCTCTAAATAACTATAAATCCTATCCCTAATAATTCTCTCCAATACCTTGCCCACAACAGAAGTAAGACTCACTGGCCTATAATTCCCAGGAAGGTCTCTCTTCCCCCTCTTAAACAATGGGACCACATTCGCTATCCTCCAGTCCTCCGGAACCACACCCGTAACCAACGAGGACCTGAAGATCAGAGCCAGAGGCTCTGCAATCTCTTCTCTTGCCTCCCAGAGAAGGCAGTGGGTTGGCTCTCAAATGACGAGACAGAGTACAGGAATGAGATAGAGAATCTGATGCGACAACAATAATCTCTCCCTCAATGTCAACAAAAGAGATTGTTGTCAACTTCCC
This sequence comes from Sphyrna mokarran, assembly GCA_024679065.1. Classification (NCBI taxonomy): domain Eukaryota; kingdom Metazoa; phylum Chordata; class Chondrichthyes; order Carcharhiniformes; family Carcharhinidae; genus Sphyrna; species Sphyrna mokarran. Next base: position 5,436,660 of record JAGIQG010000007.1, read on the forward strand.
CTGTCTGCATCAATGGGGGGGCAAAGTAGAAATGATCGAGAGCTTCACGTTTTAGGTGTTCCAATCACCAACACCCTGTCCTGGTCCCCCCCTCCATGCTGACACTATAATTAAAAAAGCCCCACCAATGCCTCTACTTTCTCAGAAGACTAAGGAAATTTGGTATGTCCGTTATGACTCTCGCCAACTTCTTTAGACGCACCATAGAAAGCATTCTTCCCAGTTGTAGCACAGATTGGTATGGGCTCCTGCTCTACCAAGACCACAAGAAATACAAAGAATCATGAATGAAACCCAATCCATCACCCAAACCAGCCTCCCATCCATTGACTCTGTCTACACTTCCCGCTGCCTCGGCAAAGCAGCCGGAATAATTAAGGACCCCACGCACCCAAGACATTCTCTCTTCCACCTTCTTCCATCGGGAAAAAGATACAAAAGTCTGAGGTCATGTACCAACCGACTCAGGAACAGCTTCTTCACACTTTTGAATGGACCTACCCCAATTTAAATTGATCTATCACTCCATTAAAGCAAATTGCTGCAGATGCTGGAATCTGAAATCCAAAACAGAAAATACTGGAAAATCTCAGCAGGTCTGGCAGCATCTATAAGGAGAGAAAAGAGCTCACGTTTCCAGTCCAGGTAGCCCTTTCTGACAAAGGGTCATCTGGATTCGAAACGTCAGCTCTTTTCTCTCAGATGCTGCCAGACCTGCTGAAATTTCCCAGCGTTTTATTTTTTGACCTTTCTCTATATCCTAGCTATGACTGTAACACCACATTCTGCGTTCTCCTGTTTCCTTCTCTATGAACGGTATGTTTTGTCTGTATAAGAAACAATACTTTTCACAGTATAGCAACACATGTGACAATAATAAATCAAATTAAATTAAAATAGTGGTCAGCTGGTAGACCCACAGTGCCGTTTGGGAGGAAGTTCCAGGACTTTTTGACCCAGCCACAGTGAAGGAACGGCCGATATATTTCCAAGTCAGGATGGTGAGTGGCTTGAAGGGGAACCTGCAGTGGTGGGGTTCCCAGGTATCTGCTGTTCTTATCCAACTGGACAGTAGGGGTTGTGGATTGGGAAGGTACGGTTGAAGGGAAATTGATTTCAATGGAAACAGATGATTAAAAGACCACAAGTGGGGAGCTTTTACATGGGAAGCACTGTCTCCTTCTGAATGAGAGTATCTGGCCTTGTCCATAATAAATGCTGAGATGCCAAGCTCACTTCTCTCTGAATGAAATGATATCCTGCTATAATGAAATCACGGCTAATATCAATTTAATGACAGTTTTGCTGACTTTGTCTCGTTCATGAACATTTTAATTAGTTAGGCTGATGACACAAGGAGAAACTGTTCATGCAAATCATCAATAAAGTCCCAACCCAGAAGCAAATGATTTGAAGCCGTGAAGGGCTGAGACCTCACAATGTATATTTCCAAAAAATATATTTGAATACATTCATCGCCATTTCTAATATTTTAAACCCGAGCCCTTAAAGAGGCAGAGCAGTTTTAGTCTGTGACTCCTGGACAAAAGAAGTTGCGGGAAAACTCACACCTCGTTATCTCTGAGGAGTCACTAATGGTCACCCAACCTCAGAAAGAACTACGCAAAGGTCATCTGCATTGAATAATCCAGACTGGCCAACAGGTGATGGCTTGTCTGCTAGGACAAAGGCCCCACAATCTTCCTTTCAATTCCTACTGAATGAGGCATTTAACTGTCTTTGGAATGGAAATACAGAAAGTCGAAGCAGGAGGAGGCCATTTGGCCCTTCAAGCCTGCTTTGCCGTTCATCACAATCATGGCTGATCATCCAACTCAATAAACTAATCCTGCTTTCTCCCCATAACCTTTGATCCCATTCACCCCCAAGTGATAGATTCAGCTGCCTCTTGAATACATTCAACGTTTTGGCAATGATTTGGGAATGAATTCCACAGGCTCACCACTCTTTGGTGAAGAAATGTCTCCTCACTTCCGTCCTAAATGGTCTACCCCGAATCCTCAGACTGTGATCCCTGGTTCAGGACTCCCCCAACATCGGGAACATCCTCCTTGCGTCTACCCTGTCTAGTCCTGTTAGAAATTTATAAGTTTCTATGAGATTCCTTCCCCGCCAGCCACCTCTATTCGATTGAACCCCAGCAAAAACAATCCTAACCTAGTCAATCTCTCCTCATACATCAATCCCGCCATCCCCAGAATCAGCCTGGTAAACCTTCGCTGCACTCCCTTGAGAGCAAGAACATCCTTCCTCAGAAAAGGAGATGAAAATGCCCTAGTTGTCACACTCCAGCGCCTGTTCGGATTCACTGAGGGAGAATTTAGCATGGCCAATGTATCTAACCAGTGCATCTTTGGTCACTAAGGGACAATTTACCATGGCTAATCAACATAACCCATACATCTTTGGACGGTGGGAAGAAACTGGAGCAACCAAAGGAAACCCACGCAGACATGAGGAGAATGAGCAAACTCCACACAGACAGTGAACTGAGCCGGGAATCAAACACTGGTCTCTGGCGCTATGAGGCAACAGTTTTAACCACTGTGCCACTGCGTCACCGAATATGACCAACTATGATCATATTGAATGGTGGTGCAGGCTTGAAGGGCAGAATGACCCACTCCAGCACTTATTTTCTATATTTCTGTATGTGTCAGCTTATTCAATGCCTTTTGGAAATCCAAGGACATCATCTCCACAGGTTCCCCTTTAGCCGTGCTGCATGTTATTTCTCAAAGAACTCCAATAAATTAGGCAAATGCAAGTCCTTTTCACAAAGCCATAATGAATCTGTCTGACTGCATTCAGATTTCCTAAGTGCCCTGTTAACGTTCTTATATTTTCTCTGTGACAGACTTTAGGATAACTGCACAGTACTTTCCTTCTTCCAGACTCCCTCCTTGCTTGAACAGAGGAGTTACATTTGCTATTGTCCAATTTGATAGGATCTTTCCCAATTCCAAGGACTCTTGGAAAATTAAAACCAATGCATCCACTAAGATCAAAGGATGCAGGCTACCACGACTTAGAGACTTGTCAGCTTGAATTTCCAATAGTTTTCTCAATACCATGAAGATACATGGATTTGTGGCCTGTGTCTGTGGGAGTTTGCGCATTCTCCCCGTGCTTGTGTGGGTTTTCTCCGGGTGCTCTGGTTTCCTCCCACATCCCAAAGATGTGCTCGTAGGCTAGTTGGCAGAACAAATTCTCCCTAAATTGTCTAAATTTGGTTTTTAATCCTTAGATCTATAAACATGGACAGGGATCACGGGTAGAAGTGGGAACATCGAGGTGGTGGCGCAGGCTCATTGGGCCGAAGGGCCTGTTTCCCGTGCTGTTTTGTTCTTAATACCCTTCCCCTGACGAAGTTCTGAAATTCCTCCATCCATTGCCTTCGTCCAATCTTTTGATCAACAACTAACCTTCATAAAATTCCTACTTTTTCTTTCATGGAATGCCTACAATGCAGAAGGAGGCCATTCGTCCCATTGAGTCTGCACCAACCACAATCCCACCCAGGTCCTACACCCATTTATACTAGCTAGTGCTCTTGACAATAAGGAGCAATTTAAGATAGCTGATCCGCCTAACCTATACATCTTTGGACAGCGGGAGGAAACCAGAGCACCCGGAGGAAACCCACGTAGACATGGGGGGAATGTGCAAACTCCACACAGACAGTGACCCGAGTCGGGAATCGAACCTGGGTTCCTGGCTCTGTGAGGCAGCAGCGCTAACCACTGTACCACCGTGCTGCCAATTGATAAAATCATTAACTTCTTTATTTATCCATGGCACGGGCTTATGCTGAGGGGGGTAAGGTATAATTTGGATGCTAGAGGGAGTTTTTTCACACAGAGGGTGGTGGGGATATGGAATGCGCTGCCAAGTAAAGTGGTGGAGACAGGCACTCTGGAGTTATTTAAGTAATACTTAGATGAGCACATGAACAGAATGGGAATGGAGGGGTATAGAAAACTGATTTAAAATAGGGATCATGAGCCTTGGGAGTCCCTGGGAAGTGTGTAAATAGATGATGATATGATGTATTTGTTTTTATCCTACAGGTGCTTTGGTCCGCCTTGTTGTCTAACAAGGGGCATACACGCGATGGGTCGTGAGAGGACTGCTCTTGGATTTTTTTTCGAGAGTATCCTAGTGCTTCACGTCATTAGTGTATGCTTGACCTGGACCATTTGATGGGCAACACGACAGCTCAGTGACTATCGCTATCCTGTGCAGATACATGGATTTGGGCCTGTGTCTGTGGGAGTTTGCGCATTCTTCCCGTGCTTGCGTGGGTTTTCTCCGGGTGCTCCGGTTTCCTCCCACATCCCAAAGATGTGTTCTTAGGTTGACTGGCAGAACAAATTCTCCCTAAATTGTCTCATATTTGGTTTCAATGCATAGATCTATAAACATAGGGATCACAGGTAGAAGTGGGAACATTGAGGTGGCGGCGCGGGCTCGTTGGGCCGAAGGGCCTGTTTCCCGTGCTGTTTTGTTCTTTGGATGATGTGTTTCTCAAATAGTCTTTGTTTCTCACTGGGATAAATCTTTCTCAAGAGTTATTGAATAAGCTCTTAAACAATTGCCATTGTATTTCTAATGTACTAAGTTGAACCTCGACTTCCAGTTCACTTTAATTCACGCTGCCTTCATTATAATTACCTTTATTTAGATCTAAAATACTAACCTTAATGCATCTTTGCTGAATGCTATGAAACATCTCCTTTAATGTCCGTCACTGCATCTCCTGTCATAACCTTTAACCTAATTTCCCACTATATTTTAGCCAGGTCTATCTTCATACTCAATTTATTTAAGTTGGAGCACTAGTCTTAGACCCCCTCTTCTCACCCTCACATGAAATTTAAGCATGTTACGAACACTGCTACCGAGGAACTCCCCACCTCCTTCCTGTAACCTTCACATTGTTGCTTTTCGGATAGGAACCCAATTCCCTCCTGAATGACTCAATTCAACCTGCCTCCACTAAACTCTGAGGCAGTGCATTCCAGATCTTAAGTGCACATTGTGTGACGTTTCTCTCCATGTTGCTTCTTTTTCCAGTTATCTTAAATCTTAAATGGGGCGGCACGGTGGCACAGTGGTTAGCATTGCTGCTCACAGCGCCAGAGACCCGGGTTCGACTCCCAGCTTGGGTCACTGTCTGGGTGGAGTTTGCACATTCTCCCTGTATCTGCATGGGTGTTTCTCTGTGTGCTCCGGTTTCCTCCCACAGTCTGAAAGATGTGCTGGTTTGATCCGAACGGGCACCAGGATTTCACAGTAATTTTACTGCAAGTAAGCTTACTTGTGACTAATAAATAAACTTTAACTTTAAATCAATGCCTTCTGTTTCTTTTTTTTATTCATTCGTGGGACGTGGGCGTTGCTGGCTGGGCCAACATTTATTGCCCATCCTGCATTGCCTTTGGAGAGCAGTTGACAGTCAACCACATTGCTGTGGTTCTGGAGTCATGTGCAAACCTGATGTGATGGTTAGGTGCATTGACTCGAACTGGCGCCGGGGTGTAGCGATTAGGGTAATTTCACAGTAACTTCATTACAGTATTAATGTAAGCCTTACTTTTGACTAATAAATAAACTTTAACTTTAGACCAGACCAGCTAAGGATGGCAGATTTCCTTCCCTAAAGGGCACTGTTGAACCAAATGGGTTTTTCCGACAATCATGCTTTACCAGTTCTTGATTCTTCCACCAATGGGAACAATTTCTCTTTATCTGTGCTGCCCAAGACCACTCACAATTTTGGAAACCTCAACAAACTCCTCTCAGCCTTTCTTTCTCCGAGGAAAACAGCCCTAACTTTTCCGATCTCTCTGGATATCTACGTGCAAGCTGTTTGTACTGAGCAGGGAGGGATTCACGTGGAGCCAGAAAGAAAAAGCCAAAACTACGAAGAAGGATTGTGGTCTGGGGATGAGGCAGGTAGTTATTAAACAGGATGGGCAATTACAGAGGCGGCACCCCCTTCGAGGCTGTCTCTTCGAAAGCCTCGGTCAATAGCTACACAAATTAAACATCAGCAAACTGACTGGAAGATGAAATCGATAAGGGAATGAAGAGTTTCTTTGGGAAGAGCTTTTCCTTAGGGCACAGGGAGTGATCCTTCTGTAAATTCATATAACTGGCAGGCAGGAAGGTCATAAAAATAGTGAGGGCGTAAATCATAGAATCCCTAATGTGCAGAAGGAGGCCATTCAGCCCATTGGGTCTATACTGACCACAATCCTACCCATTCCTGTAACCCTGCACATTTCCCCTAATCCTCCAACATTAGATTCAATTTAGCACGGTCAATCCACCTCACCCGCACATCTTTGGAGTGCAGGAGGAAACCAGAGCTCCCGGAGGAAATCCATGCAGACACGGGGAGAACATGTAAACTCCACACAGACAGTCACCCAAGCCAGGAATCGAACGTGGGTCCCCGGCGCTGTGAGGCAGCAGTGCTAACCACTGTGCCACCAAGTCACCAGCCAGGCAATAAGGTTTATATCCTGGGTTACAAACAATGGCTTCAGTCTTCCCGATATTTAATTGGAGGAAGGTTCAGTACTGGATGTCGGGTAAGCGAGCTGATAATGTAACTGCAGAGAGGATCGAGAGAGGCGGTGGTGAGGTGGAGCTGGGAGGGCTCATCAGTGTACAGATGAAGACTAACACAGTAACTTCAGCTGATTTACTGAGGGGCAACGTGTGGATGAGAAATGGAACGGGGATGAGGATTAACCTTTGGAGGAATTCCAGAGCTTACGTTGAGGGAACAGGAAGAGAAACCATTGCGAGAGAGTCAGGCTTTGAAAAAATAGATAGGAATGGAGCCAGGTCTTGGACAGTGAGAATACTAAAATGATTTGATTTATTATTGCCACATGTATTTGCATACAGTGAAAAGTATTGTTTCTTGTCCATTACAGAGACAAAACATACTTTTCATAGAGTACAGGTATAGGGATGTTTTGCTACAGTTGTACAGGATGTTGGTGTGGCCACACATGGAGTATTGTGTACAGTTTTGGTGTCCTTATCTGAGGAAGGATGTTCTTGCTCTAGAGGGAGCACAGCGAAGGTTTATCAGGCTGATTCCTGGGATGGCGGGTCTATCATATGAGAAGAGACTAAGTCGGTTAGGGTTATATTCATTGGAGTTTAGAAGAGTGAGAGGAGATTTCATAGAAACCTATAAAATTCTAACAGGATTAGACAGGGTAGATTCAGAAAGAATGTTCCCGATGGTGGGGGAGTCCAGAACTAGGGGTCATAGTTTGAGGATAAGGGATAAATCTTTCAGAACTGAGGTGAGGAGAAATTTCTTCACGCAGAGGGTGGTGAATGTGTAGAATTCACTCCCATAGAAATTAGTTGAGGCCAAAATGTTGCCTGATTTCAAGAAGAAATTAAATATTGCTCTTGGGGCTAAAAGAGTGGAGGGAAATGGGGGAAAAGGGAGATTGGGATATTGAATTTGATGATCAGCCATGATCAAAATGAATGGCGGAGCAGACTCAAAGGGCAGAATAGCCAACTGATACTTGTAGATTCTATGTTTCTATGTTTACACGGGGAGAAGGAAAGGGAAGGCTGCAGAATACTACGAAGAGAACATTGTTAGAAAGTTTAAAACAGAGTTCAGTTTCAAAAGTGTAGAATTGGGGGTAAAAGATGGAAGTAGAGAGTATGATGGGGACAGCTCACAAGAATCACCTCACTCCAGTGCCATCCTTATTTTAAAATTCTGTCAGAATACCGTCTGAGGTTCCCCTTACTGTGGGTGAAAACTAGTTGCATCAGCTGAGAGGGACACTAACTTTAAACTGCCTTGGTTTAAAGCCAATTACATTGGAAATTCAAACAGCCCTGCTCAATTTCAATCCCAGCTGCACTGATTAGTACATGGCAGTTTTCTAAATGGAGGTGCCTGTTGTATGGGAGTAATATACTTCATGCAAACAGATGGATGATTAATGACCCATGCTCACTGCTGCATAGAACTTCAGTGAAATGCCCTCAGCACTGGCCACACTGCACTGTTCAGAGTCCAGCAAACTCCCAAATAAAAATGGTGGCTATCTTCATCGATTTATCCACAGCTGAAAATAAATGCAGTGGCTGTAAACTCGCTCTCGATGTCACCCAGAAACAACCCAGCCATTTGTGTGTTAGAATGACCAGCTGTAAGGTTGGGCTTGTCTCCATCTCCTTACCTCTCCCATTTGCCTCAGTGCATCTCAATACAGTTCGATATCATTGCTGAGCATGAACCCCCCTGCCCCCACCCCAAACCTTTTAATCCTCACTGACTCTTCTCCACTCACACACTTACTGCCTCAGGTAGGAGAGATTATAAAACTCTGGCACTGCCTGAGACAACAAGACCCATTGAAGGATATTCATGAGTGTGGGTGAGTGTACGTGTGAGAGAGGGGGGAGTGTGTGTGTGTGTGTGAGAGAGAGAGAGGGAGAGAGATAGTGAGAGTGTGTATGTGTGTGTGTGTGTGTGTGTGTGAAAAAGTGTGTGTATTTGTGTGTGTGAGAGAGAGAGAGAGTGTGTGTGTGCGTGTGTGAGAGAGAGAGAATGTGTATGTATATGTGTGAAAGAGAGAGAAAGGTGTGTGTGAGAGAGATTGTGAGAGAGAGAAGGTGTGTGTGTGTGTGTGAAAGAGGGAGTGTGTGTGTGTGTGTGTGCGTGTGTGTGTGAGAGACAGAGAGAGAGAGAGGGTGTGTGTATGTGCGAGAGAGGGAGATTGTGAAAGAGAGAATGAGAAAGTGTGAGAGAGTGAAAGATAGACATAGTGTGAGAGAGGGAGATTGTGAGAGAGAGATGTGAGTGTGTGGGAGAGAGAGACAGTGTGTGTGATTGTGAGAGAGAGAATGAGTGAGAATGAGAGAGTGAGACAGGGAGTGAGAGAGCATGAGAATGTGAGGGTGTGTAAAGAGCTTGAGTGGGTGTGCGAGGGGATGTGTTTTTAATTTATTTATTCGTTACAAGTAGGCTTACACTAACACTGCAATGAAGTTACTGTGAAAATCCGCTAGTTGCCACACTCCGGCACCTGTTCAGGTACACTGAGGGAGAATTTAGCACGGCCAATGCATCTAACCAGCACGTCTTTCAGACTGTGGGAGGAAACTGGAGCACCTGGAGGAAACCCATGCAGACATGGGGAGAACGTGTAGACTCTGCACAGATCCAAGCCGGGAATTGAACTTGGGTCCCTGACGCTGTAAGGCTGCAGTGCTAACCACTGTGCCAGCATACCGCCCAGTATGTGTGAGTCAAGGTGTGTGTTTGTCAGTGTGAGCATGTATGTGTACATTGAACAAATGAATACAAAATGAAAATGTGAATGTGACTGTGTGTGTGTGTGTGTGTGTGTGTGTATAAATGTGACTATGTGTGTGTGCGTGTGTGTGTGTGGGTGAATGAATAAATATGACTGTGTGTGCACGTGAGTGTATAAATGTGAGTGTGTGTGTGTGTGTGTGCGTGCGTGAGTGTATAAATGTGACTGTGTGTGTGTGCGTGTGAGTGTGTATGTGTGTGCCTATGTGTGTGCGCGTGTGTGTGTGAATAAATATGACTTGTGTGTATAATTGTGTGTGGTTGTGTGTGTGTGCGCGTGTGAGTGTATAAATATGACTGTGTGTGTGCGTGTGTGTGTGCCTGTGTGAGTGAATAAATGTGACTGTGAGTGAGAGTAAGCGTGGGTAAGTGAGTGTAATGGCGATTGTGAGTGTGGGTGTGCATGCAATGCTTTTAAAAGCTGACTTTGAAAATGCTGGCAAGTTCTGCATGTTATCTTCAAGGCAGCAGTAAAAAAAAAGCTTCTTGAAATGTGTGTTGTGTGATGCCCCGCTAGGTAAAGAGAGAGATCCCAGTAGCGAGCAATGGAAGGACAGAAGCTGTAGCCTTATTAATGAATTCGGCCCTATTATGAGACTGCCTGACTCCTGCAATGCTCCCAGATGTATATACTGTACGTGACTAAAAATGCCAGAATATTGACACAAAGCAAGCCAGGCACCCCTAAGGAGAATTACTCTTTGGATATAATGTAGGCTCATAACAGCTATTAGAGTACTAAATAAAATCCTAGGGGAATGAAGCTGACATATACTGTATTCTGCCTTTCTCCAAACATTAGGAGAATTTCCTTCTAAAGGCATTCTCAAGGACAGTGTTCAAAGGACTGAGCTAGCAGTCGACATGAGTGAATCTGGCAGCAACCTTTCATACTGTAACACTAGTCTCTCATTTCCAATCAATACAACTGATTCGACAGTGCCTGTGCTAATGTGAGGATTCAATCTGTTCAACTAATTCTGCTGCGGTGATAATTGACATTTTGCATGATGACAACAAGAGGAAAAGCATAATGAAAGGAAAAAGGGAAAAGAGAAAACAATGTTAAAATGAAGCAGGTCAGGAAAGCGTGCCAACCAGCAACGCAAGACTAAAGGCAACAAAACAATCAAATCTGTCTGGCATCAGACAGGTTTCTAAATACCGCATCTCAGCTTCCTCAGTCTTAAAGGTTGTTAACTCTTGGGGAATTTCCACCTCTCTGGCCGGATAAACGGAAATCAGTTCTACAATCGCAGACAGATATCTTCACATCTCTCCTCTTGCAAGGAAAATGTTTATCTGTCCCCACTCCCGGAGATGTGTCCTTGTCCTGTGCAGATGTCCACGTCTGCCTGAGGTTTCATTGCTTTTCCGTGTCCATCACCCCCACCATCGCACCCCCCTCTCAAGACACCCTCTGCCTATCACCTACCACCCCCACCAACTGCCCATCACCTACCACCCCCAAGACCCCCTCCGCACAACACCCATCACCCCCGCCATCTGCCTATCACCCAAGACCCTCTCCTCCTCAACACACATCACCCCCACCAAGCGCCAATCACCCACTACTCCCCAAGACCCCCTCCTCTCCCAACACCCATCACACCCCACCAACTGCCCATCACCCACCAATTCCCAAGGCACCCTCCTCCCCAACACACATCACCCCCACAAACCGCCCATCACCTATCACTCCCCAAGACCCCCTTCTCCCGAACACCCATCACCTCCCACCAACTGCCCATCTTCCACCACCCCTGCCATCTGCCTATCACCCAAGACCCTCTCCTCCCCAACACACATCACCCCCACCAAGCGCCAATCACCCACTACTCCCCAAGACCCCCATCACCCCACCAAGCGCCAATCACCCACTACTCCCCAAGACCCCCTCCTCCCCAACACCCATCACACCCCACCAACTGCCCATCACCCACCACTTCCCAAGGCACCCTCCTCCCCAACACACATCACCCCCACAAACCGCCCATCACCTATCACTCCCCAAGACCCCCTTCTCCCGAACACCCATCACCTCCCACCAACTGCCCATCTTCCACCACCCCTGCCATCTGCCTATCACCCAAGACCCTCTCCTCCCCAACACACATCACCCCCACCAAGCGCCAATCACCCACTACTCCCCAAGACCCCCATCACCCCACCAAGCGCCAATCACCCACTACTCCCCAAGACCCCCTCCTCCCCAACACCCATCACACCCCACCAACTGCCCATCACCCACCACTTCCCAAGGCACCCTCCTCCCCAACACACATCACCCCCACAAACCGCCCATCACCACACTCCCAAGCCCCTTCTCCCAACACCATACCCCACACGCCACACCTATCACTCCCCAAGACCCCCTTCTCCCGAACATCCATCACCTCCCACCAACTGCCCATCACCCACCACTTCCCAAGACCCCCTCCTCGCCAACACCCATCACACCCCACCAACTGCCCATCACCCACCACTCCCCAAAATCTCTTCCCCCAGAAAACCCACCCACCTTCCATCACCCCACCCTCATTATCCCCCATTCACCCATCACCCCTACCAACCACTCATCACCCATCACTCCCCAAGACCCCCTCCTCCCCAACACACATCACCCCCACCAACTGCCCATCACCCACCACTTCCCAAGATCTCTTCTCCATAATACCCACCCACCTTCCATCACCCTACCCCCATCACCCCCCACCACCCATCACCCTCACTAACCGCCCATCACCCACCACAATCATAAGAACATAAGAACTCGGAGTAGGTCATCTGGCCCCTCGAGACTGCTCTTCCATTCAACAAGATCATGGCTGGTCTTTTTGTGGATTCAACTCCACTTACCCGTCCACTTACCCCAACCCTTAATTCTTTTACTATTCAAAAATTTATTCATCCTTGCCTTAAAAACATTCAATGAGGTAGAACATAGAACATAGAACATAGAACATTACAGCACAGAACAGGCCCTTCGGCCTTCGATGTTGCGCCGACCAATATAAAAAGCAATGCCCCTCCAAACTAAACCATTCCCTTCTCTTCCATATACTTATCAACTAACCTCTTAAACGCCACCAAACTTGGCGCATCTACAACTGCTGCAGGCAGGGCATTCCACTCCCGAACCACCCTTTGGGTAAAGAACCTACCTCTGATATCCGTCCTATAACTATCACCCCTTAATTTAAAGCTGTGTCCCCTCGTGCTAGCTTTCTCCATCCTAGGAAAAAGGCTATCACTGTCCACCCTATCTAAACCTCTAATCATCTTATATGTTTCGATTAGGTCCCCTCTTAGCCGCCTCCTTTCTAACGAAAACAACCTCAAATCCCTCAGCCTCTCCTCATAAGACCTGCCCTCCATACCAGGCAACATCCTGGTAAACCTCCTCTGTACCCTCTCCAATGCCTCCACATCTTTCTTATAATGCGGGGACCAGAACTGCACACAATACTCCAAGTGCGGCCGCACTAGAGTTTTGTACAGTTGCAACATGACGTTGCGGCTCCGAAATTCAATCCCTCTACCAATAAAAGCCAAGACTCCATATGCCTTCCTAACAACCTTCTCGACCTGACTGCCTACTTTCAGGGATCTATGCACATACACACCAAGATCCCTCTGTTCATCAGTGAAGGAGCCTCAACTCCTTCACTGGACAGGGAATTCCACAGATTCACAACCCTTTGTGTGAAGAAGTTTGCCCTCAACCCAGTCCTAAGATCACCTCCGACCCACCCGTTGTTGAGCCCCCAATCTTCTCATCACCCACTCACCTCATGACCCACCCACACCCACCCATCACCCACTCCTAAAGCCCACACCCCATCACCCATGCACACTCTCATCACCCCACACCCACCCATTAGCCATTCCCAACGCCCCCACCCCTATCACCCACCCACACTCCCATCACCCCACACCCCACCCATTACTCACTCCCAAAGCCCCTATCCCCATCACCCATTCTCCCTCCAAAGTGGACATTTACTGCCAACTGAAGGGTTTTAGTTGCTGATGTCCAACCAGGCAGGGCCGCCCAGAGAGAAACTGAGTCAGGTTTGGTGCTGGGCTCCCAGGAGTGGGTTATCTCTTGCTCAAAGGCTTTCAGTGTCATATTGAGGGACCAGCTACTGGGAAGATTGGGAGGGAGGGAGTGGGGAGGGAGTGAGGTGTGCTGGTAAGTTGAAAGTCAAGCCCTACCCTTTCTCCTTCCCCCCTCACCCACCACAGCCAACCAGTTCACTCTATTCCGTAGAAGGCATGAAGGATGCCATTCATCCCATCAAATCTGCACTGACCCTCTAACAGGGTATCTTACCCAGACCCTATCGCCATACTTCCATGCATTTACCATGACTAATTCAACTAACCAACACACCATTGGACAGTAAGGAGAAATTTAGCATGGGCAATCCACATAACCTGCACATTTTTCAGATTATGGGAGGAAACCCATGCAGACACAGGGAGAATGTGTAAACTCCTCACAGTCACCCTAGGTTGGAATTGAACTGTGGTCCCTGGCGCTGTGAGGCAGCAATGCTAATCACAGTGCCACCTTTTGTCACTCTACACTAAGAATAAAGAGGTCTCAGACTCCTTGAAAGTTGTGTCTAAATGGGGTTGAGGAACAGCTGGGGAACAAATAGGCCAATCACCAAAAGTATTGTCACGGGGAGTGAGAAAGCAAGGTAGCTGAGAGATATTTCTAAAGGAATAGAATTGAAAAGCTGGAATATTCTGAATATACGGAAGCTTAGAACATAGAACATAGAACATTACAGCGCAGAACAGGCCCTTCGGCCTTCGATGTTGCGCCGACCAATTAGGAAAAAAAAGCAATGACCCTCCAAACTAAACCATTCCCTTCTCTTCCATAAACTTATCAACTAACCTCTTAAACGCCACCAAACTTGGCGCATCTACAACTGCCGCAGCAGGGCATTCCACTCCCTAACCACCCTCTGGGTAAAGAACCTACCTCTGATATCCGTCCTATAACTATCACCCCTTAATTTAAAGCTGTGTCCCTCGTGCTAGCTTTCTCCATCCTAGGAAAAAGGCTATCACTGTCCACCCTATCTAAACCTCTAATCATCTTATGTGTTTCGATAAGGTCCCCTCTTAGCCGCCTCCTTTCTAACGAAAACAACCTCAAATCCCTCAGCCTCTCTTCATAAGACCTGCCCTCCATACCAGGCAACATCCTGGTAAACCTCCTCTGTACCCTCTCCAATGCCTCCACATCTTTCTTATAATGTGGGGACCAGAACTGCACACAATACTCCAAGTGCGGCCGCACTAGAGTTTTGTATAGTTGCAACATGACGTTGCGGCTCCGAAATTCAATCCCCCTACCAATAAAAGCTAAGATTCCGTATGCCTTCTTGACAACCTTATCGACTTGACTGCCTACTTTCAGGGATCTATGCACATATACACCAAGATCCCTCTGTTCATCAACACTATTAAGAATCCTACCATTAGCCATATACTCTACACACTTATTATTCCTGCCAAAGTGAATTATCTCACACTTTTCCACATTAAACTCCATTTGCCACCTCTCGGCCCAGCTCTGCAACTTGTTCAAGTCTCTCTGCAAACTATAACACCCCTCTTCACTATTACCACTCCACCAACTTTGGTGTCATCTGCAAATTTATTAATCCATCCTTCAATACCCTCATCCAGATCGTTTATAAAAATTACAAACAGCAGGGGCCCCAAAACAGACCCCTGAGGTACACCACTTGTAACCGAACTCCACGATGAATATCTCCCATCAACCACCACCCTCTGTCTTCTATCTGCTAGCCAATTCCTAATCCAATTAGCTAAATCCAATTAGCTTGGTTAGATTACGCTTGGCGAAGGGTGCTCCGTTCCAATCACCCAACTCCCAATCAGATATTGTTACACTGGAGAAATGCAAAATTGGTTTATAGATTGAGACTAGAATTGAGATCTTAAACCTCATAAATCACCATAAAGGTCATAGATAGATAGATATAGAACATTACAGCACAGTACAGGCCCTTTGGCCCTCAATGTTGTACTGAGTTACGTCTGAATCCAAGATCAAACTATCCCACTCCCTATCATTCTGGTGTGCTCCATGTGCCTATTCAATAACCTCTTGAAAGTTCCTCAAGTGTCTGACTCCACTATCACAGCAGGCAGTGTATTCCACACCCCAACCACTCCCTGAGTAAAGAATCTACCTCGGACATCCCTCCTATATCTCCCACCATGAACCTTATAGTTATGCCCCCAATAACAGCTACATCCACCCAAGGAAATAGTCTCTGCGCGTCCACTCTATCCATCCCCCTTATCATCTTATAAACCTCTATTAAGTCGCTTCTCATCCTCCTTCGCTCCAAAGATAAAAGCCCCAGCTCCCTCAACCTTTCCTCATAAGACCTATCCTCCAAACCAGGCAGCATCCTGGTAAATCTCCTCTGCACTCTCTCCAAAGCTTCCACATCCTTCTTATAGTGAGGTGACCAGAACTGCACACAATATTCTAAATGTGGTCTCACCAACATCCGGTATAGTTGCAGCGTAACTCCATGGCTCTTAAACTCAAATCCCCTGTTAATAAACACTAACACACTATAAGCCTTCTTCACGGCTCTATCCACTTGAATGGCAACATTCAGAGATCTGTGGATATGAACCCCAAGATCTCTCTGTTCCTCCATGTTCCTCAAAACTCTGTCATTGACCATGTAATCTGCATTCAAGTTTGTCCTACCAAAATGAATCACCTCCCACTTATCAGGGTTAAACTCCATCTGCCACTTTTCGGCCCAGCTGTGCATCCTATCAATGTCTCTTTGCAGCCAACAAGAGCCCTCCACCTCATCATTACTCCATCAGTCTTGGTGTCATCAGCAAATTTACTGATCCACCCTTCAGCCCCTTTTTCCAAGTCATTGATAAAAATTACAAAAAGCAGAGGACCCAGCACTGATCCCTGTAGTACACCGCTGGTAACTGGCCTCCAGTCTGAAAATTTTCCAACCATCACCACCCTCTGTTTTCTATGAGACAACCAGTTACTTATCCAATCGGTCAAATTTCCTTCTATCCCACACCTCCTTACTTTCTTCATGAGCTTACCATGGGGAACCTTATCAAATGCCTTACTAAAATAAGAACAAAGAACAAAACAGCACGGGAAACAGGCCCTTCGGCCCAACTAGCCCATGCCACCACCTCGATGTTCCTACTTCTACCCATGATCTCTGTCATATCTGTCTATGTTTATAGATCCATGCATTAGACCAAATTTGAGACAATTTAGGGAAAATTTGTTCTGCCAATCAACCTAAGAGCACATCTTTGGGATGCGAGAGGAAACTGGAGCACCCGGAGAAAACCCACGCAAGCACAGGGAGAATGCGCAAACTCCCACAGACACAGGCCCAAATCCATGTATCTGCACAGCACAGCGATAGTCACTGAGCTGTCGTGTTGCCCATCAAATGGTCCAGGTCAAGTGTACACTAACGACATGAAGCACTGGGATACTCTCGAAAAAGATCCAAGAGCAGCCCTCTCCCAACCCATCGTGTGTATGCCCCTCGTTAGACAAGGTGGACCGAAGTATCTGTAGGATAAAACAAATACATTACGTCTTTAAGATAATGGAGTGGTTTGATTTGGTGGATGGAGAGTAGATAGCCAGAATTTGATCCAGAGCTCGGCAGACTCTCCACTCCACCCTCAGCAGGACTAAGAGAGGGTGCAGAGCGTACAGTGAAAGGCGGTGGAACATTGGGCAGCATTTAACCGCTGACAGCCAATTAAGAGACTGCCTCTGGGTCTGTCGTCCAATTGCGGACAGTTGCCTGCCTCGCAGACCTGCAGAGAGCTTGGCTGCCCCAGCAGCGTCACCAATCAACACATCGAGATGATTTGCCTCCCTGGGGCAGCAAGTTGAACAGCCTGACTGCTTGCTTGGGCTGAAGGAGTTTCTCCTGAACTCACTGTTGGATTAATGAATGACTATCTGATTTATTGATAGCATCTAGTTCTGGGCTCCCTTTCATGTGTCACCATGTTGATGCATAAGGCCATAAAATATAGGACAGAATTAGGCCCTTCAGCCCATCGAGTCTGCTCTGCCACTCAATCATGGCTGATATGTTTCTTATCCCCATTCTTATTAATCTTTGATCCCCTTACCAATCAAGAACCTAACTATCTTTGCCTTAAATGCACTCAATGACCTGGCCTCCCACAGCTGTCTATGGCAATGAATTCCACCGATTTACCACCATCTGGTTGAAGGCTATGCCCTTGGGTTCTAGTCTCTCTTACTAATAGAAACGTCTTCCCCACGTCCAAGAGTTGTAAGTTTCAATGAGAACCCCCCTCATCCTTCTAAACTCCATCGCGTACAGACCCTATCAAACCCTTCCACATTTCCCAGACTTCCTTTGGTCACCTCTTCAGAATCATAGAATCCGTAGAATGCAGAAGGAGGCCATTCGGCCCATCGAGTCTGCACCGACCACGATCCCACCCAAGCCCTATCCCTGTGACTCCACATATTTACTGTGCTAATCCCCTGACATTAGGGTCAATTTAGCATGGCCAATCAAGCTAATCCGTGCATCTTTGTACTGAGGGAGGAAACCGGAGCACCCGGAGGAAACCTACACAGAGACGGGGAGAATGTGCAAACTCCACACAGACAGTGACCCGAGGCTAGAATTGAACCCTGGTCCCTGGCGCTGTGAGGCAACTGTGCTAACAACTGTGCCACCATGCTGCTCAGATAGCTGTTCAATGATTCCTTAGTAAGCCTTTGTGTTTCCTGGCTGTACTATAAATCCCTCACCCGTTCACTGACCCACTGAACTTCACTTAAATCTTGAATGGGAAAATTAGCCGGTGATATATAAGCACGAGGGCCATTTTATGTATTTTCGTGAACCCTTTAAGAGTTGAACTTACTGGCTGAAACCCATTAAGGAATTAACTCTATTTAAACAGCGGTGAGGGGGAACATTCGATCAATAAATATTTGAGTGCTAGCTGGCTGCCGCGAGTATGTTTGTGAGATTGTGCGTGTTTGGAAGTATAAATCAGAGGTGTACGGGCTTGGGGAATGGGATACAGCAAGGGAACCAATTCTTCTCAAAGCGTTTGTGCAGCACTTTGCCTGTTTAAGAGACCTGAGCACAGTAATGGGTGTTGTAGAACTCATTAAACCTAATGGAGCCTGTTCTTTCTCTGTTCTGTAATGTAACTTAACAGTGCACCGGGGGGTTTCCTGACTAGCAAATTTATGTAGTTTAATAGTCTTAACTGACATTAATCAACTAATTGTACTGTGATGTTGCTGTGAGTTGTAAAGGTGCTGAAGTCTGAATTGTGATTGCAAAAACCTCAAATCACCAACATCTCAGAGAATGTCACCAAGTCATAAGGCCATAAGACGTAGGAGCAGAATCAGGCCATTCAGCCCATCGAGTCTGCTCTGCCATTAAATCATGGCTGATATTTTTCTCATCCCCATTCTCCTGCCTTTTCCCCATAACCGTAGATCCCTTTTTCAATCAAGGACCTATCTATCACTGTCTTAAAGACACTCAGTGACCCGGCCTCCACAACTTTCTGCAGCAAAGAGTTCCACAGGCTCACCATTCTGAAGAAATTCCTCCTCCTCTCTGTTTTAAAGGATCATCCCTTTAGCCTGAGGTTGTGCCCTCTGGTTGTAGATTTTCCTACCTTTGGAAACATCCTCTCCATGTCCACTCTATCCAGGCCTCGCAGTATCCTATAAGTCAATGGATTTTAGTTTTACCAGGCCAATTCTGGGAATGGCAGGATTGATATATGAGCAAAGGTTGACTAGGTTAGGATTGTTTATACTGGAGTTCAGATAAATGGGGGGCAATCTCATACAGATTTATAACATTCTATCAGGATGTGGTAGGGGGAAACATGATAGCATTGCTGCCACACCAGGGACTCAGGTTCAATTCCAGTCTTGGGTCACTGTCTGTGTGGAGTTTGCATGTTCTCCCTGTGTCTGCGTGGGTACTCCAGTTTCCTTCCACAGTCCAAAGATGTGCAAGTTAGGTTGTTTGGCAAAGCTAAATTGACCCCAGTGGTTGGGGGGGAGGGATTGGCAAAGTAAATATGTGGGATTATGGGAATAGGGCTTGAGTGGGATTGTGGTTGCTGCCAACTGGTCTCCTTCTGTCCTGTAGAGATTCTATGAGGACTAGACAGGGTAGATGTAGGGAGGATATTCGCAATGGTGGGGGGAGTCCAGAACTAGGGCTACAGTCTGAGGATTCAGGGTAGACCAGTTAGGACGGAGGTGAGGAGACATTTCTTCACCCAAGGAGTGGTGACCCTGTGGAACTCATTCCCACAGGAAGGAGTTGATTCCAAAACATTGAATGTATTCAAGAGGCGGCTGGATATGGCACTTGGGGCGAATGGGATCAAAGGTTATGGGGAGAAAGCAGGATTAGGTTATTGAGTTGGACGATTTGCCATGATCACGATGAATGGCGGAACAGGCTCGAAGGGCTGAATGGCTCCTCCTGCTCCTATTTTCTATGTCTCTATATTTTATTGATGAGGTGTCTGTGAGAATTCAGCTGGCAGACAAATTGAAGAATGCTTATAAAGAAATGATGGTGCATATCTTATTCTGTAGTGCCTGCTGGCTATGGTTCTACATTCCCTGGAACCTAAGCTCTGAAACCTGCTCTCTTAACTTCGCTCACTGACCTTCATGCTCTCCTTAAAGCCTCTCTTTTATCTGTTCGCAATCCCGGTTTCCCTGACTCCTACACCATCTCTAGTTGATCTGACTGCTCTTCCAACTGATACTGATGATCATAAATCCACCCCCCCACATTAAATATGGCCAAACTCAGTGCCAATGTCCTCATTTCCTGCCAATATGTTGCTCCCTCGCCATGCACCATCTCCCTGGCAACCATTTAAGAACATAAGAAACAAGAGCAGATGTAAGTTGGGGTGGCACAGTGGTTGGCATTGCTGCCTCACAGCGCCAGGCACCCGGGTTCAATTCCAGACTTGGATGACCGTCCGTGTGGAGTTTGCACATTCTCCCTGTGTCTGCCTGGGTCTCCTCTGGGTGCTCTGGTTTCCTCCCAGAGTCCAAAGATGTGTAAGTTAGGTGCGAAATTGCCCCTTGGTGACCCAAGATGTGTAGGTTGGGGGATTAGCAGGGAAAATGTGTGAGGTTACAGGGTAAGATGCTCTGTTGGAGCGTCAGTGCAGAACATAATGGGCAGAATGCCCCCTGCCCCCGTGACCTTTGACCCCCCCCCCTTGTAGATCAAACATCTGTCCAATGAATATAGTGAATGACCCAGCCCAGCAGCCTCTCCTGCTCTCTGGGATAGGGAATTCCAGTGTACTGGACATTGCGCTGACCTCCAGGTCCAAAAAAAGTGATCGACTGGAACCAGATAGATTGCAAGAACGATTTTCAAGAATGATCCCAGGATTGAGTGGTTACCCCCACAGGGAAAGAACAGACTGGCTCTCCTTCCTCAAGAAAACGGGCAACTTGAAAGGGATTGTCAAAGTTACGATGAGGTGCGATAGATGTAGAGATGATGGAATCAAAAGAAAGCTTTGACAAAGGGTCACCTGGACTCGAAACATCAGCTCTTTTCTCTCCGTACAGAAAAGAGAGAATCTGCTGAGATTTTCCAGCATTTTCGTCTTTTGGTTTCAGATTCCAACATTCGCAGGAATTTGCTTTTATAGAGAAGGTGGAGTTGAGGCCAGAGTTGGGGGCCATCATAGAATCATAGATTAGAATTACAGAATTGGATAGTGTCATTCAGCAGATTGAGTCTGCATTGAGTCTCCAAAAAAGCATCATATACTGATCCTAACCCTGTATTTTCCCCACCAATTCCCCAAACTATACATCTTGGGACACCAAGGAGCAACTTAGCATGACCAATCCGCCTAGCCTACATATATTTAGACAGTGGGAGGAAACCAGAGTACCTGGAGGAAACCCACACAGACGCAGGGAGAATGTGTAAGCTCCACACAGACGGTGAACCAAGATGGGAATCAAACACGGGTTTCCTGGCGCTGTGAGGCAGCAATGCTAACCACTGTGCCACTATCCCACCCCACTGATATCAGATAGTCACTAATAAATTTAGAAGATAATTCAGGAGATATTCTTGACCCAAACAGGGGTAAGTCACTATAAGGCCAGAAGACATAGGAGCAGAATTAGGCCACTCGGCCCATCGAGTCTGCTCACCATTCAGTCATGGCTGATATTTTTCTCATCCCCATTCTCCTGCCTTTTCCCATTAACCCTTCACCCTCTTATTAATCAAGAACCCATCTCTATCTCTCTCTTAAAGACACTCAGTGACCCGGCCTCCACCGCCTTCTGCGGCAAAGAGTTCCACAGATTCCCCACTCTCTGGCTGAAGGAATTCCTCCTCATCTCTGTTTTAAAGGAGCGTCCCTTTTGCCTGAGGTTGTGCTCGCTGGTTCTAGGCCACCACAGGGAGTGGGTCAGAGACAGAAAGTAGATGGATTTAAGCGGAAAGTGGACATGTTTGTGAGGGAGAAAGAAAGGGAAGGAGGTGTTGGTGGAGTGAGATAAAGTCAGGATGCAGGAGGTTTACAGGGAAATGGGAGGGGGGTGGTGCCTCCCATTCCTGTAAATACTTTGTAAGTTGTTGTTGTCCTTTAGCTGATTCTGCGTTATATAAGACTGCGGGGGTGAGCAGAGTGTCTTATATTGCAAATCACTGACCTGAATTCAAATCTCCAAGAATGTGGCCCGCTGAAGGGGAAGAAAAATACATCTCAACTTCCTCAAACATTACAAAAAAAATGGCTGATCTATTATTTACTCTCAGACTCAATTTGTCATTGCATCGGGCAGAGCAGAGTCAGCACTAATAAGGACCCCGCGCACACCTGCACGCTCCCGAATTGTCATTCCAATGTTTAATTGTTGGGTTGAAGGAAAAATAATTCCGACAAAGCTCCAGAAAGTCGAAGATTCATTGCTGCTCAGATTCAGCTGGGAAAAGAATCACCAAATTTAATGCTAAATTTTATGTCTTGTCTTTTATTTTCTATTCCCTCCAATTACTGTGCCTCAGTTACCCCCTTAATGCCCTCTCGCGTCGCAGGTAGCTAGCTCAGCCTGAGAGTTTCTCCTGACCACACTCCTATCCTTCCACCTGTCTAACAATTTACTGTCTGTATCCCAACTCATCGCCTCCCCTGGAGGTCAGTGACCTGCGTGCTTCCCAGTCTGGCAACACCTTGATTGTAAACTTTCTATCTTTGCATTTAACCCCTCCATGACCCTGCCCCTTCCTCTCTGACTCACAAAACATTGGAATAGAATAAGGCCAATTGGCCCATCGAGTCTACTTCAATCATGGCTAATATTCTTCTCATCCCCGTTCTCCTGCCTTCTCCCCGTAACCGTGGATCAAGAACCTAGCTATCTCCGTCTTAAAGATACTCAATGACCTGGCCTCCACAGCCCGCTGTGGCAAAGAGTTCCACGTATTCACTCCCCCCACCACTGGTTGTAGAAATTCCTCCTTATCTGTTTGTAATTTTTATAAATGATCTGGATGAGGGTATTGAGGGATGGATCAGTAAATTTGCAGATGATACTAAAGTTGGTGGTGTGGTAGATAGTGAAGAGGGGTGTTTTAGTTTACAGAGTGACTTGGACAAGTTGCAGAGCTGGGCCGAGAGGTGGCAAATGGAGTTTAATGTGGAAAAGTGTGAGGTAATGCACTTTGGCAGGAACAATAAATGTGTAGAGTATAGGGCTAATGGTAGGGCTCTTAATAGTGTTGAGGAACAGAAGGATCTTGGTGTATGTGTCAATAGATCCCTGAAAGTAGGCAGTCAAGTGGATAAAGTTGTTAAGAAGGCTTATGGAGTCTTAGCTTTTATTGGTAGGGGGATTGAATTTAGGAGCCGCAGCATCATGTTGCAGCTGTACAAAACTCTAGTGCGGCCGCACTTGGAGTATTGTGTGCAGTTCTGGTCGCCACATTATAGGAAAGATGTGGAAGCATTGGAGAGGGTGAAGAGGAGGTTTACCAGGATGTTGCCTGGTATGGAGGGCAGGTCCTATGAAGAGAGGTTGAAGGATTGGAGGTTGTTTTCGTTAGAAAGGAGGCGGCTAAGAGGGGATCTTATTGAAGCATATAAGATGATTAGAGGTTTAGATAGGGTGGACAGTGATAGCCTTTTTACTAGGATGGAGAAAGCTAGCACGAGGGGACACAGCTTTAAATTAAGGGGTATGAGTTATAGGACGGATATCAGAGGTAGGTTCTTTACTCAAAGAGTGATTAGGGAGTGGAATGCCCTGCATGCAGCTGTTGTAGATGCGCCAAGTTTGGTGGCGTTTAAGAGGTTAGTGGATAAGTATATGGATGAGAAGGGAATGGTTTAGTTAGGAGGGGCATTGCTTTTTATTTTGGTCGGCACAACATCGAAGGCTGAAGGGCCTGTTCTGTGCTGTATTGTTCTATGTTCTATGTTCAGTTTTAAAGGAGCATCCCTTCACTCTGAGGTTGTGCCCTCGAGTTCTAGACTCTCTCACTAGTGGAAACATCCTCTCCATGTCCACTCTATCTGGGCCTCTCAGTATTCTGCAAGTTTCAATTAGATTCCCCTCATCCTCCATCGACGATAGGCCCAGACTCAATCAACTTCTGCCACTCAACAATATCCGTGAGGGCATTTATGAGTCAATCACATGTGGGCCAGACTGGGAAAGGATGGCAGATGTTCCTTCCCTAAAGGACATTAGTGAACCAGATGGGTTTTTCTGACAATCGGCAATAGTTTGAGTAGATTCTTAATTCCAGATTTTCATTGAATTTAAATTTCACCATCTGCTGTGACGGGATTCGAACCCAGATCCCCAGAACATTACCCTGCGTCTCTGGATTACTTTTTCAGGGACAATACCATTGCCTCTGCACAGGTCGACCATGATCAGATTGAATGGAAGAGTAGGCTAGAGAAGCTGAATGATATTTGAATATTGGTAACTAAGTTATTGTGGTGTTCATTGATTACCACACTTTTTCCATTTTAGTGTAAATGATAAAAGGTCGGACTGGAAAAGATGATCACAAATTTATCAATTGCAATCCGTGCGTCTAAATAGACTTTGACATAGAACATAGAACACAGAACAATACAGCACAAACAGGCCCTTCGGCCCACGAGTTGCGTCGATCACATCTACCAATCCACAGACCTATCTATAACCCCCTATCCTATTCTTTTCCATATACTCATCCAGAAGTCTCTTAAAAGACCCCAGTGAGTTTGCCTCAACAATCTCCAATGGCAGTCGGTTCCATTCACTCACCACCCTCTGAGTGAGAAACCTACCCCTGACATCCTACCCCTGAAAGGAAATGGTTTAGGTTAGAGGGTCATTGCTTTTTCCTAATTGGTCGGAGCAACATCGAAGGCCGAAGGGCCTGTTCTGCGCTGTAATGTTCTATGTTCTATCTCCTTTGTATTTGCTTCCCTGCATCTTAAATCTGTGTCCTCTCGTAGTGACCATTTCCGCTCGGGGTAATAGTCTCTGAGAGTCCACCCT
Source organism: Sphyrna mokarran (assembly GCA_024679065.1). Taxonomy (NCBI): domain Eukaryota; kingdom Metazoa; phylum Chordata; class Chondrichthyes; order Carcharhiniformes; family Carcharhinidae; genus Sphyrna; species Sphyrna mokarran. Next base: position 5,461,724 of record JAGIQG010000007.1, read on the forward strand.
ATCTCTCCCTCTATCAGGTCGCCTCTCAACCTACGTCTCTCCAGTGAGAAGAGTCCCAGCTCCCTCAACCTATCTTCATAAGGCCTGCCTCCCAATCCAGGCAGCATCCTTGTAAATCTCCTCTGAACCCTCTCAATAGCCTCTACATCCTTCCTATAATGAGGCGACCAGAACCGCGCACAATACTCCAACTGGGGTCTGACAAGAGTCTGATAGAGCTGCATCATTACCTCCTGACTCCTAAACTCTATTCCTCGATTAATGAAGGCCAGTACACCGTACGCCTTCTTGACCACTTCCTCCACCTGCGAGGCCGATTTAAGAATCCTATGGATCCGGACCCCGAGATCTTTCTGCTCTACAACACAGCTAAGACTCCTACCCCTTATATTGTACTCCTTCATCCCATTCCTGCCAAAATGGACCACTACACATTCATCTGCGTTGAAGTCCATCTGCCACTTCTCCACCCAGTCTTGCATCCTGTCTATGTCCCGCTGCAACTTTTGGCATCCCTCCAGACCATCCACAACACCACTGATCTTTGTATCATCGGCGAACTTGCTAACCCATCCCTCCACTTCCTCATCCAGGTCATTTATGAAAATGACAAACAGCAGGGGTCCCAGAACAGATCCCTGGGGCACTCCACTGCTTACCGACCTCCATGCAGAACAAGACCCATCCACAACCACTCTCTGCCTTCTGCGGCAAGCCAGTTCTGGATCCACGAGGCCAAATCCCCTTGGATCCCATGCCCTCTCACCTTCTCCAGAAGCCTTGCATGGGGGACCTTATCAAACACCTTACTAAAGTCCATGTACACTACGTCCACCGCCCTTCCTTCGTCAATGTGTTCAGTCACATTTGCGAAGAACTCAACTAGGCTCGTAAGGCATGACCTGCCCTTGACAAAACCATGCTGACTATTTCTAATCAGTCCAAACTTCTCTAAATGTTCATATATCTTATCCCTCAGAAGCCTCTCCATCAGCTTACCAACCACTGAAGTCAGACTCACCGGTCGGTAATTTCCTGGACTATCCCTGTTCCCTTTCTTAAAGATAGGAACCACATCGCAATCTCCAATCCTCCGGAACCTCTCCCGTTTCCATGGACGACGCAAAGATCATCGCCAGGGGCTCTGCAACCACTTTCCTCACCTCCCACAATAACCTGGGATACATCCCATCCGGTCCCAGCGATTTGTCTATCTTGATAGAATTTAACAGGTCTAACACCTGTTATGCTTGGTGTGTATGTGCATAGATCCCTGAAAGTAGGCAGTCAAGTCGAGAAGGTTGTTAAGAAGGCATATGGAGTCTTAGCTTTTATTGGTAGGGGGATTGAATTTCGGAGCCGCAACGTCATGTTGCAACTGTACAAAACTCTAGTGCGGCCGCACTTGGAGTATTGTGTGCAGTTCTGGTCCCCGCATTATAAGAAGATGTGGAGGCATTGGAGAGGGTACAGAGGAGGTTTACCAGGATGTTGCCTGGTATGGAGGGCAGGTCTTATGAAGAGAGGCTGAGGGATTTGAGGTGTTTTCGTTAGAAAGGAGGCGGCTAAGAGGGGACCTAATCGAAACATATAAGATGATTAGAGGTTTAGATAGGGTGGACAGTGATAGCCTTTTTCCTAGGATGGAGAAAGCTAGCACGAGGGGACACAGCTTTAAATTAAGGGGTGAGTTATAGGACGGATATCAGAGGTAGGTTCTTTACCCAAAGGGTGGTTAGGGAGTGGAATGCCCTGCCTGCAGCAGTTGTGGATGTGCCAAGTTTGGTGGCGTTTAAGAGGTTAGTTGATAAGTATATGGAAGAGAAGGGAATGGTTTAGTTTGGAGGGGCATTGCTTTTTATATTGGTCGGCGCAACATCGAAGGCCGAAGGGCCTGTTCTGTGCTGTAATGTTCTATGTTCTATGTTTTAACACATCCTCTTTCCTAACATCCACATACTCAATTTTTTCCGTATGCCGCAAACCTGCAGTGCAATCTCCCAGTTCACTTTCCACCGTGAATACCGAGGCAAAGTACTTGTTAAGCACCTCTGCCATTTGTTCCAGATTCACACAGACTTTTCCCCCTTCACCTTTTAAAGGTCCTATCCCTTCTCTTCTCATCCTTTTACTTTTCACATATTTGTAGAAGGCCTTGGGATTCTCTTTAATCTTACCTGCCAAGGCCTTCTCATGACCCCTTCTGGCTCTCCTAATTTCCTTTTTAAGTTCCCTTCTACACACCTTATACTCCTCTAGATCCCTAACATCCCCTAGCTCTCTGAACCTTTTATATACCTTTTTTTTCTTCCTAACTAGGTTCACCACTACCTTGGTGCACCACGGTTCCCGCGTCCTACCTGAACCTCCTTGACTCCTCGGGACGTTGTCTTGCAGAGCCCTAGACAAACATTCCTTGAAAAACCGCCACTTCCCTTCTGTACTCTTCCCCAAGAACACCTCCTTCCAGTTTATGCGTCCAATTACCTGCCTAATGTTTTCATATTTCCCCTTACTCCAGACATACACCTTCCTAGCCTGCCTGATCCTATCTCTTTCCATCGCTACGTGAAAGAGATAGAATTATGATCCCCATTCCCAAGATGCTCACCTACCGTGAGATCCGACACCTGCCCTGGCTCATTAGCAAGCACCAGGTCAAGTACAGCCTGTCCTCTCGTAGGTTTTTCCACGTACTGTGTCAGGAAACCTTCCTGAACACACCTAACAAACTCCACACCATCCAAACCCCTTACCCTTGGGATATTCCAGTCTCACTGTTTCTTGGGGGCACTGAAGAGAGGCAGCGAATTCCGAGTGGAGAACTGGTGTGGGTGAGTAGTGTGATTTTTCTGTACAATTTATTTATTTTTTCACTAGTTTTTTTTTAATTTTCCAGAGGCTGGAAAGTGTTGCAAGGATATGTGGGAAGTGTAGTTTCTTAAGCTTACTATAAATTGGAGCGGTGGGAAATCCCGATACTCTACACAGGTAGAGTATCCCCCCCTCCCCCCCTCCTCTAACCTAAAAAAGAGAGAGAGAGAGAGCAGGTAAGATTGTTTTTTTTAAAAAGTTTTTTTTTTGTGTAGCTGTAAGGGCTTTGGCTTACAGGACCTAAGCATAAAGGGTGAGACAGGGTAAGTTATAAGTTTTTATTTCTTTGTCCTCTGTGTTTCTACAGGAGGGCAAATAATGGGTGTGAGACATAATGCAGAGGGAGAAAGTGATATCACAGGAGGGTGATTCAGCAGAAGACTCAGGTTTAAGAACATCTATGGGTTAGAAGCCCAGAATTTAAATTCGATGGGGCAGCACGGTGGCACAGTGGTTAGCACTGCTGCTTCACTGCGCTAGGGACCCGGGTTCAATTCCAGCCTCGGGTCACTGTCTGTGTGGAGATTGCACGTTCTTCCCATGTCTGTGTGGGTTTTTTCCGGGTGCTCCAGTTTCCTCCCATGCTCCAAAAATGTGCTGGTTATGTTGATTGGCCATGCTAAATCGCTCCTTAGTGACAAGGGGATTAGCAGGGTAAATGAATAGGCTATCCTCGTACCCTCAACTATTTACCCTGGTAATTCCTCCTAACCTGCATATCTTTGGACACTAATACTAGAATCTCAGTATCTCACCCATCCGAAGCCAGTGGAAAATGCTATTCTACAAAGTCCCGTCTGCCCCTATTCCGGGTGGGCATGCTGGTAAAATTCCTTTAAAGGGACAACTTAACATGATCAATGTACTTAACCCACACATCTTTGGAGTGTGGGAGGAAACTGGAGCACCCAGCGGAAACCCATGCAGAGATGGGGAGAATGTGCAAACTCCACACAGTCAGGTCAGCCAAGATTTTCCCTGATCTTCAGTTTCTGCTCTCACCCCTCTACATCGCTTGTTTTCCCGAGTGTTCAAAAATCTATCAATCTCTGTCTGCAGGATCCATATGTTTCTGGAGTAGAGAATTCCGAACACTCACATTCAAATTGAACCCACTCTGCCATTGAAAAAGGTCATAGCTGACTGTTGCCTTCTTCTGAGCTCCCCGTATCACCACCCCCCCCCTCCCCAACAACACACACACACACACACACACACACACACACACACACACACACACCTCTGCACACAATCCCCACAGAACAAGATGCAGAGACAAAAGGAATTGGAGTGATGAATTAGGGGAATATCAGAAACTTCACTGTCAAAGACACAAGAAGCTTTCTGGAAATCATGGAGAACCAAGGGCTTAGAATGAAGAACTTAAAAAGAAATTAGTCTTGGTAGCACTGGAAGAATTAATGGATATCAAAATTGAGAAACTCCCACGATATCCTAGGGGAGAAAAAGAGGTCGTTACTCTGGAAGTCCACTAGAGATAGTGGAAACGTTGGTTTTGACATTGTACAATCCATGGATTTTGGGATGTTCCCCACGGATTGGAAAATGGCAAAAATATCCCTTTAGATTTCATTTGATTTATTATTGTCTTATGCATTGGTACATAGTATTGTTTCTTGTGTACTACATAGAAAAAACATTATTATAGGAAAGGAAAGGAGAGAGTGCTGTATAGTGTTACAGACATAGCGATGGTGTAGAGAAAGATCAACTTAATGAGAGGTAGGTCCATTCAAAAGCCTGTCAGCAGCAGGAAAGAAGCTGTTCTTGTGTCTGCTGGCACTTGATCTCAGACTTTTGTATCTTTTTCCTGAAGGAAGAAGGTGGAAGAGAGAATGTCCAGGGCACGTGGGATCCTTATTTATACTGGCTGCTTTGCCTGAGGCAGCGGGAAGTGTAGACAGAGTCAATTTAAGGAAAGAGAGAGAGAGAAAACAGAGAGACATTTGGCCTATTGGTCAAGCTGGAAAAATGGCAGAATCTATTCCGAGGAACCCAATGACAGGCACTTGGAAAACTGTAACAAGGTTCAGCCAGGAATGACATAGAATTCCACAAGAGAGAGGACGCTGGACAAATTTGGGAGAGAATTTTAACTGGCGGGAAATCTAAGCAGACAGCCATCTCCCTGATCTCCCTCACTTCATCGTGCTGACGGGCCGTGTCCTCAGTTGTCAAGATGAAGAAGAATTGGAAATCCCTCCTGTAATCTCTCCATCTTCTCTGTCTCCCCGCGCCCCTCTCGAGAACCTCACCTCTTTGATTGAACCCTTGCTCCCCAGCCATCCCCAACACCCCCCTACTAAGCATCTCCATGTCAAACTCTGTCGGGCAATTGCCCCTGCAGGCCACCTTGGGATGTCTTAGTGTGTAAATGCAAATAGTGTTTCATTAATTGTCGTGTTCTAGATCATAGCAACTGGGCTGCGTAGAGAAAAGAATTCTCCCTGTTTTCCTTCCTGCTTCTTCCTTGCTCGATGATGTTGTTAAGACTGGGAGCTTCCAATGAAGGTAAATGTAATACGCCTGCCCCTCCACCACTCCCCCCTGCTGTATGAATGGCTTAATCCTTCAGACAGAAGAAAGAAACCACAGAGATTTTAACTCCCCCCCCCCGCAACATACCCTGTACATCCTCCCCAGCACTCTCTCCTTTGTTTCATTCAGGGGCCCAGTCATGGCAGCACTAATTAAAGCTGTGCCAAAGTATTCTATAGCTGCTCTTGCTGAGATCTGCATCCCTATTCAAATCCTTCGGAAAATGCACAGACATGTCAGTGGCTTTAATGATCAGGAGCCCTTCGTGCCCCAGGAAGAGGGGGAGATCGAGTTACTGGCCTCAGACTCCTGCGCTGCGGATTGCACACTGCTCTGGTTAATTATCCCCCTGCCCCTCCGCACTATATCCTGCTCCCTGCACCCCCCCACCCTCTCCTCCACCCTCAGTGCGTGAACAGGTTCGGAATGCCACCAAATAAAAGTCCACATTCCAGGCAACGTCTGTGCCCCACAGACTAATAAAACTGAGCCAAGGCAATTTCTGTGTCACGTTCAATAACACACACACACATGCACACGCGCATACACACACACACACGCACACAGACACATGCACACACAGACACACACATGCACGCGAACACACACACACGCACACACAGACACACGCACACAAACACACACACACGCACACACACAGACAACACCACGCACGCGAACACAGACACACGCACACAGACACACGCACACAGACCCACACACGCACACACACAACACACACACACGCACACACAGACACACGCACACAAACACACACACACGCACACACAGACACACACACGCACGCGAACACAGACACACGCCACAGACACACGCACACAGACAACACACCGCCACACACGCACACACAGACACACCCACACACAGACACATACACGCACACAAACACACACACAAACACACATACACACACACAAACACACACACGCACACACACACACACACACAGCTCCGCTCACTCCCAAAACCTCACCAATAGTTTAGCATAGCAATAAAATTGCCAGTGATAAAGCCAGGTCAGAATTTCATTCTTTCCCCAGCCAAGGAAATCCTGAGCTACAGAGCCAGAATTTTCTGGGAAAAGCAGACTGAGTTTGAGCACACAATCTTCACTAACGCAGGTAAAGTTTCTTTATTTATTAGTCACAAGTAAACTTACATTCACACTATAATGGACAATCCTAGGATGGACTCGAACATCACGAGGGGTCACGGGCTTAGGGTGAGGTGGGGTAAGGTATAATTTGGATGCTAGAGGGAGTTTTTTCACACAGAGGGTGGTGAGGGTATGGAATGCGCTGCCAAGTAAAGTGGTGGAGGCAGGTACTCTGGAGTTATTTAAGAAATACTTAGATGGGCACATGAACAGAATGGGAATGGAGGGGTATAGAAAACTGATTTAAAATAGGGATCATGAGCCTTGGGAGTCCCTGGGAAGTGTGTAAATAGATGATGATATTGATGTACTTGTTTTTATCCTACAGGTGCTTTGGTCCACCTTGTTGTCTAACAAGAGGCATACACGCGATGGGTCGTGAGAGGGCTGCTCTTGGATTTTTTTTCGAGAGTATCCTAGTGCTTCACGTCGTTAGTGTACGCTTGACCTGGACCATTTGATGGGCAACACGACAGCTCAGTGACTATCGCTGTGCTGTGCAGATACATGGATTTGGGCCTGTGTCTGTGGGAGTTTGCGCATTCTCCCCGTGCTTGCGTGGGTTTTCTCCGGGTGCTCCGGTTTCCTCCCACATCCCAAAGATGTGCTCTTAGGCTGATTGGCAGAACAAATTCTCCTTAAATTGTCTCAAATTTGGTTTTTAATCCATAGATCTATAAACATGGACAGGGATCGAGTGTAGAAGTGGGAACATCGAGGTGGTGGCGTGGGCTCATTGGGCCGAAGGGCCTGTTTCCCGTGCTGTTTTGTTCTTTGTCTTTCAGACTGTGGGTGGGAACCAAAGTACCCGGAGGAAACCCACGCAGACATGAGGGACTTTGTCAAACGCCTTACTAAAATCCATATACACAACATCAACGGCTCGCCCTTCGTCCACTGTTTTCGTCACTTCCTCAAAAAATTCTACCAGATTTGTAAGGCACGACCTCCCCTTAACAAATCCATGCTGCGTATCCCTAATCAGATTGCAACGCTCTAAGTGCCTATACATCCTATCTCTAAGAATCCCCTCCAACAGCTTCCCTACCACTGACGTCAAACTCACCGGCCTATAATTTCCAGGGTTATCCCTACCACCCTTTTTAAACAACGGTACAACATTAGCTATTCTCCAGTCCTCTGGGACCTCACCTGTGTCCAAGGAAGAGACAAAGATTTGCGTCAGAGGCCCAGCAATTTCACCTCGCACCTCTCTAAGCAGTCTGGGATAAATGCCATCAGGCCCCGGAGATTTATCAGTTTTAATGCTACCCTAGAAGCTCTAACACTTCCTCCCTCGGTATGGATATTTCCCTCAACTGGTCCACAGCTCCCTCAGAGACAGGAGCTGTCAACAAGCCCCTCTCCTTCGTGAATACCTGGTTAGGTGCTAAATTCTCCCATGGTGTACACGAACAGGAGCAGGAGTGTGGCGACTAAGGGATTTTCACAGTAACTTCATTGCAGCGCTAATGTAAGCCTACTTGTGAGTAATAAATAAACTTTAACTGAGCAAGAACCTACCTCTAATGAAGTCACTGTGAAAATCCCCTAGTTGCCACGTTCTGGTGTCTGTTGGGTTACACGGAGGGAGAATTTAACACGGCCAACGCACCCTAACCAGCACGTCTTTCAGACTGTGAGAGGAAACCAGAGTACCCGGACGAAACCCACACAGGCACGGGGAGAACGTGCAGACTCTGCACAGACAGTGACCCAAGCCGGGAATTGAACCCAGGTCCCTGGCACTGCGAGGCTAACCACTGTGCCACCAAGAAGGTCAAGGGAAGATTTGAAAGAGGCGTTCAAAACCATGAAGGTTTAGATTGAAGAAGATAAAGCTGTTTCCACTGCAGGAGCCTTGGACATTCATGATAACTGGCCAAAAACTGAGAGTGGAGCGCGGAGTTTTATTTAATCGCAGGAAGGCGCTGCCTGAAAGGGTGGTGGAAGCAAATCCAACGGGAACTTTCAAAAGGGAATCGGATAAATGGCTGAGAAGGAAAAGTCTGCGAGGGCTGTGGGGACTGAGGGATGAAAGGTGAAAAGGGGGCAGTGGGGGAGTGGAGTGGGGTGGTTTAAACAGACAGCGAAATGCACAATGGACTGCACGCTCTCGCTGCGCAATGTATGATTCAGTGACTTGCTGTATTCAACAGCCCAGATCTGAAGAAAACAAGTCAAAAGAGGACAAAGTATGTGAGTATTTTCAAAGTTAATTAATATGGGACTGTGAGGGTTTGTGTCAAAGACCTAGTGCAATGTAGAAATGGCTGAGTGGAGATGATATGTGCGGTTGTGAAGAGAATTATACCTGTGGTGAGGGACTAACAGCAGAACGTCTGAAAGAGGTAAGCCCCAGAATGATTCCGAGACAAAAAAAGATAATATTTGTTGGAAGGAAAGGTTGTGGGGCGGCGGCAAGGAAGTGAAGAGGAGAAAAAAGCCCAGCAGTATGGAACTTTCCACTAAAGGAGCTCAATCCAGAATGCCCCACACTGCAAATCATCTCGGATTGTTAGTGAATCCGACTCTCACACTCCACATGGATTACAAAAGGATCTGGTGCCTGGAGAAAAGAATGTCACAGGGATATCAGAGAAAGAATTTAGGGAGCAGGATGAACCGGATCTCTCTTCCACTGGGCTAGCATGGCTTCAAGTGGGCTGAATGGGCTCCTCCTGAGTCAGGTCTTACTCTGACTTGGAAAAGCAAAACTTTTCTACCCAACCAGAACTTCCTTCCCCTGGACTTGCCTTCTTTTAAACAAACATTCTCCTGCAGATTTGCAAACAGCTTTTGGGCAGCACGGTGGCACAGTGGTTAGCACTGCTGTCTCACAGTGCCAGGGACCTGGGTTCGATTCCCAGCTTGGGTCACTGTCTGCGTGGAGTTTGTACATTCTCCCCGTGTCTGCGTGGGATTCCTCCAGGTGCTCTGGTTTCTTCCCACAGTCTGAAAGATGTGCAGGTTAGACAGATTGACCATGCTAAATCTCCCCTGCTGTTAGGAGATTAGCAGAGTAAATATGTGGGTTACGGAGATAGGGCCTGGGTGAGACCATGGTCGGTGCAGACTCGATGGGCTGAATGGCCTCCTTAGGATTCTATGATTCATTTAGTGGTGGATTTTTCTCTTTCTCTTACCGAGTGTTAACCTGGGCAGGGAAGTTGTGTGTAACTTGCTGGCGATACTCCTGGATTTTTAAAGACTTGATAGAATCATAGAACCCTGCAGTACAGAAAGAGGCCATTCGGCCCATTGAGACTGCACTGAACACAATCCCACCCAGACCCTACCCCCCCATAACCCTACATATTTTACCCACTAATCCCTCTAACCTACACATCCCTGGACAATAAGGGGCAATTTTTTAGCATGGCCAATCAACCTAACCCTCACATCTTTGGATTGTGAGAGGAAACCGGAGCACCTTGTTGCACTAAGTTGCAACTGTACAAAACTCTGGTGTGGCCGCAGTTGGAGTATTGTGTACAGTTCTGGTCGCCACATTATAAGAAAGATGTGGAGGCGTTGGAAAGGGTGCAGAGAAGGTTAACCAGGATGTTGCCTGGTATGGTGGGAAGATCTTATGAGGAAAGGCTGAGGGACTTGAGGTTATTTTCATTAGAGAGAAGAAGGTTAAGAGGTGACCTAATTAAGATGTATAAGATGATCAGAGGGTTAGATAGGGTGGACAGTGAGAGCCTTTTTCCTCGGATGGTGATGGCTAACACGAGGGGACATAGCTTTAAATTAAGGGGTGGTAGTTATAGGACGGATGCTAGAGGTGGGTTCTTTACTCAGAGGATAGTAAGGGCGTGGAATTCTTTACTCAGAGGGTAGTGAGGGCCTGCAGCAGTTGTAGACTCGTCAAGTTTAAGGACGTTCAAATGGGCAGTGGATAGGCATATGGATAGCATTGGAATAGTTTAGGATAGAGGGTCATAAAATTGGTTCCACTGGTCAGCACAACATTGAGGGCCGAAGGGCCTGTACTGCACTGTAATGTTCTATGTTCTATATTCTACGTCCTCCCCTAGCCTCAGTGGAAAAAGCCTGCTGATATTCACTCTATCTATATCCATCAAAATCTTATATACCTCTATCAAATATTCTATGCTCCAGGGAATAAAATCCTAACCTATTCAATCTCTCTCTGTAACTCAGCTTCTCAAGTCCCGGCAACATCCTTGTGAATCTTCTCTGCACTCTCTCAACTTCATTTACATCCTTCCTATAACTAGGTGACCAAAACTGTACACAATACTCTAAATTCGGCCTCACCAATGCCTTATATAACCTTATCATAACACTCCAACTTTTACACTCTTAAATAGAATTTAATAGTAAATAGGAAGAGGCCATTCTGCCCTTCAAGCCTGCCCTGCTATCCATTATGATCATCCAACTCATCATCCTGGTCCTGGCTTCCCTCCCCTATCCTCTGATTCCCCCTTCACCGCTCCCCCCACTCCCCCCAGATGCCATATCTAACTTCTTCTTGAAAACATTCAATGTTTTGGTTCAACTTCTTTCTGTGGTGGTGAATTCCACGGGCTGACCACTCTCTGGATGAAGTCACTTCTCCTTTGTCTCTGCCCTAAATGGTCCACGGTGTATCCTCGGACTGTGAGCCCTGGTTCCGGACGCCCCCGCACCATCGGGAACGTGAAGCAGAACCTGAGTGTACTAACAGAGCTGGCTAAAGAGCATAAAAGAAATGGAAGGAAATGGTGAGAGATTTTCAACTCTGTACAGCCCTTACACCTCTGCTGCATTTTCAGCTTGCTGTGTTGGAATAACAGATTGCAGAGGCTTGACATTGCTGGAAAAGACATTAATATATGTGCTGTGTGGCCTCTGTAGACTTCCTTCAGAGATACTATTTGACATCGCTGGGGATGGCCCACTGAGTAATCTCTGATCGGTGGGATACAGCGATCAGCCAGAGAATGAGGTAATCACACTATCAGATGGAGGCTGATTGCAGCATGCACCCTGCTTTTTTTTTATTGTGTCAAAAATCTGCTGTGTGAAGAACTCAAAAAAAAATATGGACCATAAATCACAACTTTGACTGAGTGAGACGGGTACTGCGCAGGCTCACTCTGCAACAACAGTGGCATTGTGGTCGAGGCTGCAAACTCAAATTCCAAATGGGTTAGAATTTTGCTCCTGAGATTGAGGGGGTTTTTCCTCCACTCTATATATGGCCCTAACGGCTGGCAGATTCGTGAATTGTGCAGCAAGCCCAGGAGACCATTCAACCCCTTGTATGTATACTGGCTCTTTTGGAAGAGCTCTTGGAATATCCCGCCTCCAGCCCCGCCTCTTCTTTTTCCCAAATTCATAGAATTATAGAACCCTACAGTGCAGAAAGAGGCCCTTCGGCCCATCGACTCTGCAACGAACACGATGCCCTACCTGAACTAAAAAAAATCTTCTGCCCTTACTGAGAGAGACAGTATTTCTGTAGATCATAGATTATAGAATCCATATGGTAGAAGAGTCCATTTGGCCCATCGAGCCTAACCGACCACAATTCCTTTTCCCCTTCTGCATTCAAAGGTTCAAGTCAGAATGATTGCTGAATTGGGAATGTCAGAAGCAACGGACAAGAGTAGCCCCTTGGAGCTGCTCCATCATCCAATAAGATCACGGCTAATCTTGGGCGCCAACTGCATTTCTTGATTAACAAGGGAGGGAGGTGGGGTGGGGGGGGGGGGGGGGAGGTGGGAGAATGGTTGGAAGGCTACCTGGAGGTTGACAGGAAAGAAATAGAATCTGGTGAACTGGTACGATGATGATGATCTTTCCCCCAATGTCAACAAAATGAAGGAAATTGTCATTGACTTTAGGGAGCGTAAAGGAGAACATGTCTACAATAATTGAGACAAAGCAGGTCGAGAGCTTCAAATTTTTGGGTGTCCAGATTATCAACAACCTATCCTGGCCCCCCCTCGTGCCGACACTATAGTTAAGAAAACCCATCAACACCTCTACTTTCTCAGAAGACTAAGGAAATTTGGCATGTCATCTACAACCCTCACCAACTTTTACAGATGCGCCATAGAAAGCATTCTCTCTGATTCTATCACACCTTGGCATGGCTCCTGCTCTGCCCAAGACCACAAGGAACCACGAAGGGTTGTGAGCAAAGTTAAATCCATCAGCCTCCCATCCATTGACTCTATCTACACTTTCCATTGCCTCGGAAAAGCTGCCAGCATAATCAAGGACCCACAAAGCCAGGGCATCTTCTCTTCCACCTTCTTCCGTCGGGAAAAAGATACAAAATCCTAAGGTCACGTACCAACTGACTCAAACACAGGTTCTTCCCTACTGCCATCAGACTTTCGAATAGACTTATATTGCATTAAGTTGATCTTTCTCTACACCCTAGCTATGACTGGAACACTACATTCTGCACTCTCTCCTTTCCTTCCCTATGAACGGTATGCTTTGTGCAAGAAAAAATACTTTTCACCGTACGTTAACACATGGGACAATAATAAGTGAAAATCAAATCAAATCAAAGGAATGAGGGGTTGAGGATCACAATCTGATCTGCCATGATCTTTGCGTTAATTAACAGGGGGTTTGAGTTTAAAAGCCATGGGGTTATGCTGTAACTGTACAGGACCTTGGTGAGGCCACATTTGGAATATGGGTTTCATATGATAGAGGCCATGTCTCACTAATTTAATTGAGTGTTTTGAGGAGGTGACAAAAATGATTGATGAGGGAAGGGCTGTGGATGTTGTCTACGTGGACTTCAGTAAAACATTTGACAAGGTTCCTCATGGCAGGCTAATACAAAAGATTAAATCTCACGGGATCAGAGGTGATCTAGTTAGGTAAATTCAGAACTATCTTGACTATAGATGACAGGGTAGTGGTGGAAGGGTGTTTTTCTGAATGGACGTGTATAACAAGTGGTGTTTCGCAGGGGTCAGTGCTGGGACTTCTGCTGTTCATAATATATATAGATGACTTGGAAGAAAACATATCTGGTCCAATTAACAAGTTTGCAGATGACACTAAGATTGCTGGAGTTGCAGATAGTGATGAAAATTATCATAGGATATAGATAGGCTGGAAAATTGGATGGAGAAATGGCAGATGGAATTTAATCTGGGTAATGCGAGGTAATGCATTTTGGTAGATCCAATTCTGGTGGGAGCTATAAAATAAATGGCAGAGCCATCGTGAGCACAGACACACAGAAAGATCTGGGTGTGCAGATCCACAGCTGCTTAAAAGTGGCAGCACAGGAGGAAAATAAAGCATGCTTGCCTTCATCGGACGGGGCATCGAGTATAGAAGTTGACAAATTATGTTGTAGTTGTATAAAATGTTCATTAGGCCAAATTTGGAATACTGTGTCCAATTCAGGTCACCATTCTACCAGAGGGATGTGGTGGCTTTGGAGAGAGTACAGAAATGGTTTACCAGGATGTTGATGGTATGGAGGGTATTAGCTATGAGGACAGATTGAATAAACTGGGATTGTTCTCCTTGGAAAAACAATGGCTGAAGGGCAACTCGATAGGGAATCATAAAATAATGAGGGGTATGGATAGGGTGAACATTTGGAAGCTTCTTCCCAGGGCAGAAATGACAAACACAAGGGGACACAAGTTCAAGGTAAGGGGGGAAAGGTTGAGTGGAGATGTGAGGGGGAAGATTTTTACACAGAGGGTGATAGGGGACCTGGAATGCACTGCCAAGTTAAGGCAGATACGTGAGCCACATTTAAGATTTATTTGATTTGATTTATTATTGTCACATGTATTAACATACAGTGAAAAATATTGTTTTTTGTGCGCTACACAGACAAAGCATACCATTCACAGAGAAGGAAAGGAGAGACTGCAGAATGTAGTGTTACAGTTGTTGCTAAGGTGTAGAGAAAGATCAACTTAATGCGAGGTAGGTCCATTCAAAAGTCTGACAGCAGCAGGGAAGGAGCTATTCTTGAGTTGGTTGGTACGTGACCTCAGACTTTTGTATCTTTCCTGACGGAAGATAGACATGATTGACATATGAAATAAATGGGGAACAGAGGGATCTAAATGGTTGATATAGATGGGTAAATGTGATCAGTGCAGGCTCAGAGGGCTGAAGGGCCTGTTCTTGCACTGTAATTTCTTTGTTGTTCTTTGTACTCCCGAGCGTAACAGTGTCACAGTTCCCTGATGCTGGGGTGACACACAGGCCAGTCACGGGTGACCGATTCCCAAACGACCAACTCCCAAATCCAGACAGCGCTCAAAAGAACGCTTTAAGAACTGAAATCACTATCTCCTCTTCCAGATCAGCAGCAACGGCGAAACCTGGCTTAGCCCAAAGTCTCCATTTCCCCCCCCACTGGAATTGGAAACATCCCAGTTTGAAACCAGTTAAGCTCAACTTTCTGAGCTTCAGTGCTGAAGCTTAACCCAGATCTCAGAGCTGTAGTCTCCACCACCTCCCAGCAGATCACTAAGCTCCTACAGATAAACTACATCACAATGTTAACTCTTCCCTGCCACAGCTCAATGGGAATTTTACTTTGATCGAAGGATAAAAGGGAAACTTTTCCAGCTTCTCAGTAGCACCGTGTTACGCAGAAATGGGCACAGTGGTTAGAAACTGCTGCCTCGCAACGCCGAGTGTGTGGGTTCGATTCTGGTCTTGGGTAAAATTAAAGTTGAAAGATTATTTATTAGTCACAAGTATCGTTACATTCACACTACAATTAGCAATGATCGTCATGATGGCACAGTGGTTAGCACTGCTGCCTCACAGCGCCAGGGACCCGGGTTCAATTCCCAGCTTGGATTTTTTTTTATCCCTTCACATGACATGGGTGTCACTGGCTGGGCCAGCATTTATTGCCCATCCCTAGTGGCCCTTGGAGGGCAGTTGAGAGTCAACCACATTGCTGTGGGTCTGGAGCCACATATAGACCAGACCGGTCTATGCTGCTGTCAGTCTTTTGAATGGACGTATCTCACATTAAGTTGATATTTCTCTACACCGTAGCTATGACTGTAACACTGCATTCTGCATTTTCTCATTTCCTTCTCTATGAACACCATGCTTTGTCCGTATACCGCACAAGAAACAATATTTTTCACTGTATACTAATACATGTGATAAGCAAAGCAAATTTCCCAGCGAAGGCACACAGCTTGATCAGATTCCTTTTGTTTTCAGAGAATGAGTTCCTGCGTATTAATGCTCTTCTCAAGGACAGTCGGGAATGTGCAATATTTGATTGGATTTATTACTTTCTTTCTGCTGAAGGAAGAGGTGGAAGAGGAAGGGGCTGGAGGAAGGGGCTGAGTGCAGGGTAACAAAATTTGCTGATGACATGAAGATGAGTGGAAAAGCGAATTGTGTGGAGGGTGTGGAAAGCCTGCAGAGGGATCTGGATAGGTTGAGTGAGTGGGCGAGGACCTGGCAGATGGAGTATAATGTTAGCAAATGTGAGGTTATCCACGTTGGTAGGAATAATGGTAGGAAGGATTACTATTTAAATGGAGAAAAGCTGCAGCATGCGACGGTGCAGAGGGACCTGGGGGTCCTTGTGCACGAATCACAAAAACATAGTCTGCAGGTGCAGCAGGTGATTAAGAAGGTGAATGAAATGTTGGCCTTTATAGAGAGGGGGATAGAATATAAAAGCAGGGAGAACTTGCTGCAGCTGTACCGGGTTCTGTGAGGCCGTAACTAGAGTACTGTGTGGAAGGATATATTGGCCTTGGAGGGGGGTGCAGAGAAGGTTCACTAGGCTGATACCGGAGATGAGGGCGTTGGATTATGAGGAGAGACTGAATAGGCCAGGTTTGTACTTGTTGGAGTTTAGAAGGTTGAAGGGGGATCTTATAGAGACGTATACAATAATGAAGGGGATGGATAGGGTAGAGGTAGAGAGATTCTTCCTGCTTAGAAAGGATAGCAGTACTAGAGGTCACAGCCTCAAAATAAGGTGGGGAGGGGGTGCCATTTAGATGGGAGTTGAGGAGGAACTTCTTCACTCAAAGGATGGTGAGTCTCTGGAATTCTCTGCCCATTGAAGTGCTGGAGGCTACCTCACTGAATATATTTAAGTCACGGGTAGATAGATTTCGGATCAATAAGGGAATTAAAGGTTATGGGGAGCAGGCGGGTAAGTGGAACTGATCCACTTCAGATCAGCCATGATCTTATTGAATGGCGGGGCAGGCTCGAGGGGCTGGATGACCTACTCCTGCTCCTATTTCTTATGTTCTTAAGAGAGAATGTCCGGGGTGCGTGGAGTCCTTAATTATTCCGGCTGCTTTGCTGAGGCAATGGGAAGTGTAGACAGAGTCGATGGACGGGAGGCTGGTTTGAGTGATGGATTGGGCTACATTTACAACCTTTTGTAGTTCCTTGTGGTCTTGGGCAGAGCAGGAGCCCATACCAAGCTGTGATACAGCTGTGAACAGAAAGAATATGTTGCCAGTAAGGCCCACAAACCATAAAAATGATTTTTTTTAAAAAAAACTCTCTCAATTGGCAGGAGGTTTGGTAAGCAGGGGAGGTTTAATAAAAGAACCAAAATTGCATTTTCTTCTTAAACAATTTCTGAGGAATCTGAACCAGTCGTGGAAATATAGAGAAATGCTCTTACGTAGTGAGTTGTTGTGATCTGGAACATGCTGCTTTAAAGGGCGGTGGAAGCAGACTGAATTGTAAATTCCACAGAAATATAGAAAGTAGAAACAGGAGGAGGCCATTCGGCCCTTTGCGCCTGCCTCACCATTCATTATGATCATAGCTGATCAGCCATCTCAATTGCTTGATGTCACTTCCCATCCATGTTCTTTGACCCCTTTGCCCCAAGTGCTATTTCTAACTGCTTCTTGGAAATATTTGGGGCAAGGATTTTACGGCCTCATTTGTCCCAAAAGTGTAAAATCCTTCCCACTGCCCGCTCCTTGCCCCCACTGATTCCCATGGCGGACAGAGCAATAAAATTCTGCCAATGATAACATAGCCTCAGCTGCTTTCTGTGGTCAAGAATTCCACAGCCTGACCATTCTCTGGATGGTAACAGAAATCGGATACACACTCAAAGGGGATGATTTGCAGCAGCAAGAAGTAAGAACAGGTGGAACTGGGCTAACAATCCTTCAAAGAGCCAGCACCAGTTCGATGGTCGAATGTCCTTTTTTTTATTCATTCTTGGGACATGGGCGTCACTAGGCCAGCACTTATTGCCCATCCCTAGTTACCCTTGGAGGGCAGTTGAGAGTCAACCACATTGCTGAGGCTCTGGAGTTACATGTAGGCCAGACCAGGTAAGGATGGCAGATTTCCTTCCCTAAAGGACATTAGCGAACCAGATGGGTTTTTCTGACAATTGTGTCACGGTCACCAATAGATTGTTAATTCCAGATAGTTTTATTAAGTTTAAGCTCCTGCCGTGACGGGATTCGAACCCAGGTCCCCAGAAGGTTACCTGAGTAATAGTCTAGTGATAATCCCACTGAGCCATCACCTCTCCTCTCTGCTGTACGGGGTTACAGTTCTTGTCAAGTGTTAAACAGCGTGTCTAGTGTCAGAGAATGCCAGTTTAAGGTGACCTATTTCAGTTCAGGAGATTGCAGCGCTCTCCCGCCTGGTCTCTCAGTTCACCCAAATCTCTGCTGCCCTGTAACATGACTAACTCCCTTTTATCCCGCACTCTCTGTATCCATAAGACCATCCCAAATGGGAACAGAGGAAGGCCATGTGGCCCCTCGAGCATGCTCCACCATTCAACAGGATCATGGCTGATCCTCATATCTGTTTTCCTGCCCTTTCTCTGTAACCACTGATCCCGTTATTCATTAAAAACTCTCTATCTCAGTCTTAAACATACACACGGACTCTGCCTCCCCACAGCTCTCTGCAACAAGGAGTTCCAAACTCTCTCAGCCCTCTGAGAGAAGAAATTCCTCCTTGTCTCAGTGTTAAATTGCTGCCTCTTTATTCTGGGACTCTGCCCTCTGGTCCTAGACTCTCCCATGAGGGAAACCATCCTTTCTGCATTTACCCTGTCAAACCCCTGAAGAATCCCTGTGTGTTTCGATGGGATCACCTCTTGTTCTTCTGAACTCCGGTGAGTCCCCATGCGTTTAACCCGAAAACCCCACGTCTATTCCTGACACGCCGTTTGGGTCAACTTCTTTGTGAGACACACATTATGAGAGGGGGGGCCGATTGTGTAAAAACATAATCGCTTCTCAAGCATTGGTTACGGCAAATAGAAAAGAATAGACAGCACAGGGATCAGTGAGAGAGGTTTAGACACAGCTTCTGAGCTGTTTCACTTTCCATAACCATCATAGGATTGATGTAAGCTGCAGCTCCAGGGAGGAGGCCATTCAGCCAGCTTGGCTTGTGCTGACCGTCCAAAACCCAAATGGGGTTGCCAACGCCACGGGGGAGGAGTACAGTGGCACAGTGGTTAGCACTGCACCAAACAGTCTCCTTTTGCACTGTAGGTTCTATGATTCTTTGACAGGGTTGAGCTTTTTAAATGGTCTCCTAAGTTGCCCCTTCTGGGGATTTTAGCACTATCTCTGTCACAAAGGTTAATTTGCAGCAGGTAAAATTCAACTGCTTTAAACTTAGTTGAAGTTAGGACTTGGGGTAAGATTGATACACAACGCCCTGTCTGTACCTTGGCATCTCATTTTTGTGATACGCTATCATTCAGCCGGAGTTGGATTTGCAATATTGCAAAGGCCTTGTAACTGCTAAAGTCTAAAGGTTAATGGAAACTGTAAACCCCACTTTGCTGATGAAATCCTGCCACCGTGGAGACACAATGTGACCTGATTAACATAGCTCGAGGGGCAAGAGAAAGGTAGATACAGGTAAAACCCAGGCAGACATAACCATTCCCCGTACACTCACAGCCCAGTGCTGAATTGGTGGGTTAAATGAGACCTTGTTTGGAGAGCCAGCACAGACAGGATGGGCTGAATGGTCTCCTTCTGCACTGTAACCATTCTGTGATTCTGTCACAGTCCCTAATGTGTCTGATCTGAAATTGTGGACTAATACTTCTCGTGTTGCTAAACATGTCAAAGACTGCAAGAAACTACAAAAGTTATTAATGGAGCCCAATCCATCATGCAAACCATTGACTCTGTCTACACTTCCCGTTGCCTCAGAAAAGCAGCCAGCATAACTGAGGGCCCCATGCATCCTGGACATTCTCTCTTCCACTTTGTTTTGTTGGGAAAAATACAAAAGTCTGAGATCACGTACCGACCGACTCAAGAACAGCTTCTTCCCTGCTGCTGTCAGACTTTTGAATGGACCTACCTCGCATTAAGTTGATCTTTCTCTACACCCTAGCTATGACTAACGCTACATTCCGTGCTCTCTGCTTTCCTTCTCTATGAATGGTATGCTTTGTCTGTATAGCGCACAAGAAACAATACTTTTCACTGTATACTATTACATGTGGCAATAATAAATCAAATTATATCGAAATCTCCAGTGTTTCCATGGCGGGTTGCACCTGTTAGCCCAAAGGAACAGTTTCAAAAACTGAACCCATTGAAAACAACGGGTTTCAGTCAGATTCTGCAAGAAAGCTTGGGTCGGTGTCTGTGGGAGTTTGCGCATTCTCCCCGTGATTGCGTGGGTTTTCTCCGGGTGCTCTGGTTTCCTCCCACACCCCAAAGGCGTGCTCTTGGGTTGACTGGTGTCAACAAATTGTCCACAAATTAGACCTCTCTTAATCTGGCACACGTACAATTCCCTAAATTTGTGCCCCTTTATCGTGGAGTCCAAGAGGTATACACAAGAGTCATAGGTAGAAGAAGGATTGGGATGAGGCACTCACTGAGTGTTAAAATGGGCGGCATGGGCTTGTAGGGCCGAAGGGCCTGTTTCCCATGCTGTGTTGTTCTTTGATCAAAAGGCGAGGGGCGCAGTGCAAAGCAACATCTTCTGCTAAATTCTGTTATTCGACAGAAGGCACAGGGTGAGTCCAGCACCGGATTCTCTGCATAATGAATATTTTGTCTCTTGAGTGCTTTTAATTTTTTTTGTTCTCCCCAAAGCTCTGCTGGCAGCACCCCAGAACGATGACGGGGGAAAAACTCTGTCACGTCGATCGAAAAATGAGAGGCAGAGGAAATGAAAAGAGTTAAGTTTCGGAAAATGAGGGGGGACCGGTTAAGAAGGCGACCCAGTGATAAACATTTACACTCTCCCTCTCCCCCAGGCAGCCTTGGAGAAAAAGTTCCCCGCTATATCCATCTTTTAGAGAGTGTTTCCCACTAACCCCCTGCCCGGTGAGGGGTGAACATGGCAGTCCTCTTGGTGTTAGTGTGCACGGTATAGTAGCCTCGGGGTCCTTGTTGATGGAGGCAGGGTTCAGGGATGACTCGGGGGGGGTGGGGAAGTGTAACACTGACAGAGGCCCGCCAGCGAGTCAATCAGCTTATGATCCGAGGTGGAGTGAGGGTCCGTGGAGGGATGATTATGGAAGCCGTCCTCCCTTTTGCTCAGAAGATAAAACGAAAAGAAGAGAGGGGAGGAAAAGAAGCCCAAGCAGCTTCTTACAAACTTGGCGGAGATTTCACCTGTCACCGAGCCTGTCAGGATTTTAAAATTTCAGCTTGTACAGAGAGAGAAAAAAATAATAACTGACCGTGCTGGAGTCTGGACTGCACAACTGCACCATCTCAAATGATCCTTCACACCCTAGAGGATGCTGAAACATATCTAAAACATGTCCTTTCTGTCCTGATTTACTGTAGGCTTGAGTGCAAGAAAAATGAGCATGTCCTCGCTCTGGGTTATCAAAATGCTGCATCGGATTCCCTCCGAGAAATTCTACCTGTCATGGATCTGTCAAGAGTTCAGCATTTGCAGTCAGCGAAGGCAGTCAGAGTCCTTCCACCAGCCCCGCCACCCCACCACCCTCCCCCGGAGACTTGCTGGAATCCAAATCCAGCAACAGAAAGAAAAGAGGTGGTTGATGGTTCGAGGTTCGTGTTGTCTGTTATTCTGTTCTTGTTACATGCCAGGAAACAGCAGAGCTACAACCTGATATAATGCCGTTGTCACCACGCGATGGAGTGATCATAGCAATCGCCACTCATGCCCAATGGCAGGGAGAGGGTGCACACCCTGAGGTGGCAGTGGGAGGGCACACACTGTGGGATGAGAGAGGGAGGGCATACACTGTGGGCTGGCAGAGAGAGGGAGCACACTGTGGGGTGGCAGAGGGAGAGCACACACTGTGGGGTGGCAGAGGGAGAGGGCACACACTGTGGGGTGGCAGAGGGAGAGGGCACACACTGTGGGGTGGCAGAGGGAGGGCACACATGTGGGTGGCAGAGGGAGAGGCCACACTGTGGGGTGGCAGAGGGAGGGCACACACTGTGGGGTGACAGAGGGAGAGGGCACACACTGTGGGGTGGCAGAGGGAGAGGGCACACACTGTGAGGTGGCAGAGGGAGAGGGCACACACTGTGGAGTGGCAGAGAGAGGGAGCACACTGGGGGTGGCAGAGGGAGGGCACAGACTGTGGGGTGACAGAGGGAGAGGGCACACACTGTGGGGTGGCAGAGGAGAGGGCACACACTGTGGGATGGCAGAGGGAGGCACACACTGTGGAGTGGGAGAGGGAGGGCACACACTGTGGGGTGGGAGAGGGAGGGCACACACTGTGGGGTGGCAGAGGGAGAGGGCACATGCTGTGAGGTGGCGGAGGGAGGCACACACTGTGGAGTGGGAGAGGGAGAGGGCACACACTGTGGGGTGACAGAGGGAGAGGGCACACACTGTGGGATGGCAGAGGGAGGCACACACTGTGGAGTGGGAGAGAGAGGGCACACACTGTGGGGTGGCAGAGGGAGAGGGCACACGCTGTGGGGTGGCAGAGGGAGAGCATACACTGTGGGGTGGGTGAGGGAGAGCACAAACTATGGGGTGGCAGAGGGAGGGCACACACCATGGAGTGGCAGAGGGAGAGCACACACTGTGGGGTGTTTGGCTTGCTCAGGGGGGGTTGGGGGGTTTGTGTTGTCAGTCACAAAGTTTTTTTTATTCATTCATGGGATATGGGCGTCGTTGGCTAGGCCAGCATTTATTGCCCATCCTGAGTTGGTTAGGCACATTGATCCGAACAGGCGCCAGAGTGTGGCGACTAGATAATTTTCTCAGTAACTTCGTTGCAATGTTAATATAAGCCTTACTTGTGACTAATAAATACATTTTACTTTGCCCTTGTTCAGAGGACAATTTATAGACCATAGATCATAGAAGACTACAGTGCAGAAAGAGGCCCTTCGGCCCATCGAGTCTGCACTGAACATAATCTCACCAAGACCCTACCCCCCATTATCCCTACATATCATGCTCACTAATCCTTCTAACCTACACACCCCAATTTATTTGATTTAATTTATTATTGTCACATGGGGTGTTTTTTTTGGTGGTGGGGGGGTGTTTGTGTGTTTGTTTTGTTTTGTTTATGTATTGAGATACAGTAAAAAGTATTGTTTTTTGCGCGCTACACCGGCAAAACATACCGTTCATAGAGAAGGAAATGAGAGAGTGCAGAGTGTAGCGTTACAGTCATAGCTAGGGTGTAGAGAAAGATCAACTTAATGCAAGGTAGGTCCATTCAAAAATCTGACAGCAGCAGGGAAGAAGCTGTTCTTGAGTTGGTTAATATGTTTGTATCTTTTTCCTGAAGGAAGAAGGTGGAAGAGACAATGTTGGGGGTGCCTGGAGTCCTTAATTATGCTGGCTGCTTTGCTGAGGCAGCGGGGAAGTGTAGACAGAGTCAATGGATGGGAGCCTGGTTTGCAAGAGGCAACTACATTGCTATGACTCTGGAGTCACATGTAGGCCAGACTGGGTGAGGACGGCAGATTTCCTTCCCGAAAGGACATTAGTGAACCAGATGGGTTTTTCAACCATTGACAATGATTTCATGGTCATCAATAGATTCTTAATTCCAGATAGTTTTATTGAATTCAAATCCCACCATCCATCATGATGGGATTTGAACAAGGGTCCTCAGAACATTGGCTGAGTTTCTGGATTAAAAGTCTGGATAATGCCATGAGGTTATCTCCTCCCCTGAAAATGTACCAGGGCAGCCCGGGGTGAAAATGTACCAGGGAAGGGGATAAGTTACCCTCTCTGTCAGCCCAGGGTGAGGCCCTTCCCTTCTCCATCAGATTGGGGCTATAGGGATAGGGTCTGGGTGGGATACTCTTTTGGAAAGTCAGTACAAACTCAATGGGATGAATGGCCTGTTTCTCTACTGTAGGGATTGTACGATTCTATGATCAGCAAGGGTTGGGGATGGAGCCTTTACTCTCTCCGTCAGCAAGGTTGTCTTCTTACACGTCTGTAACAGTGCCCATCTTTGCCCCGATATTCAACTGTACATGCTGTTGAAGTCCTCATCTGTTATCCATTTACACCCCTTGTAAATATGAGCTGATGGAAAATGCTCTGTTGTCCTATCCTCCCACCCGTGTGCTTCACTGACCTCCACTGGCTCCCAGTCCAGCCAGGCCCCACTTTCAAGATTCTCAAGTTCCTCTTGGCTTTACATCTCCCCATCTCTGGAACATCACTATCAGCTCAGTGATTATCACTGCCTGCTGTACAGTTACAGGGACCCGGGTCGGATCTCCGGCTTGGATCAATGTCTGTGGGAGTTTGTGCATTCTCCCCTTGCTTGCGTGGGTTTGCTCCGGATGCTCCTGTTTCCTCCCACACCCCAAAACCTGCTTTTTAGGCTGATTGGTGTTAATAAATTGTCTCTTAATTGGATCTCTCTTAATCTGGTATACATACAATTCCTTAAATTTCCACCCCCTTTATTGTGGTTCCACTAGAGGTAGACAAAAACGTCGACAAGCAACGTAAGACTGGAATAAGGCGCTCACTGAGTGTTAAAATGGGCGGCACGGGCTTGTAGGGCCGAAGGGCCTGTTTCCTGTGCTGTGCTATTCTTTGTTCCTTCTTTGTTCTTTATCCCACAAGTTTCTCTGTTTCCTTTGCTCCTCTAATACCGACCAGTGCAACAACCCTAAATTTAATCATTCTGCTATTGGCGGTGTTACTTTCTGCTGTCTCCTAAACCCTGAAACTCCTTCCCTGAACCTCTCCACCTCTCACTTCTTCCTCAATAAAACCTACCACCTGTCCTGTTATCCCCTCGTGGGTTCCCAATTTAGTTTGATGATTGCTCCTAGATGTTTTGGAACAGTTTACTACATTAAGGATGCTATATAAATGCAAGTTATTGTGGTTAAAGGGTCACACATCCACAAATGGATATAGATAGATTAGGAGAGTGGGCCAAAATGTGGCAGATGGAGTTTAACATGGATAAGTATGAGGTCATGCATTTTGGTCGGAAAATGAGAAAGCGACTTATTATCTAAATGGGGAAAGACTTCAGGGTGCTCTGGTGCAGAAGGATCTGGGTGTCCTTGTTCATGAGTCACAGAAAACTAGCATGCAGGTAATAAAGAAAGCAAATGGAATGTTAGAAGTTGAAGTTAATTTATTAGTCACAAGTAAAGCTTACATTAACACTGCAATGAAGTTATTGTGTAATTCCCATAGTCCCCACAATCCAGCACCTGTTCAGGTCAATGCCCCTAACTGGAGGAACCCCCATGCAGACATGGGGAGAACATGCAAGCCAGGAATCAAATCTAGTTCCTGGCACAGATGAGGCAGCAGTGCTAACCACTGTGCTATCGCGCTGCTCATGTTAGCATTTATAGCTAAAGGGATGGAATGTAAAGGTGAGGGAGTATTGTCGCAACAATACAAGGCATTGGTGAGGCTGCACCTGGAGTATTGTGTACAACTTTGATCCCTTTATTTGAGGAAAGATGTAGCGGTATTGGAGGGAGTCCAGAGAAGGTTCACTAGATTGATTCCAGAGATGAGGGAATTGTCGTATGAAGACATATTGAACAGTTTAGGCCGATACTCTGTGGAATTTAGAAGAATGAGGAGAGATTAAATTGAGGCATACAAGATTATAAAAGGGATGGATAAAGTAGACGCAGAGTAGATGCTTCCTCTTGTGGGACGTTCTAGGATGAAAGGTCATTGTCTTAGGATAAGGGAAAGCAAATTTAAAACAGAGTTGAGGAGAAACTACTTTTCCCGAAGGATTGTGAATCTGTGGAATTCGCTACCCCAAAGTGCCCTAGTGAGTAAATTAAGGAACGCCAAATAAGGAGATACAGTGATGTAACGGTGTAATGTTAAATCAGATATCCAAGCGAAATAACTTGTGGACACAGGTTCAAATCTCACCACAACAGCTGATGTTTTTAAATTTGAATTTAAATTTAATTCATTTAGTTAAATTTAGTTGCTCTTTGTTCTTTGATAAACTCCGACCATGAATTTATCATCAGAGAAACCGACCTGGTTCACCACTGTTCTTTTGGGAGGGAAATCTGCCGTCCTTACCCACTCTGGCCTACATAGGGTGGATAGTGAGAGCCTTTTTCCTCGGATGGTGATGACCAACACGAGGGGACATAACTTTAAATTAAGAGGTGGTAGTTATAGGACGGATGTCAGAGGCAGGTTCTTTACACAGAGGGTGGTGAGGGCGTGGAATGCCCTGCCTGCAGCAGTTGTGGACTCGCCTACTTTGGGGGCATTCAAATGGTCGGTGGATAGGCATATGGATGATATTGGAATAGTTTAGGTTAGAGGGTCCACTGGCCGGCGCAACATTGAGGGCTGAAGGGCCTGTACTGCGCTGTAATGTTCTATGTTCTATGTACATGTGACTCCAGAGCCTCAGCAATGCGACTGACTCTCAATTGACCTTGGGCAACTAGGGATGGGCAATAAATGCTGCCCAGGCAGCGATGCCCATTTTTAAACAACATATCCCAGAAAGATCAAGAAAAATACTAACACGTTCTTTGGTTTGTGCAGGCGGAGATATTTACATATTTAGATCTGGAATGCATTGCCATGTTGATTCAATAGTGATGTCCAAATGGGAATTGAACATCTATTGGCATGGGAATAGTTTGCAAAACAGTGTGGGAAGAGCAGGTGGAGTGGGATTTGTTGGATCACTCTGTTAAAGAGCTAGCAGGAAGCAAGATGGATTGAATAGCCTCCTTTTGCGCTGCATGATTCTGAGGTGTCCCCATTCTAAATGGCCATTGACTGTGTAGGATGTGCCAGATTCCCCCACTCCCTTCTTTCTTGCTCACCTTGTGGACTGTTTAATATACAAAAAACTAGAAGCAAGAACAGACCATTCAGCCCTTCGAGCATGCTCCACTGTCCATTTTGATCATGGCTGATCTTAACAAATTGCAATATCCGGAGCCCTCCTTCCCCCCGTATCCTTCGCTCTCTTTGCCCCAAGAATTATATCTCATTTCTTCTTGGAATCAGACAATGTTTTAGCCTCAACGACATTCTGTGGTAGTGAATTCCTCACCTCGGTTCTAAAATGATGTTGTTGTGTGCTGCTTTCTTCACTGTTCCCCGGGCCGGGCTGGAGGCCCCTAGTGCCTCGAAGTTCACTTGCCCCTCACTCCCCTCCGAAAGGCCCTTCCCCTCTTGAGTCTTCCCTTGATGATGGTGCCTGAAGCCCAGGACCTTCCCCCCCCTTGACCTTTCCTTGCCCTTTCCCACCCCTGTTTAAGATTCAGCCGGAAAGGACCGGTTTGTTTCTTTAATTGGTTTTCCACAAACATAAAACAAAACCCATTTTCTACTCCCATGTGCAGTTGTCTTAGCTTCAGTCAAGCCATTTTATAGATACAGTTCCTGTCTGACATTTCCATATTGTTTTTAAATGAGTTGAAATGAGAATTTATAAGTATTAAATCTTCAAATCATTAATGAGAAACTGTGATATTATAAACATTTCTTAACTGGAACATGATAACTCATTCCTAAAGCTTGTAACATTGTATTTTGAATTAACAAAGGAGAAAGCACAATAATCTTTTAAGAGAAATGTTTCTGATGGTTCACAGAATCATAGAATTCCAACAGTGCGGAAGGAGGCCATTCAGCCCATTGAGTCTGCACTGAACACAATCCCACCTATGCCCTATCACCGCAGCACCATGCTGCGACCAGACTCTCTGGTCTTCGTTAGGTGAATGAAGTGTTCTGGTCTCAAACAGCACAGACTGTTTATCCGAGATAGTCCCTCTAAAAACTTTATAAGACCCTTGTCAGACCCCACTTGGAGTATTGTGTGCAATTCTGGACGCCTCACTATAGGAAGGATATGGAAGCTATTGAAAGGGTGCGGAGAAGATTTACAAGGATGTTGCCTGGATTGGGGGACACGCCTTATGAAGGTAGGTTGAGAGAGCTAGGTCTCTTCTCCCTGGAGAGATGAAGGTTGAGAGGCGACCTGATAGAGGTTTATAAGATAGAAGTTTATAAGAGAGGAATAGATAGAGTGGGTTCTTGGAGGCTATTTCCCAGGGTTGAAATGGTTGCTATGAGAGGACACAGGTTTAAGGTGCTGGGGGGCAAGTACAGAGGAGATGTTAGAGGTAAGTTTTCATTCAGAGAGTGGTGAGTGAATGGAATTGGCTGCCATCAGTGATGGTAGAGGCGAACTCGCTGGGTCTTTTAAGAGACTTCTGGATGAGTACATGGGATTTAATGGGATTGGGAGTTACAGATAGTTCTATGGCCTGGTAAGTATAGATATGATCGGTGTGACTTGTGGGCCGAAGGGCCTGTTTGTGTGTAGTGTTCTGTGTTCTATGTTCTAAATGGTAGTGATTTAACTTGAGGATCAGGCATGGGACAAGGTTAAGAAAGCAGGCCCTTCAGGAATATTGACTTGGAGTATTGTGTGCAGTTCTGGTCCCCACATTATAAGAAAGATGTGGAGGCATTGGAGAGGGTACAGAGGAGGTTTACCAGGATGTTGCCTGGTATGGAGGGCAGGTCTTACGAAGAGAGGCTGAGGGATTTGAGGTTGTTTTCATTAGAAAGGAGGCGGCTAAGAGGGGACCTAATCGAAACATATAAGATGATTAGAGGTTTAGATAGGGTGGACAGTGATAGCCTTTTTCCTAGGATGAGAAAGCTAGCACAAGGGGACACAGCTTTAAATTAAGGGGTGATAGTTATAGGACGGATATCAGAGGTAGGTTCTTTACCCAAAGGGTGGTTCGGGAGTGGAATGCCTGCCTGCAGCAGTTGTAGATGCGCCAAGTTTGGTGGCGTTTAAGAGGTTAGTTGATAAGTATATGGAAGAGAAGGAAATGGTTTAGTTTGGAGGGGCATTGCTTTTTATATTGGTCGGCGCAACATCGAAGGCCGAAGGGCCTGTTCTGTGCTGTAATGTTCTATGTTCTATGTTCTATGAATAACCTCAGCCAGTACAGGAATTGAACCTGCATGTTGGCATCAGTCTGCATCACAACCCAGTTGTCCGACTGACTGAGCTGAGATGATCCCAGTCATTATTATAAGTCAACGTACACAAGCTTATATTACATCACTTTGCCGAGATTGATTCAATATATTGGAAGGTTTCATCAGAATAGAGGAATATAGGTTAATTTATGAATTCTTGTGGCTGTGAATGGAAGCAGTCTGACATGTCATGTCAGTACAGGGGAGGCGATGGCAGAGCAGTATTATCACTAGAAATCAATCCAGAAACTCAGCTAATCTTCTGGGGATGTGGGTTCAAATCCCACCATGGCAGATGGTGGAATTTGAACTCAATAAAAAATATCTGGAATTAAAAATCTACTGATGGTCATGAAACCATTGTTGGAAAAATCCATCTGATTAACTACTGTCCTTTAGGGAAGGAAATCTGCCATCCTTACATGTCTGGCCTACATGTGACACAGTAAGAGGTCTGATAACAGCAGGTTTAGATCCAACCGATTTATTTGATAGTAAACTCACAAGCTTTCGACTCTCTGGTCTTCGTTAGGTGAATGAAGTGTTCTGGTCTCAAACAGCACAGACTGTTTACAGATTACTGATTATCATTACAGTAACTGTTACTGTAATGATACAGTAACTGATTAGATCAGTAATCTGTAAACAGAATGTGCTGGTATGTGTGCTGTTTGAGACCAGAACATTTCATTCACCTGACACAGACCAGAGGGTCGAAACCTTACGAGTTTACTATCAAATAAATCGGTTGGATTTAAACCTGGTGTTGTCAGACTTCTTACTGTGTTTATCCCAGTCCAACACCAGCATCTCCACATCATGACTACATGTGACTCCAGAACCACAGCAATGTGGTTGACTCTCAACTGCCCTCTGAACAAGGGCAACTAGGGATGGGCAATAAATTCCCATGTCGACACTACGACAGCAGATGAATGAACATTGCTCAACAATCACCAGGCAAAACAGCTCCCTGTGGGCGAACACTTCAGCAGTTACGGGCATTCGGCCTCCAACCTTCGGGTAAATGTTCTTCAAGGGGGCCTTCACGACACATGACAGCGCAGAGTCGCTGAGCAGAGCCAAGTTCCACACACATGAGGACGGTCTCAACAGGGATCTGGGCTTCATGTCACACTATCTGTAACCCCCATGACTTGCCTGGGTTAGCAAAAAACCTCACTTACTGTGCTGTCTGGAGGCAATACACATCTCTCTAACCTCTGCTGTTCGCCACTTTAAGATTTGAATAGCAGGTTAGGTGTAAGGATTCACATTCTAATCAGCAATCTGTAAACTGTCTGTGCTGATATGTGTGCTTTTGGAGACCAGAACACCTCATTTGCCTGACGAAGGCCACAAAGGCCAAAAGCTCATGGATTTACTATCAAATAAATCGGTTGGATTTAAAATTGTTGTTGTCGGACTTTACTGAATAAATCTGGCCCGGCCAGCAATATCTGTGTCCCATGAATGGGTAAAAAAGAATAAAAAGGCATTTAGCAGTCACAGAATCCACAAGTGACTTCATTTTCCATCACTATCAGCGAGCAGGTTGCAGCTGTGGAGGGAATTCTAACACTGACTTTGCAGGAAACAGGCTTCACCAACAGAAGGGACCGGACACTGGGATAAAATTGCAGTTTTGGTACCTACAAGGCCCTTTAAATTTCCAAAATGGACCATGAATGGTGGTGGACAATTAAATAACTCACTGGAAGAGGGGGCTCCACAAGCATCCCCATACCCAATGATGGAGGAGCTCAGCTCACCATAAATAAGGCTGAAACGTTCGCAGCAGTTCTCAGTCAGAAGTGCCGAGTTGATGACCCATCTCAGTCTCCTCCAGCCATCCCCAGCATCTCAGGTGCCAGTCTCCAGTCAATTCAATTCACACCGTATGATATTGAGAAATAGCTGAAGGCATTGCATTGTGCAAAGGCAATGGGCCCTGATAATATTCCAGCAATCGTACTGAAGACCTGTTTATTTATTAGTGTCACAAGTAAGGCTTACATCAACACAACAATGAAGTTACAGTGAGAATTTTCTATTCGCCACACTCCTGTGCCTGTTCGGGTACACTGAAGGAGAATTTACCATGGTCAATGCATCTAACCAGCACTTCTTTTGGACTATGGGAGGAAGCATAGAACGTAGAACATTACAGCGCAGTACAGGCCCTTTAGCTCTCGATGTTGTGCCGACCAATGGAACCAATCTAATAACCCTCTAACCTAAACTATTCCAATGTTATCCATATGTCTATTCAATGACCATGTGAGTGTCTTTAAAGTTGGCGAGTCAAACTCGGAGGAAACCCATGCAGACATGGGGAGAATTTGCAAACTCTGCATAGACAGTGACCCAAGGCTGGGATGACCCAAGCTTTTGATGTTAACAAAATTCAAGAAAACTAGTAAAGTCAAAATGAAAGCACTGGTCTCGTCTTTACAGAGAGAGAACCTGCTTAACTCTGTTCTGACTCACTCCTCCCCTTTCCACACCCAAATCCCGGCTGTCCCCATTTTAGATCGAAATACTTTATTAGACAATCCTGTTCATCTGTTCATCTTAACAGTTCAAACAGTATAACTAACATTCTGTTATCACCCTCGCCAAGCTTTTCTAGTATGGCTACAACATTGGCATCGACTCAGCAATGTGGAAAATTGCCCAGGGATGTCCTGTCCACTAAAAGTAGGTCAAATCCAACTCAGCTGATTAGCACCTCAGTATTCTACTCTCAATCATTAGCAGAGTTATGGAGCATAAGGGCAGCATGGACAAGTTGGGCCAATGGGCCTGTTTCCTTGCTGTAAACCTCTATGACTCTATGACACATAGGAGCTCTGACTTGGCTATTTGGCTCTTCAAGCCTGCTCTGCCATTCTAATTTTTTTTTATATAGTGTCACAAGTACGCTTTCATTAACACTGCCTATTCCTTTTGTGTGCAAAGAGAGGGTTTGAATGCATATTGCTTCCAGTTAGTGTAACTGAGCCACGTTATGAGCTTGTCTGATATCTTAAATTTGTTGTTTGGGTAGATATTAACACACTCAGGATTGATCAGAAAGTGTTGCCCAATCGCAGAATTACAACCCACAATAGGTGTATTGCTCTGGGTTTTGTAGGCTTGAACTAGGTTGCAGATATTCTGCACTGTTTATTTATGTTTATTGATGTCTCTTTTTACATCCACAGATGATTCGGTCCGCCTTGTTGGCCAACAAGGTGCAAAAGCGCGGTCGGTCGTGCGAGGGCTGCTCTTGGATGTTGCTTCGAGAGTTGCCTAGCGCTTAAACTGGACCAATTGACGGGCAACACATTAGCTCAGTGACTATTACTGTCTGCTGTGCAGATACGGGGACCCGGGTCGGATCTCCGGCTTGGATCAATGCCTGTGGGAGTTTGCACATCCTCCCCGTGCTTGCATGGGTTTTCTCCGGGTGCTCCAAGTTCCTGCCACATCCCAAAAACATGCCTTCTAGGCTGATTGGTGTCAATAAATTGTCCCTGAATTGGATCTCCCTCAATCTAACACACATATAATTCCCTAAATTTCCACCCCCTTTAGCGTGGAGTTCCACTAGAGGTAGATAAAAATGTCGACGAGCGATGAAAGATTTGAATAAGGCACTCACTGAGTGTTAAAATGGGCGGTGCGGGCTTGTAGGGCCGAAGGGCCTGTTTCCTGTGCTGTTCTTTGTTCTTTGTACTCTGCTGATTCTGAGTGGGGTCATGAATGACTCAGGTGGTGAGACTGTGACCCACAGAGTCTGGGCTGGCACCAGTTTCATTCACACTCCACAACTGCCTCAGTAAAGATTAAATGCTGACAGCGGAATTGCAGTTTCCTGAGGCGTTGAGATATATGTGTGAGGGAGGGAGTATTTGTTGTTGAATATATTTGCAATTGTCTCTTTATGAGATATTTGTGTTCTCAGATATTTCTCACACTTGGAAATGTACATAAATTTCTGATTTCAAGTAAAAGGTTTCATCAGAATAGTTTTGTGTTTTCTGTGTGATGGCCAGGTTGTAAAGAACATCAATATCATTCTCTGCAGATTTGCTGCCCCCATGGTATGAATTTACCCTCGGCTCAAAGCTCCAATCTCCAGGATAAAAAATGCAACTAGAGTCTCAACATGCATTTCCATCAGCGCTCTGTCTTTCCATTTCATCCACAGTTTCAGACAGAATTACAAAACTGGTTAGGATTTGAAGATTAAAACAAAAACAGATAAAGAAAAAGCAAACTCTCCTCTTGCATTGTTCTGGGTTCCTTACAAACTAATTGGGAGAGGGGAGCGTGCAGCAGGGTCTGGGTGTCCTTGTGCACCAGTCACTGAAGGTAAGCATGCAGGTGCAGCAAGTTGTAAAGAAGGCAAATGGTATGTTGGCCATCATTGTGAGAGGTTTTGAGTACAGGGACAGAGATATGTGTTGCAATTATGCAGGACCTTGGTGAGGCCACACTAGAATATTGTGTGCAGTTTTGGTCTCCTTTTCTGAGGAACATAGAACATAGAACATTACAGCGCAGTACAGGCCCTTCGGCCCTCGATGTTGCACCGGCCAGTGGGCCCTCTAACCTAAACTATTCCAATATCATCCATATGCCTATCCACCCAACATTTGAATGCCCCCAAAGTAGGCGAGTCCACAACCGCTGCAGGCAGGGCATTCCACGCCCTCATCACCCTCTGTGTGAAGAACCTGCCTCTGACATCCGTCCTGTAACTACCACCTCTTAATTTAAAGTTATGTCCCCTCGTGTTGGTCATCACCATCCGAGGAAAAAGGCTCTCACTATCCACCCTATCCAATCCCTTGATCATCTTATACGCCTCAATTAGGTCACCAAGTAACCTTCTTCTCTCTAATGAAAATAACCTCAGGTCCCTCAGCCTTTCCTCATAAGGCCTTCCCACCATACCAGGCAACATCCTGGTAAACCTCCTCTGCACCCTTTCCAATGCGTCCACATCTTTCTTATAATGCGGCGACCAGAACTGTACGCAATACTCCAAGTGCGGCCGCACCAGAGTTTTGTACAGTTGTAACATAACCTCACGGCTCCTAAATTCAATCCCTCTACCAATAAAAGCTAAAACACCGTACGCCTTCTTAACAACTTTATCAACCTGGGTGCCAACTTTCAAAGAGCTATGTACTTGTACCCCAAGATCCCTCTGCTCGACAACACTATTAAGGAAGGATGTTCTTGCTCTCGAGGGAGTGCAGCGAAGATTTACCAGGCTGATTTCGGGGATGGCAGAAGAGATTGACTAGGTTAGATTGTTTTCACTGGATCTCATAGAGACTTATAAAATTCTAACAGAACTAGACAGAATACTCCAAGCGGCTGCGCTTGGAGTATTGCATACAGTTCTGGTCGCCGCATTATAAGAAAGATGTGGAAGCATTGGAAAGGGTGCAGAGGAGGTTTACCAGGGTGTTGCCTGGTATGGTGGGAAGGCTTTATGAGGAAAGGCTGAGGGACCTGAGGTTATTTTCATTAGAGAGAAGAAGGTTACGCAGTGACCTAATTGAGGCGTATAAGATGATCAAAGGATTGGATAGGGTGGATAGTGAGAGCCTTTTTCCTCAGATGGTGATGACCAACACGAGGGGACATAACTTTAAATTAAGAGGTGGTAGTTATAGGACGGATGCAGGGTAGATGCAGGGAAGCTGTTCCCGATGGTCCAGTACCAAGGGTCACAGTCTGAGGATTTGGGGTAGACCATTTAGGACAGAGATGAGGAGACATTTCTTCGCCTAAAGAGTGATGAGCCTGTGGAATTCATTACCACAGGAAGTAGTTGATGCCAAAACATTGAAGGTATTCAAGAGGCAGCTGGATATAGCACTTGGGGCGAATGGGATTAAAAATTATGGAGAGAAAGCACGATTAGGTTATTAGTTGGATGATCAGCCTTAATTGTGACGAATGGTGGAACAGGCTCGAAAGGCCGAATGGCCTTCCCCTCCTCCTATCTTCTATGTTTCCACTTCCTCAGCTGTGTGTCCAAAGCTCCCCATGTTTTTAACCTCTCCCCTTTCTATCTCTCTCTTCCACCTGCCATGTTGCTATCGTGATATAAAGTCATAAGTTGCTCATAAGGGATTGGATAAATACATTGCTGGTTCATTGATTGGGACTCGGCACACGGAAATGCAGAGCTCTGTGTGCTGTGTTCTGCTCACAGGACACAGTGAAACTGAGACTGAATCACATTCCTTTCTAGGGCGATCACGCTGAAATCCTTCAAAGATATGTTACAACAGCCCTCGTTCTTTATAAAAATACTTCTCCCCCACCCAAAGAGGCATAATTATTTACAATACATGTTCATGCTTTAGTTACCACTGCGAAAGTACATTGGAATGGCGAATCTGGATGAGGTGCTGGTACACCCAGAATCTTGTAATGGCAACCTCATCTAGAAGTTTCTTCAATTGCTCACAATCACTTCATGGAGTCACAGAGGTTTACAGTGTAGAAACAGGCCCTTTGGCCCAACCTGTCCATGCTGCCCCGTTTTTAGCACTAAGCTAGTCCCCAATAGTTCGTATTTGGCCATATCCCTCTGTACCCATGTAACTGTCTAAATGCTTTTTAAAAGACAAAATTGTGCCTGCCTCTACTACTACCTCAGGTAGCTCTGTGCGAAAAAATTGCCCTCTAAACACTCCTGTTTCTCTCCCGTCTCACTTAAACCTACGCCCTCTAGTTTTAGACACCCCTACCTCTGGGAAAAGATATTAACTCTCTACCTTAACAATGCCCTTCATAAATTATAGACCTCTATAAGATCAGCCCTCAGCCTCCTAGGGAACAAAGATCCAGTCTATCCAGCCTCTCCTTATAACTCAAACCATCACCTGTGGGATTGTCATGCTTGAGGAGGTAAAGAGGGGGCTTGCAGGGTTGTGAGGGTCAGAATTCCTCATGCTCCACGCCATCTTTCAGCTTGCTCCCGTTCTGCTCTCAAATTTCCCTGAGCTCAGCACAGGCTGGCCGGTGGGAGGCGGCAGCAGTTCCTGTGGAATGGCAAACAATTTACCCAGCATGCATTGTGACAGAGAAAGCCCTCTATATCTGGGAATGAACAGGAGCATGGTTCTGTCCCAAGAATGAGACAATATACACACCCAGGAAAGAACTTCCCATTCATTTTCTTATTGCAGTACATACACTGACCCCTACAGAAATAAGAAAACATGACCAGCTGAAGCCAATTGCTAAGGTCTCATCATAATTAATATAATCTTGTACGGTAATTGACTTTTGGTATAAAATGCCAACGGAAGAAAGTTAGTGATGTCATATAAATACTTTGGCTTTGGCAATAGCTGAGAGGTTGACTCCCTGTCCACCATCTACAAGGGACAAGTCAGGGGTATGATGGAGTACTGTACACTTACCTGGATGGGTGCGGCTCCAACAACATTCAAGAAGGTCAACTCCATCCAGTGTTCGATTGGCCACAAAAATCCACTCTGTCCACCACAGAGGCACAGTAGCAGCTGTATGTACAATCTATACAATGCACTGCAGCAATTCACCACTGCCCCTTCATCCTTAGACAGCACCTTCCAAACCCACAATCTCCACCATCTAGGAGGACAAGGGGAGAAGATACCTGGGAACACCCCCACCTGGAGGTTCCCCTCAGAGTCACTCACCATCCTGACCTGGAAATATATCGGCCGTTCCTTCAGTGTGGCTGGGTCAAAATCCTGGAACTCCCTCCCTAACAGCACTGGGGCTGTACCTACACCACATGGACTGTAGCAGCTCAAGAAGGAGTCAAGGGCAATTAGGGATGGCCAATAAATGCTGGCCAGCCTACGATGCCCACATTCAGTGAACAAATAAAAATGAACTCTAATCAAATGAACCCATTCTGAATGAGGCCATGCACCACAATCTCATCGAGGATGCAACAGGAACACAAAGGTTCGGAATTGGAGTCTTGGGTTCAGTGCTGCTCTGCAGTTAACAGTAAAACCAGTCACTGAATTCGAGGCTCCAGTTCTGCACGTTTGTGTTTATATTTAGACTCTGTTTCCTGGAGTATACAAGGCTCATGAATGATTTCATTAAAGTTCTTAGGATTTGGAAAAGAATTGATTGAACGAATAGTTTGCTTTTTTGCAGAGTGCAGAACAAGAATCAGAACTGGGATATTCAGAAGAGAAGTTAGGAAATTATTCTTTCCAAAAAGGATGTAGATTTCTAGAACTCTCTCCCACAAAAAGAAATGGGTTGTTGTCCCATCAATAATTCTAAATCCGCAATCAATAGATTCTTCAACTCAAAGTTTACGGAGTCAAAGCAGAAATTGGACATTAACCAACAATGATTCCACTGAATGACAGAATGTGTTTGAGGGGCTGAATGGCCTCCAGCTCTTCCCATAATCAGTCTGTAATCCTTAACATATCTACGCCTTTTTAAAACAGAATGAATTCTGGTGTAGGAAATAGTCATAAATGACACATATTGTCATCAAAACAGCAAAACCATTCTCAAATACCTGCAATTCTGTTTGGAAGAAAAACTTCTGCGGGCATTGTGAGCAGTCATAGATCTTGTCCTCCTGCCCGTGGGCAGAAAAAATATGATGCTGCAACTTGCTCGCTTGGACAAACACTGGAAAAGGAAGAAAAACAAAAGCGTTAGTGGGCTGTCCAAGAGAACGAGCATTCACTCACACACACAAGCATTATACACACACACACATACACATACACACACTCCCTCAAACTCTCAAACATACACACTTTCAGACTGCCACAGACATTCTCACACTTTCTCTCTCAATCTCTCATACTCTCCCACACTTGACCGGAATTTTATTGTCTCGCCTGCTGTGGAGTTGGAGCGGGTGAGAGGCAGACAACGGAAATATTGTTGATCTCAGATGGCAATTTCCAGTCTCACATGAATGAGGCTGTAAAATCCTGACCATTCTCATACGCTCTCTCACATTCTCTTTCACATTCTCTCTCACATTTTCTCACACACTCTCTCTGATACACTCTCTCTCTCACACCCTATCTCTCCCACACTCTGTCTCTCACTATCTGTCATTCTCTCTCACACTCTCTCACTATCTCTCATTCTCTCTCACACTCTCTCATTCTCTCTCACACTCTCTCACTATCTCTCATTCTCTCTCACACTCTCTCACTGTCTCTCATTCTCTCTCACACTCTTTCACTGTCTCTCATTCTCTTTCACACTCTCTCACTGTCTCTCATTCTCTCCCACACTCTCTCACTATCTCTCATTCTCTCTCACACTCTCTCACTATCTCTCATTCTCTCTCACACTCTCACTCTCTCTCACTATCTTTCATACCATGGCGGGATTTTCCCGCCACATTCACCCCAAGCTGGAAAATCCTGCCCAAGACCAATAAGACCAATGGCCCTTTATATGTCTCACTGCCGCCTGCTACGATTCCAACAGCAGGCAGAACCCCTCTCTCTCTCTCTCACACTCACACATACTCTTGCGCAAAGTGTGTTATATTAAATATACAGAATATTAAATATCCTCCGAGTGCTCTGGTTTCTTCCCACACTTCAAACTTGTACAGATCAGGTACATTGGCCATGCTAAGTTGCCCCTTAATTTCCCAGGCTGCCTAAGTTAGAGGGATATTAGCGAGGTAAGTACATGTAGTTACGGGGATCACAGAATCATAGAATCCTACTGTGCAGAAGGAGACCATTCTGCCCATCGAGTCTACTCAGGCCCTATCCTTATAACCTCATGTAATTACGCTGCCAATCCCCCTGACACTAGAGACGAGGTGGGATTGCTGTCAGTGCAGACTCGATGGGCCGAATGGTCTCCTTCTGCACTGTACGGATTCTATGATTCTCATTCCTGGTCGCAACTCGTTGTGTAATACAGACAAAACTTCCTCATTCTCCCCTCTGGTTGTTTTGCCAATTATCTTCAAGCTGTGTCCTCTGGTTAGTGATCTTTAAGCTAATTGAAATATTCGCTCCTGAATTATTCTCATCAAAACTTCTCTCGCAAGGACGGCGCACTGATTCTCTCTGCTTGGGCCTTCTGTCTCAGCCTTGTACCTTCAGCCAGTGTGGAGGTGGGCTCTAGGCCAGGGAGGTCTTTTCTGGAGCCTTCACTTGTGTGGCTACGGGCAACGCCAAAGGGACGGAGGATGGGTTGGGGGCTGGGGGGGTGATGTAGTGGTGGTCAGGCCTCTTCCCTAGCTAACACCAATGTAATGAGTGGGGCTGTGGACGGAAAGTGTGGTTTCAGTAGGCCCAGGCTGGGAGTTAGGAGAGGCGGCAGTGAGGCCTGAGGCAGGAGGCCCGCAGGGTGACC
Source organism: Sphyrna mokarran (assembly GCA_024679065.1). Classification (NCBI taxonomy): domain Eukaryota; kingdom Metazoa; phylum Chordata; class Chondrichthyes; order Carcharhiniformes; family Carcharhinidae; genus Sphyrna; species Sphyrna mokarran. Next base: position 5,501,157 of record JAGIQG010000007.1, read on the forward strand.
TTTGAACCAGCTTGTCTAGTCCACCTTTGACAGCGAGTTCTCGGGAAAGCCTCAGCAGTAACATCTTCAATTTTAATGAATACAAACAAGGTCTAGGAAAAAAAAACCGAAGGGAGGTTTTCCAGAGAGACGCACCATTAATAATTGAACGGTGTATGCCACAGGCAGTGTTTGGGTTGGGAAAAGAGATTTTCTGAAGGATGTCTGAGGCACTATGACCTAGCAGGTCTGTTGATGCACAATCCTTACAGATAGACAGACAAGGAATAGTATCCAACACCGCACCAAACATTATTAATTAAAAAAAAACACAACCCTTTATCAAGCTCTGCGACAAACTGATATTAGAGGGGCCTTTAAAAACCAGTAAATATTAATATTAACCTGACACAGACTTTTCACTGTCGATAGTGGGTAAGGGTTGCCAGCTCTCCAGTAATTTATCTGGTTTCTGCTGGCTCCCTTGCCCCATGTGAGCTTCCTCACCCTTTTTAATCTCACATCATCTGTATAACCTATAATTCCTTTCTCTGCTTATGGTGGCACAGCAGTTAGCACTGCTGTCTCACGGCACCAGGAACCCGAGTTCAGTGTAGCGTTTGCAGGTTCTCCCCATATCTGCGTGGGTTTCCTCCCACAGTCCTGTGCTGGTTAGGGTGCGCTGGCCATGCTAAATTCTCCCTCAGTGTACCCGGACAGGCACCAGCGTGTGGCGACTGGGGGATTTTCGCAGTAACTTCATTGCAGCGTGAATAAATAAACTCTACTTTAAAAGGAAATGCAGAGAAGATTCAGGAGAATGCTTCCAGGAATGAGGAACTTAATTTAAACAGAGACGGATCGGAAAGGTAGGGACTGTTCTTGACGAGGTTCCTGAGCGGAGATTTGATTGAGATGTTCAAAATCACAAGGGATCCGGACAGAGTCCAGAGGGAGATGGACACTCTTCCCATTGGTGGATTGAAAACAAGAAAGCACAGACTTAAGTAAAAGAAGCAATGGAGATCTGAGGGGAAATCTGTTAATGCAGTGTGTGGTTAGACCTGGAATGCACTGCCTGAGAGTGTGGGTGAGGCTTTTAAGAGGGAATTGGATTATTATTTGGAAAGGAAGAGTGTGTAGGATTAGGGGAGAGGGTGAAGAGGGATGGCACTTGGTGAACTGTCAGAGATTGGGACAATGGGATGAAAGACCCCATTCTTTAACCATTGCTTTAAGCACTCCATGATTCTATGAATACATCCAAAATGATCTGACAATCCTGTTGGGAGTTCTCTTTGATCTTTGCTGTATACAAACATGCATAGGATCCCTTCATGGCAGAAGGAGGCCATTTGGCTCATCGTGTCTGCACCGATAGCAATCCCACCCAGGCCCAATCCCTGTAACCCCCAGATATTTATCTCACTAATCCCCCTGATGCTATGGTCAATTTCAGCATGGCCAATCAACCTGACCTGCACATCTTTGGACTGTGGGAAGAAACTGGAGCACCTGGAGGAAACCCATGCAGACACAGGGAGAATGTGCAAATTCCACACAAGCCAGGAATCAAACCCTGGTCCCTGGCACTGTGAGGCAGCAGTGCTAACCACTTTGTCACCGTGCTGCCCAAATTCTGGAACATTTGAGATTTCTTGTCATTTCTTCATTCATGGAATGTGGACACTAGTGGCTAGACCAGCATTTATTGTCCATCTCTGGTTGCCTTTCAGAGGGTGTTGGTGAGCTGCCTTCTTTAGCTGCTGCAGAACTTGTGGTGTAGGTACACCCACAGTGCTGTTGAGGAGGAAGTTTCAGGGTTTTGACACAGTGACAGTAAAGGAACGGCCGATATATTTTCAAGCTGTGAGTGAACAAGTGGTGGTGTTCGCAGGCATATATATGGAGCAGAAATTGAAGATGAGATAAGTCACTAGCCATGACTTTGGGTGACATGATTGTCTGGGCAGAAACTGCACATTCTCCCTGTATCTCCCCAGGTTTTCTCCGGGTGCTCCAGTTTCCTCCCGCAGTCCAAAGATGTGCGGGTTAGGTAGATTGTCCATGGGAAATGCGTGCGGGGCTGGGACTGGGTAAGGCGCTCTTTTGGAGAGTCAGTGCAGACTCAATGGGCCGAATGGTCTCCATCTGCACTGTAGAGATTGGATGATAATGGGGAAGAGCAGTCGGGGAGTGGAGCTAATTGAATAGCTCTTTCAAAAAGCAGGCAGGCATGATAGGCTGAAAGGTCTTGAAGTAGAAATATTATCTGGGAGAAATTTTTGTTCCGTTGAGCCCTGGAGCCTTGGAGACTGATGAACCCAGAGGGAGAAGCCGGGAGATGGATACCCAACATTGCACAATCACTGATAAAGCTTTGCAGAGAGGTGGACCTGTGAGATATCCAGCTGTACTCGACAAGTCATAGAGTCACAGAGTCACACAGTGCACAAAGAAGCCCTTCAACCCATCGAGTCTGCAGAATAGATTTACTAGGATGCTACTGGGATTTGATGGTTTGAGTTATAAGGAGAGGCTGGATAGACTGAGACTTTTTTCTCTGGGGTGTAGGAGGTTAAAGAGTGATCTTATAGAGCTCTATAAAATAAAGCGAGCTTTCGAAGCGCTGATCCTTCATTAGGAGTGGATCTTGAAGGAGCAGTGCTCCGAAAGCTCGTACTACCAAATGAACCTGTTGGACTTTAACCTGGTGTTGTGACACTTCTTACTGCGCCCACCCCAGTCCAACGCCAGCATCTCCACATTATAAAATAATGAGGGACATAGATCAGCTAAATATTCAACATCTTTTCCCAAAGGTAGGGGAGTCTAAAACTAGAGGGCATAGGTTTAAGGTGAGAGGGGAGAGATACAAAAGTGTCCAGAGGGAATTTTTTTTACATGTAGAGGGTGGTGAGTGTCTGAAACAAATTGCCAGGGCAGTAGTAGAGGCGGGTACATAAAAAGCATTTAGACAATTAGATGGGTAAGATGGGTATAGAGGGATCTGGGCCAAATGGGGGCAAGTGGGATTAACTTAGTGATTAAAAAAAACTGTTAGTGGTAAAACAAGAGCGCCATGGACAAGTTGGGTCAAGGACCTGTTTCCATGCTGTAAACCTTTGTATAACTACCACTAAAGCTGCACTCATCCCATTTTCCTGCACATGTCCCATTTCCCTGAATGTTATGATATTTGAAGTGCTCATCCCAATATGTTTTAAAGATTGTAAATTTAAAGAATGCATTCCAGGTTCCCTACACCCTCTGAGTGAGTAAATGGTTTCTGAATCTCCTGCTCCTCACTCTAAAACTCTGCCCCCTCAAGTTTGACCACTTATCCAAGAGAAACATCTGCTCTACCCACCCTGTCCCCTCACAACCTTACACACCTTCAACTATGTCCCCCCCCTCAGCCTTCCCAGCTCCAAACTGCCTCGATTGGAGAATAGAACCTAAGTGAGCATCTTATTTTAGTTTGTACAATCTGCTTCACGACAAAGGGGGGACAAAAAACACAAGCCAAATCTTTTTTTCCCTCGGAAGGCTGGAAGGAGGTTCTGTGAACTATTAATTTCCCTTCCAGGGTTATTTCTGGCATTAAAGTCACGGGTTTCTCCCAGTTTTTCAGAGTGTAACCACACCTTGCAGTTCCCAGGTTGTGCTGCCAGATCCCATTCTTGTCTCAGTGAGATCACAAAGCAGAGAAATTCCTTTGGTGCTTTTTAAATGTGTGCGCAACATCTGTAACTGGAACTTGTTAATTCCTCCAGCTGTTCCCAAGAACGACAGTGAAGGAGATTAACCAAATTGCAACCCTTGCAGGCGAAGAGCTCTGACTGGATTGGTAAACTGACACCACAAGATGTCCTTTTGTTTAATTCTGTGGCTGGTAAGGCTTTCAACAAAAACAACTCAGGTCTAAACCACAGCCTCACTGAAGCATTGAGTACATCGCTGCTTGCCAAATTCAGGAAAAGACGGGGAAAGGTGCAAAAAATGGATTTACAGAGATGATACAGCACGGTGACACAGTGATTAGCGCTGCTGCATCACAGCACCAGGGACCCGGGTTCAATCCCCAGCTTGGATCATTGTCTGTGTGGAGTTTGCACATTCTCCTCATGTCTGCGTGGGCTTCCTCCAGGTGCTCCAATTTCGTCCCACACTCCAAAGATTTTCAGATTAGGTGAATTGGCTATGTTAAATTGCCGCTTAGTATCCAAAGATTTGGAGACTGAATGGATTGGCCATGCCAAATTGCCCCTTAGTGTATTAAGGTGTATAGGTTAGGTGTATTGGCAATACTAAATTGCCCCTTGGTGTCCATTGATGTGCAGGTTAGGTGGATTGGCCATACTAAATTGGCCCTTAGTGTCCAAAGATGTACAGGTTAGGCAGATCGGCCATGCAAAACTGCTCCTTAGTGTCCAAAGATGTGAAGATTAGGTGCATACTCAATTGCCCCTTAATGTCCAAAAATGTGACAGTTAGATGGATTGGCCATGCTAAATTGTCTCTTAGTATTCAAAGATGTACAGGTTAGGCAATTTGGCCATAGTAAATTGCCTCTTTGGGTCCCAACATGTGCAGGTTAAGGGGATTAATGGGGTAAATATGTGGGATTATGGGGGTAGGGCCTGGGTGAGATGCTCTGTCAGAGAGTCAGTGCATACTTGATGGGCTGAATAGCCTCTTTCTGCATTGTAAGGATTAGAACATAGAACATAGAACATAGAACACTACAGCACAGAACAGGCCCTTCGGCCTTCGATGTTGCGCCGACCAATATAAAAAGCAATGCCCCTCCAAACTAAACCATTCCCTTCTCTTCCATATACTTATCAACTAACCTCTTAAACGCACCAAACTTGGCGCATCTACAACTGCTGCAGGCAGGGCATTCCACTCCCGAACCACCCTTTGGGTAAAGAACCTACCTCTGATATCCGTCCTATAACTATCACCCGTTAATTTAAAGCTGTGTCCCCTCGTGCTAGCTTTCTCCATCCTAGGAAAAAGGCTATCACTGTCCACACTATCTAAACCTCTAATCATCTTATATGCTTCAATAAGATCCCCTCTTAGCCGCCTCCTTTCTAACGAAAACAACCTCAAATCCTTCAACCTCTCTTCATAGACCTGCCCTCCATACCAGGCAACATCCTAGTAAACCTCCTCTGTACCCTCTCCAATGCCTCCACATCTTTCTTATAATGTGGGGACCAGAACTGCACACAATACTCCAAGTGCGGCCGCACTAGAGTTTTGTACAGTTGCAACATGACGTTGCGGCTCCGAAATGCAATCCCCCTACCAATAAAAGCTAAGACTCCATATGCCTTCTTAACAACCTTCTCGACTTGACTGCCTACTTTCAGCGATCTATGCACATACGCACCAAGATCCCTCTGTTCATCAAGACTACTAAGAATCCTACCATTAGCCCTATACTCTACACATTTATTATTCCTGCCATAGTGCATTACCTCACACTTTTCACATTAAACTCCATTTGCCACCTCTCGGCCCAGCTCTGCAACTTGTCCAAGTCTCTCTGCAAACTATAACACCCCTCTTCACTATCTACACTCCACCGACTTTAGTGTCATCTGCAAATTTACTAATCCATCCTTCAATACCCTCATCCAGATCATTTATAAAAATTACAAACAGCAGGGGCCCCAAAACAGACCCTGAGGTACACCACTTGTCACCAAACTCCACGATGAATATCTCCCATCAACCACCACCCTCTGTCTTCTATCTGCTAGCCCATTCCTAACCCAATTAGCTAAATCACCCTCTATCCCATACATCTGCATTTTCTGCAGAAGTCTTCCATGGGCCACCTTATCAAACACCTTATAAAGTCCATATATACCACATCAACCGCCTTACCCCCATCCACCTCTTTAGTCACTCTATGATGTAGTCATATGATTTAGTCACTCTAGGATTCTATGATGCCGGAACTGTGTGAGGTTACCCCTGCCAGGAATTGATGTATAGCTTATTTCCAACTCTGTAACCTTGACTGACTCAATTTCTCTTGAAAATCAAACCAAGGTGGCTTCTTAATGGAGACCGTTTAAATTGTAGAAGGTTTTGACAGAGTGGACAAAGAGAGAGAGAGCGTTTCACTTGTTGGAAAGGGAGTGCCACTGAGAGAAAACAGTAAGCAACAACTCCACTCAGTGCAGAAGGAAGCCATTCAGCTCATCAAGTCTGCACTGATTACAATCCCATTGAAGTTCTATCGCCATAACCACATGTACTTACCCAAGCTAGTTCCCCTGATGCTCAGTGGCAATTTAGCATGGACAATCCCACCTAACCTTCACATCTTTGGACACTAAGGGCAATTTAACGTGGCCAATCCACCTAACCTTCACATCTTTGGACACTAAGGGCAATTTAACGTGGCCAATCTGCCTAACCTTCACATCTTTGGACACTAAGGGCAATTTAATGTGGCCAATCTGCCTAACCTTCACATCTTTGGATACTAAGGGCAATTTAATGTGGCCAATCTGCCTAACCTTCACATCTTTGGATACTAAGGACAATTTAACGTGGCCAATCTGCCGAACCTTCACATCTTTGGATACTAAGGGCAATTTAACGTGGCCAATCCACCTAACCTTCACATCTTTGGATTGCTGGAGGAAACTGGAGCACCCGGAGGAAACCCATGCAAACACAGGGAGAATGAAGGTAGGAGAAACTTCTTTACCCAGAGAATGATGAGAGTGTGGAACTCACTATCACAGGGAGTGGCTGAAGTGAACAGCACAGATCCAGTTAAGAGGAAGCAAGAGAAACACAATCCCCCATCAGCATAACCCGCTGTTTAAAAACAGTCTTATTGTATTTGTGAAGTGGGATCTAAATTATTAACAGGTAGAAACAGGGCCATCAGCGGTAATTTTCCTGATAGTTTCTCCATGGTGAAGAATAATGGGAAACTCACTCACTATTCTGGCTCAGTTTATAACATTTCTGCCTCTGGGTCCGAGGGTTCTGGGTTCAATTCCCGCTCCAGTGGCCTGAGCACAGTAATCGAAGCGACACACTCGGTGCATTACTGAGAGTCTGCTGCTGTCTTAAACTATCTGCCCTTAAACTATTCTGCAAACATCAGAAATCCCATGGCACCATTTCTCAGAGGATTGGGGGACTTCTCCCCGGGGCTCTGGCTAATTTAAACTGTGATGTGGAGATGCCAGTGTTGAACTGGGATAAATACAGTAAGAAGTCTCACAACACCAGGTTAAAGTCCAACAAGTTTATTTGCCCTGAGTGGGTGACCTGACAAAGGGACAGCTTATGGGTTTACTATCAAATAAACTTGTTGGATTTTAACCTGGTGTTGTGAGACTTCTTACTACAAATGTTAACTGCACAGCTGATATTATAAAAAAAACTCAACATCTGGTTATTTGCTGTGTATGGGAGCTTGCTGTGCACAAATTGAGTTTAAGTTTAAAGTTTATTAATTTTTGTCGCAAGTAGGCTTACATTAACACTGCAATGAAGTTAATGTGAAAATTCTCTAGTCTCCGCATCCTGTTCGGGTACACTGAGGGAGAATTTAGCATGGCCAATGCACGTAACCAGCATGTCATAGAACTCTACAATATAGCAGCCCATATAGCTAACCAAATCTGCACCAGCCAAAAGCTCACCCAGGCCCTGTACCCTACTAAACCCCTAACACTAGGATCAATTTAACATGGCTATTCAACCTAACCTGCACATCTTTTGATTGTGTGAGGAAACCGGAGCACCCGGAAGGAACTCATGCAGACTCAGGGAGAACATGCAAACTTCACACAGATAGTGACCCAAGTTTATTTATCTACTCATAAAGTTTATTTATTAGCTTCACAAGTAGGCTTACATTAACACTGCAATTAAGTTACTCTGAGGATCTCCTAGTCGCCCGTTTGGGTACACTGAGGGAGAATTTAGCACGGCCAATGCACGTAACCAGCACGTTTTTTGGGAGGAAACCAGAGCACCCGGAGGAAACCCACGCAGGCACGGGGAGAATGTGCAGACTCCGCACAGAGGGTGACCCAAGCGAACCCGAATCCTTGGTGCTGTGAGGCAGCAGTGCTAATCACTGTGTCGCCCTGACTGCTGTATTTCCCACAATACAGTCAGAAGTCTGACAACACCCCAGGCTTAAGCCCAACTTAAACCTGGTGCGGTGAGACTTCTTACTGTGTTTACCCCACACAGTCCAACGCCGGCATCTCCACATCATTTCCCACAGAGAGCCAACACTGACACAAGAGGCTAAATGTCTTCCTTCTGCACTCCCTCACTCTCCCACTGCAACCACCCCGTCCCTCCCAAGCACAATGCCCACCCCCTCTCGCCTCCCCCGTACCTGTAAAGCAGACCGGACACTTAAAGGTGCCTCCCATGCCTTCGAAACTGTGCTCAATCAGATGACACTGCAGCTTAGCCGGTGAGTCAAATGTCTGATTACAAAGCTTGCATTCGTGGTTGAGGCCTTCCTCTGGTGTTGGAATAAAAGAAGAAGAAAGCACATTATTATCATTCAGAGTAATACGTCCCCTGTCAACCTGTCACTATCCGGTCCCACCAGGAGACGCGCAATTACCAGCAGACTCGTGTTGGGCTTTATATTTTTTGGATGTTCGTTTCGAAAGCCCATTAATGGCCTTTTTCATAAATACACACCCGCAGACAGAGACTGCAGTGACACACGCCCACATCTGACTGCACTCCCCACGCCCTCAGCCCCTCAATAACCCAAGAAAAGAAAGCCTTTTTTTTCATTTATTAGTGTCGCGAGTAGGCTTACATTAACGCTGCAATGAAGTTACTATAAAAAAAATCCCCCAGTCACCACACTCCGACTCCTGTTCAGGTTGCACTGAGGGAGAATTTAGCACGGCCAGTGAACCAGTGCATTTTTACAATTCTTTGCAAACATTTTTTTGCACCTTTGCGAACTCAACTTCACAACACAGACAAGGTGCAGCAAGCAATTAGACAATAGGAGCAGAATCAGGCCACTCAGCCCATCAATTAGGAAGGTAAATGGCATGTTAGCGTTAATTGCAGGATGCAGGAGCGGGTAGGAGTACAGGGATAAGCAAGTTTTGCTACAACTGTGCAGTGCCTTGGCAAAACCACTGTTGGAATATTGTGGACACAGAAAGAAATTCTCCAAAACCCGACATCTCATTGCTTCAGAATAACCATCTCGAGGAGTTTGTCATTTCAATAACTTCCTGACAGAGATATCAAGAAACTGTAATACAAAAGGAATATCTTAAATCCAAGCTAGCTGTTAATTGTGTTCTGATTCGACAAGCAGAATCCTGTAGGGTGTAACAGACACGTGAATGATGACACTAATACCTCCTATTAGTTAATTATCGGTTAGATAACTCCTGATTGGTTTCTCCGTACTTGTTATCTGCTGTTGTAACCCTGCCCTCAGAATCATCGAATGGTTATAGTAGAGGAGGAGGAGGACATTCAGCCCATTGACTCGATGCTGGCTCTCTGCAAGAGCAGTTTAGCCTCTCCCACACCCCACTCTTGCCCCATAGCCTTGCAGACTCCTGATGTTTAACCTATTCTCCTTTAAAAGCCATGATGGACCTGGTCTCCACTGCACTCTCGGACAGTGCGATCCAAATCCGAACCACTCGCAATGTAAAAGAAGGTTCTACTTATATCACCTTTGCTTCTTTTGCCAATCATATCAAATTGGCATCCTCCGGTTCTCCATCCAACCACCAACTGGAATGGTTTCTCCCTGTCTGCTCTCGTGATTTTCAACACCTCGCTCAGTTGGTACGGTGGCACGGTGGTTAGTACTGCTATCTCACATGGATCCGGGTTCAATTCCGGCCTTGGGTCACTGTCTCTGGAGTTCGTACATTCCCCCCATGTCTGCGTGGGTTTCCTCTGGGTGCTCTCGTTTCCTCCCACACTCCAAAGATGAGCGGGTTAGGAGGATTGGCTCAGAGGGTCTATCGACGGTAAATGCACGCGGTTATGGGATTGTGGTTGGTGCAGACTCGATGAGCCAAATGGCCTCCTTCAGTTCTATAGTGCGATGGAATCTGAATCGTTGAACAGTTTCAAGAGGAAGATAGAGATATTTTTGATAAAAAGTGATAAGGGGAGATGGGGAACAGGTGGGAAGGTGGATCTGAGACCAGAGAGAGATCAGCCACGATCTGATTGAATGGCGGAGCAGGATCGAAGGAATGAATTTGCCAACTTCTGCTCCCAATTCCTGTGATCCTGCTCTCCAAGGAGAACAGCTCCAGCCTCCCCATCTATCCACTCATGAAAGAGAGATGAAGATTCCCCAAAATACCTGAAATTAAATGTAGGGGGACTGAGACACCTTCTGAAAGGGGTAAGTAAAAGGGAAAAGCATTTCCTGCTATCTGCAAAGAACCCCAACAAGAAAACAAAGGAGATGTCAGGGGTAAATTTTTCACTCAGAATGAGTGGAATCGGCTGCCGTCAGTGGTGGTGGAGGCAAACTCGATGGGGTCTTTTAAAAGACTTCTGGATGAGTACATTGGACTTAATAGGATTGAGGGTAATAGGTAAGGTCTTAGTAGGTAGGGATATAATCGGCACAACTTATGGGCCGAAGGGCCTGTTTGTGCTGTCATTTTTCTATGTTCTCTGTTCTAAAACAACCATTGGCTGCGATATACCTAATGGTATCACACGGTACTCCGACCAATGCAACACATCAGAGGGTGAGCCACAGAGCAGTTAGTGCTGATTGGTGACCTCCCCGCATTTACAAAGGGTTCTATTTAAGCTGCTACCTTTGCCTCTCACCCCACAGACTGCTATAGCAACTGCGCATCCAGCCTTTCAACATCCGCTCAATTGCACACTGAACAGATCGCATTGTTTTACAGATAGCCCAAACAAGCCAGCCTCCAAACCTATCACAAATTAAATCGACTCTCGGATTTCTTATCAGTCCTTGCCGGCTTCCTGCCATTTCTCCCTCCATTTCTCCACCTCCCCCTTGCCACTGACCCGTAATCTTCCAGAGGAACACAAGCTCGGCCCACCCCACAGCTATTCACCAAAATAATCACCTTTCAAACATGTTTGCAACCGTTAGTGTCCGAGCTGCATTTATCACACTAATCAGGACCGTGAGAAACTCAGAAAAACAAACCAATGTATCCGTGGGTGCAGGTTACAAGGGAAAAGGGGTTTAAAAGGTAAGGCAAGAGACACAGCCGAGTTGGAAGGAATGAATACAGGGGATTGGAGAAGGTGAAAGGGTTTGAGAAGCACGCTTGTGAAAAGATTCAAGTGTGTGGTGCCAGAAGCTAAGAGAGGAACAGTGTGGGACATTACTGGATTTCACAGGTGACTTTAGTTCTAAGCTTATTTATTAGCATCACAAATAGGTTACATTAACGCTGCAATGAAGTTAACTGTGAAAGTCATCTTTCATAAGAAAATGAGGAATAAAGAATAGACCGTAGAGTGAGGCAAGGCTGTTCCATGGACTTTAGTAAGGCGTTTGATAAGGTGGCCCATGGTAGACTTCTACAGAAAATGAAGATGTGTGGAATAGAGGGTGATTTAGCTAATTGGATTAGGAATTGGCTGGCAGATAGAAGACAGAGGGTGGTTGTTGATGGGAGATATTCATCGTGGAGTTCGGTGACAAGTGGTGTGCCTCAGGGGTCTGTTTTGGGCCCCCTGCTGTTTGTAATTTTTATAAATGATCTGGATGAGGGTATTGAGGGATGGATCAGTAAATTTGCAGATGACACTAAAGTCGGTGGAGTGGTAGATAGTGAAGAGGGGTGTTATAGTTTACATAGTGACTTGGACAAGTTGCAGAGCTGGGCCGAGAGGTGGCAAATGGAGTTTAATGTGGAAAAGTGTGAGGTAATGCACTTTGGCAGGAACAATAAATGTGTAGAGTATAGGGCTAATGGTAGGGCTCGTAATAGTGTTGAGGAACAGAAGGATCTTGGTGTATGTGTCAATAGATTCCTGAAAGTAGGCAGTCAAGTGGATAAAGTTGTTAAGAAGGCATATGGAGTCTTAGCTTTTATTGGTAGGGGGATTGAATTTAGGAGCCGCAGCATCATGTTGCAACTGTACAAAACTCTAGTGCGGCCGCACTTGGAGTATTGTGTGCAGTTCTGGTACCCACATTATAAGAAAGATGTGGAGGCATTGGAGAGGGTACAGAGGAGGTTTACCAGGATGTTGCCTGGTATGGAGGGCAGGTCTTATGAAGAGAGGCTGAGGGATTTGAGGTTGTTTTCGTTAGAAAGGAGGCGGCTAAGAGGGGACCTAATCGAAACATATAAGATGAGTAGAGGTTGAGATAGGGTGGACAGTGATAGCCTTTTTCCTAGGATGGAGAAAGCTAGCACGATGGGACACAGCTTTAAATTAAGGGGTATGAGTTATAGGACGGATATCAGAGGTAGGTTCTTTACTCAAAGAGTGATTAGGGAATGGAATGCCCTGCCTGCAGCTGTCGTAGATGCGCCAAGTTTGGTGGCGTTTTAAGAGGTTAATTGATAAGTATATGGAAGAGAAGGGAATGGTTTAGTTTGGAGGGGCATTGCTTTTTATTTTGGTCGGCACAACATCGAAGGCCGAAGGGCCTGTTCTGTACTGTGCCGCCCTTATGGAACCAGATGAAAGGATGACCCACCGAGCTGATGAGGTGTTGTTGGTGGATGATGTGGTCGATGGTGTTAATCTGGGGACAGATTGAGAAGGACAAGGCACAGTCACCCATAAATCACTGGTGATTTTGAGGAGTGCAGCTGAGAAAGAGAAATAACTGGAAAGGTTTCAGTCTAGGATTAGAGTGTGGAATTACAGCTCTCCTGCTGAGCAGGGAGCATCGTGCCTGAACTTTGATCCGGTTTGATTTGATTAATTGTCGCATGTATCAGGATACAGTGAAAAGTACAAAGAACAAAGAACAAAGAACAGGAAACAGGCCCTTCGGCCCAACGAGCCCGCGCCGCCACCCCAATGTTCCCACCTCTACCCGCGATCCCTGTCCATGTTTATAGATCTATGGATTAAAAACCAAATTTGAGACAATTTAGAGAGAATTTGTTTTGCCAATTAGCCTAAGAGCACATCTTTGGGATGTGGGAGGAAACCGGAGCACCCGGAGAAAACCCACGCAAGCACGGGGAGAATGCGCAAACTCCCACAGACACAGGCCCCAAATCCATGTATCTGCACAGCACAGCAATAGTCACTGAGCTGTCGTGTTGCCCATCAAATGGTCCAGGTCAAGTGTACACTAATGACGTGAAGCACTAGGATACTCTCAAAAAAAAATCCAAGAGTAGCCCTCTCATGACCCATCGCGTGTATGGCCCTTGTTAGACAACAAGGCGGTCAAGTTCGAAGAGTTAAGAGTGTAGAACGAGAGTAAAAGATTGAATTGGAGAGTATGTTGGGTGCAGCTTACTCAAAGTTGTCATGCTATTTTTTCTTGGCTGCACAGTGATAGTCCTTAGTATCTGAGACACGAAAGTTGGGCCAAGTCTCTGGATTTGAAGCCCTGGTCTTCGAGGTGAAGGATGATCTCCGCCAAGCCATGTTCGACATCTCCACGGTACTCACACCCTGACAGCCTACCCAGGCTTTTTAATGAATGAACTTCTATTTATGAAGTAAGCTGTCCTATATTAGTAGAGGAAAAGTGAACATTGCTTCTCAGCCCGTCGGCCATCCTGAGCCGTCTAATCCAAATATTGACCTTCTCAGGAACGTGGAAACTAAATTAGCCGATAGCTCAATGTGGTAGTTCAGGTGGAGCCAAATTAAAGAGATTCCCTGCGCTGCTAAATGTTTAAAATAAACACCCATTTAAAACATTTATTTTTATTTGCGACTTAATTGGGAGGGAAATAAAGTAGGACTGCACTATTGATGAAGCGTGCTAGCTTTGCTCCAAGCTCTCTCTCCCCAACTCCAGCCACTCAGGAATCCTTTACTTTGAGATTCTGACAACACTAACAGTACATAGCTCCCACTGTCAGAAAATACACCAAGTATATTTTGTTTTCCTTGACAGTATTAGCTGTGCAGCATTACGCTGTCAGTACATTTTTTCAAAATACAGAGACAGCAGCGTACTGTATCGCCCAGAGCATTTACAACTCTCACCGACACATCACATAACAGCAAAATCAGAGGGAAATAACATTGCTTATTTCCCTCTCGTCAGCTGTAACAGGGCTACCTGACGTGAGGGTAGATTCAGCTGGGCTAACGTCAAGTCATTTACTACTTCCGCTTGCTTCGTAATCAAGAGACAATTGACTAATTATTTTGTTAGGCTCATCCATAGAAGCAGGAGGAGGCCATTTGGCCCTTCGAGTCTGCTCTGCTATTCATTTTGATCATCAAATTCAATATCCTGATCCCCCCCTTCTCCCCACGTATCCCTCGATCCCTTTAGCCTCAAGCATTATATCTAATTTCTTCTTGAAATCAGACAATGTTTTGGCCTCAACTATTTTCTGTGGGAGTGAATTCCACACATTCACCACCCTCTGGGTGAAGAAATTTTTCCTCAGCTCAGTTCTAAAAAGTTTATCCCTTATCCTCAAACTATGGCCCCTAGTTCTGGACTCCCCCACCATCAGGAACATTCTTTCTGAATCTACCCTGTCTAATCCTGTTAGAATTTTATAAGTGTTCTATGAGATCCCCTCTCACTCTTCTAAACTCCAATGAAGGTGAGAGGCCATGGGATCCAAGGGGCTTTGGCCTTGTGGATCCAGAACTGGCTTGCCTGCAGAAGGCAGAGGGTGGTTGTGGATGGCTCTTTTTCTGCATGGAGGTCGGTCACCAGTGGAGTGCCCCAGGGATCTGTTCTAGGACCCTTGCTGTTTGTCATTTTCATAAATGACCTGGATGAGGAAGTGGAGGGATGGGTGAGTAAGTTCGCCGATGACACGAAGGTCGGTGGTGTTGTGGATGGTCTGGAGGGATGTCAGAAGTTGCAGCATGACATCGACAGGATGCAAGACTGGGCGGAGAAGTGGCAGATGGACTTCAACGCGGATAAATGTGTTGTGGTCCATTTTGGCAGATCCAACGGGATGAATGAGTACACTATCAAAGGTAGGAGTCTTAGCTGTGTGGAAGAGCAGAGGGATCTTGGGGTCCGGGTCCATAAGACTCTCAAATCGGCCTCCCAAGTGGAGGATGTGGTTAAGAAAGCTTACGGTGTACTGGCCTTCATTCATCGAGGGATTGAGTTCAGGAGTCAGGAGGTAATGCTGCAGCTTTATAGGACCCTTGTCAGACCACACTTGGAGTACTGTGCGCAGTTCTGGTCGCCTCACTATAGGAAGGACGTGGAAGCTACTGAAAGGGTGCAGAGGAGATTTACAAGGATGTTGCCTGGATTGGGAGGCATGCCTTATGAAGACAGGTTGAGGGAGCTGGGACTGTTCTCCCTGGAGAGACGAAGGTTGAGAGGCGACCTGATAGAGGTTTACAAGATGTTGAGAGGAATAGATAGGGTGGACTCTCAGAGACTATTTCCCAGGGCTGAAATGGTCGCGACGAGAGGGCACAGATTTAAGGTGCAGGGAAGCAAGTACAGAGGGGATGCTAGGGGAAAGTTTTTCACTCAGAGGGTGGTGAGTGAATGGAATCGGCTGCCGTCGGTGGTGGTCGAGGCGAACTCGCTGGGGTCTTTTAAAAGACTTCTGGATGAGTATATGGGATCCAATGGGATTGGGGGTTATAGATAGGTCTATGGCTGGGTAGGTTTTGATGTGTTCGGCACAACTTGTGGGCCGAAGGGCCTGTTTGTGCTGTAGTGTTCTATGTTCTATGAATATAATACGAACCGACTTAGTCTCTCCTCTTGGGCAGCACGATGGCATAGTGGTTAGCATTGCTGCCTCACAACACCAGGGACCTGGGTTCGATTCCCTGCTTGGGTCACTGTCTGTGTGGAGTCTGCACGTTCTCTCCATGCCTGCGTGGGTTTCCTCCAAGTGCTCTGACTTCCTCCCACACTCCAAAGATGTGCAGATTATGTGCGTTGGCCATGCTAAATTGCCCTTTAGTGTCAGGGGAATTAGCTAGGGTAAATGCATGGGACTATGTGAGTAGGGCACAGGTGGGATTGTGGTCTGTGCAGATTTGATGGGCCAAATGGCCTCCTTCTGCACTGTAACAATTCTCTGATTCTGTCCTGGGAGCTGTGCCTTCTGCTGCCTGGGCCCTATATTCTGGAGTTCCCTCCCTGAAGCACTCCGACTCCCCCCTTCCCTGCTGAACCTCCACAGAACGAACCTCTTTGACCAAGTTCTTAGCCCATCTGCCTTTATTCCACATTGCGTGGGCTGGGTGTTAAGCCTGTTGCACACTCACTCTTGTGGAAAGGGGCCTTGGGGTATTCCGCTGTGTTCAGGATGCTATATAAATGCTAAGGCGTGTTGTTGTGCTGGCTCCACAGGTGGACATTAAGCTGTTAACAGAGGAAGTAAGCCCAACTCCGCCTCGGGACAGAGGCAGTGCTGGTGATGGGCAGGTTAGTGGAGAAAGCGAACAGTGTCAGGCCTGCGTGGAGGTGCATTGTGAATACAATACTGCAGTGTTACACCGCGACCGGATTGAAATTCTGGAAGTGTCCGCATTGTCAATACTTTGCAATTGTTCTGTACAGCTGGACGGGGATTATGCTGGAGATGTCTAGAAAGGAATACAAATAAAGGGATGTGATTTTATTTGGAGTTTTCACTCCTATCTCAGGGCGTGTGATCATTAATCTGACCTAATGATTGCGTTTCAGGTTCCACAATAACCTAACAGCGCAAGCAGAATAAAACATATGTTAATCGCACTCAACGTTGGTGGGGAGGGGGGTTGGTGAAATAGTGAAAGAGATACTGCAGTCCTCAGCTACAGGGACAGGAGGAGGCTGTTCAGCCCATCAAACCTGTTCCACCATTCCATTACATCACTGCTGATCTAAATTGTAACTCCATTCAGCCCCTTGTTTCTGTCACCCCCAATACCCTGACTGATGGTAAGGGTAACACGGTGACACAATGCTTAGCACAGCTGCCTCACTGCACCAGGGAGCCAGGTTCGATTCCCAGCTCGGGTCAGTGTCTGTACGGAGTCTGCAAGGGTTTTCTCCCATGAGTTCATAAGATACTGCACCAAGGACCTGGGTTCGATTCCCGGCTCCGGTCTCTGTCTGTGTGGAGTCTCCACATTCTACCCATGTCTACGTGGGTTTCCTCCGGGTGCTCCGACTTTCTTCTGCAGTCTGAAAGATGTGCTGGCACTGACCCGAACAGGCACCGGATTGTGGCGACTAGGGGAATTTCACAGTAACTTCATTGCAGTGTTAATGAAAGCCTTATTTGTGACCAATAAATAAACTTTAAAAGATAGCAAGAACAGCACGGTGACACAGTGGTTAGCACTGCTGCCTCACAGCGCCCGGAACCTGGGTTCGATTCCCAGTTGGGTCATGGAGTCTCCATGGCTTTCCCCCTGTGTGGTCATAAGGGTACAGAAGGAGAATTTGGCCACTCGGCCCATCTAGTCTGTTCCATTATTCGATCATGTCTCCCACACCCCAAAGATATACAGGTTAGGTTGACTGGCCATGCTAAATTGCTCCTTAGTGTCAGGCAGACTAGCAGGGTAAATGAGTGGGGATAGGTGGGAATGCGGTTGATGGGCCAAATTGCCTCCTTCTGCAACACAGACATTCTATGCTTCTATGATCGAGTCTGCACCGACCCTGACAGAGCATCTTACTCAGGCCCAATTAGAATGTTTGTAGATGGGGTGTCAATCAAACAGGGCTGTCTTACTCTGGATGGTGTCGAGCTTCTTGAGTGTTGTTGGAGCTGCGCCCATCCAGGCAAGTGGGGAGTGCTCCTTAATGGAGAGTGACATGGGGACTGGAGAAGCTGGGATTGTATACTAAATTCTTCTTTACTCCGAGGGTAGGAAGGAATTGGAATTCCCTGCCTGCAGCAGCAGTGGACTCGCCAACTTTAAGGGCATTTAAATGGTCAGTGGGTAGGTCTACGGATAATGTTGGAATAGTTTAGGTTAGAGGGTCATTAGATTGGTTTCCCTGGTCGGGGCAACATGTTCTGTGTTCCCTTAGAACGCTGCAGGAAAGGAAGTCCCGAGACAATGGGGAGACCATGCAGATGCCATGACATTGGATGAATGAACACCGCTTGACAATCGCCAGGCAAGACTGTTCTCTTCCTGTTGGGGAACGTTTCAGCAGTCACGGTCATTCAGCCTCTGATCTTCAGGTAAGCATTCTCCAAGGCGGACTTTACAAAGAACAAAGAACAAAGAGCAACACAGCACGGGAAACAGGCCCTTCAGCCCAAGGAGCCCACGCCGCCGTCCTAACATCTTAATGACATATCCTTGTCTTTAGGCTATGCCTATTGTTGAAGATTCCCATATAGGGACCAATATAGGGACAATTTGTTACCCAATCAGCCTAAGAGCACATTTTTGGGATGTGGGAGGAAACCGGAGCACCCGGAGGAAACCCACGCAACCACGGGGAGAACGCGCAAACTCCCGCAGACACAGGCCCAAATCCATGTGTCAGCACAGCAACAGTGATAGTCTCTGAGCTGTCATGTTGCCCATCAGATGGTCCAGTTTAAGCATACACTGACGACGTGAAGCACTAGGCAACTCCTGAATTACGATACATGACAGCGCAGAGTCGCTGAGCAGAGACTGATAGCCAAGTTCCGCACACATGAGGACAGTGTCAACCGGGATCTTGGTTTCATGGCACACTATCTGTAAAACCCCACGACTTGCGTGGACTTGCAAAATCTCACTAACTGTCCTGGCTGGAGATAATCCTCTCTTTAACCTGTGCTTAACGCTCTCTCCACTCACATTGTCTGTATCTTTAAGATTTGATTACCTGTAAAGACTCGCATTCCAACCATCGTTGTGTAAATTAAGTCTGTGTCTTTATATGCCCGGACTGTGAACAGAACTCCCACTCACCTGACAAAGGAATAGTACCCCGAAAACTGGCAGATTTTGCTACCAAATAAACCTGTTGGACTTTAACCTGGTGTTGTAAGACTTCATACTGTATTCCCTTAGAGCAGAGAAGGTCAACAAGAGATCCATGGAAACGCACAAAATAATGACTGAGCAAATAAGGAGAAACCATTTCCACTAACAGGATTGTCGGAAATCAGAGGGAGACAGAGTGAAGATAAAGGATCCCGAGGCGGAGGTGAGGGGATTGGTTTGTATTCGGTGAGTTGTTGTGATCTGGAAGGTGCTGCCTGTCAGAGCAGTGGAAGCAGATTCAACAGGGACTTTCAGAAGGAAGCTGGTTAAGAAGCTGAAGCAGAAGAGGTTGTGTGGGTTGCAATGAAGTTTAGGAGAATGAGAGGTGACCTTATTGAGACATATCAGATTCTCAGGGGTTTGACAGGGTCGATGTTGAGAAGTTGATTCCCCTTTGTGGGAGAGTCATAGAAATGAGAAGAAGCAGGAGGAGGCCATTCGGCCCTTCGAGCCTGCTCCACCATTCATTTTCATCATGGCTGATCATCAAATTCAATATCCTGATCCCCGTTCCTCCTATATCCCTTGATCTCTTTCGCCCCAAGAGTGATATCCAATTTCTTTTTGAAATCAGACAACCTTTTGGTCTCAACTATTTTCTGTGGGAGTGAATTCCACACATTCACCACCCTCTGGGTGAAGAAATTTCTCCTCACCTCAGTTCTAAAATGTTTACCCCTTACTCTCAAACTATGACCCCCTAGTTCTGGACTCCCCCACCATTGGGATCATTCTTTCTGAATACACCCTGTCTAACTCTGTTAGAATTTTATAAGTTTCTATGAGATCCTCTCTCACTCTTCTAAACTCCAGTGACTATAATCCCAATCATCTTAGTATCTCACTGGGACCTGCCATCCCAGGAATCAGCCTGGTAAACCTTCGCCGTGCTCCCTCTATAGCAAAGACATCCTTTCTCAGATAAGGACACCAAAACTGTACACAATACTCCAGGTGTGGCCTCACCAACACCCTGTACAATTCCAGCAGAACATCCCTATCTCTATGACCAAATCCTCTCGCTATGGAGACCAAAAGACCAGTCTAGGACCAGAGGGCAGAATCTTAGAGTGAGGAGGTTTAAGACAGAGATGAGGAGGAACTTTTTTTCTCAGGGGATAGTGAGAGAATCTGTGAATCCTTTACCACAGAGGGCTGTAGACACTGGGTCATTAAATATGTTGAAGGCTGAGACAGATTTTTAATCAGTAAGGGAATTAAGAATCATGGGGATATGACAGGAAAGTAGAGTTAAAAATTATATCAAATCAGCCATCATCTCATTGAATGGTGGAGCAGACTCGATGGGCCAAATGGCCTACTTCTGTTCTTCTGTCTTTTGGTCTATAAGAACAAAGAACAGTACAGCACAGGAAACAGGCCCTTCGGCCCTTCAAGCCTGTGCTACTCATGCTTCCAACTAGACTATTCTTCTGTATCCCGCCATTCCCAGTCTGCTCATGTGACTATCCAGATAATTCTTAAATGACCCCAGCGTGTCCGCCTCCACCACCCTGCTTGGCAGTGCATTCCACGCCCCCACCACCCTCTGTGTAAAATACGTCCCACCTGTATTAAATCTTGCCCCCCTCATCTTGAACCTGGATCTCCTCGCGTTTGTCATCTCTGACCTGGGAAAAAACTTCCCACTATTCACTCTATCTACACCCTTCTATATATACACCTCTATTAGGTTGCCCCTCATTCTCCTTCTTTCCAGGGAGAACAACCCCAATTTACCCAATCTCTCCTCATAGCCATATTGCTCTTCCTATGCTTCAAGGGCCTGGGGAAAGAGCAGGGGTTGTGAGAATAATTGGCTTGCTCTTTGCTAGCACGAGCACAGTGGGGCGAATGGTCTTTTTCCAATGGCTGATTCTGTGATTAGGGAGCTCCTCGAATGAGGGAGCTCATCGAATTCTGCGATTAGGGAGCTCATCAAATGAGGGAGCAGCAGAGAGCAAACCCAGGAGAGAAATCCTCAGAACCCAAACCTGGTTCTGTTTCTTCAATACAACTGGTTTAGATACAGACTAAACAGGGCAGAGCGACTGGAGATCAGGTAACCCATCCCCCAGGGAATTATCCAGCCAGAGTCGGCAACTTTATGTTTATTGATGTCTTTTCTTTTAATTCGCAGGTGATTCGGTCCTCCTCGTTGACCAACAAGGTGCACACACGCGGTAGGTCGTGCGAGGGCTGCTCTCGGATGTTGCTTCGAGAGTATCCTAGTGCTTCACGTCGTTGGTGTATGCTTAAACTGGACCATTTGATGGGCAACATGACAGCTCAGTGACTATCGCTGTGCTGTGCAGATACATGGATTTGGGCCTGTGTCTGTGGGAGTTTGCATATTCTCCCCGTGTCTGCGTGGGTTTTCTCCGAGTGCTCCGGTTTCCTCCCACACCCCAAAAACGTGCTCTTAGGCTGATTGGTGTTAACAAATTGTCCCTAAATTAGTCTTCCCTCAATCTTCCCCAAGAGGTGTAGACAAAGGTCATAGGTAGAGGAGGGCACTCATAATGTTAAAATGGGCAGCACGGGCTCGTTGGGCCAAAGGGCCTGTTTCCTGTGCTATTCTTTGTTCTTTGCTAACTCACACTAGCCTTCGATCATGTGCCAAGCGACAAATACCTTCACAATAACAAATTGTATTTAAATGTTTCCATCAACAGGATTAAAGATGTGCTGGTTTGGAGAACTGGCTGTGCTAAATTCTCTTATTAGTGTATCCGAAACAGGCACCGAAATGTGGATTTTTCACAGTAGCTTCATTGCAGTGTTAATGTAAGCCTTCTTGTGACACTAATAAATAAGTTTTAAAATTTATCCCACTAGCCCCCCTGACACTAGGGCCAATCAACCTAACCCACACATCTCTGGAGCATGGGAGACATCTTTGGAGGAAACCAGAGCACCCAGAGGAAACCCATGCAGACACGAGGAGAACATGTGGACTCTGCACAGACAGTAACCCAAGACGGGAATTGAACCTGGTACCCTGGCACGGTGAGGCAGCGGTGCGAACCCACTGTGCCACCGTGTAGGCTGGTGAGTAAAGGGAGGTTTGAGGTGGGACGGGATGAATGAGAATTGGGATGAATTTGAAGATGGGGAAGATGGGGTGGCGGGGGGGAGGGGGTGAAGGGGGAGGGAGTGGGGGCAGGGGGAGGAGGTGATGGGAGGGTGCGAGGATCACCCTGACATCTGAGCGGGCAGCAGTGGGAGGGACAGTGTGGCTAAGTCTGAGCAAGCAGTTGCACTGACGCTCTGAGGCAGGCAGCAAGGCCGGGATCAGGCAGGCAGGATTCAGTAGGCCCGACAGGCCTCTGTGCATGGCTGCTAGGCTCAGTGATGCTAGCTCGGATTCCACGCGAGGGTTTCTGGGGTGGATGCCTGGGACCAGCCACTCCCAGAGAGTGACGAGCTCGCAAGGCACGGAGGGGAGATCCCCGGGCAAGGCAGGGGGGAACGGCTGATTGGACAGCCTGAGGGACAGCAACAAGAAATGAATTCCCTTCACCTCCGGAGCAGCGGGCCAGAGACAGAGTTCGGGGCCCCCCCCTTTAGCCTTTCTCAGAGCCTGGCTTTGCAAAGGAGGGATGGCCCTGCGTTGCTGGCACGCAAAGCTCACCTCACACAGCAGCCCAGCTCCCCTTTCCAAGCTCAATTCTCCGCTTGGCCTTGCAGAGTGTTCAGCTGAGGGGGCAGGGACGGCCCTTTCACAGGCAAGGCAGGTTGCGAGGCAAGGGAGAAGGGAATCTGCATAATTAAGCGTTCCGAGTTTTGCTGGTGGGGATTTTGCTCGCATCCTGACTGGGCAGGAGTCTGGCTTGTGGTTACAGCATCAGTTATTCAGCTTGCTCTGGGTCCCTGCATCCACTGAGGACAGGCTAATTGTAACAGCACTCGACAGGCCCCACCAGCACTCTGGGACAGAGGTCACTGAAGAAAAATCGCAAGCAGCTTTTAACCATTCCTGTTCCCAAAGTAGATTTTCAGCCCTGCTGGAGGAAGCCTCGATATTTTTGCAAGTGGTGCAAATTTGGTTGGAATATTACCGAGAAGAGACCTTCGGGATCTTCTGTTCAATTGTGTACCTGTCACTAAATCCACCCTCCCCGCCCATGCTCCTAATAACCCTCCCCCACCTCTACAACCTCCTTCAGCCCCACAACACTCCGAGATCTCTGTGTGCCTCCAATTCTCAGCATTCCCCATTTTAATCCCTCCTCCACTGCGAAGGCATGGCCTTCAGCTGCCTGGGCTTCATGCTCCAGAATTCCCTCCTTCCTTCTCTCCAGTACACTCTCCTCCTTCAGCACACTCCTCCAAACCGAGCTTTTGGTCATCAGACCTCACACCGCCTGTTGTCGGGTAATAATTCTGGTGATTCTCTGTGCTCCAGTACATTAAGGAAAAAAACCCACTTTCCCATCTCTATCTTCACTCATTTGCACATTTGTGAGAGAGTGAATATGGGTGTGTGAGTGAGAGAGTGAGTGTGTGAGAATGTGTGTGTGTGTGAACCTGAGTGTGTGTTTGTGTGAGTGCGTGTATGTGAGTGTGTGTGTGTGTGTGTGTGTGTGTGTGCACAAGGGTGTGTGACTGAGTGTGTGAGAGAGGGTCTGTGAATGTGTGTGTGTATGTATGTGTGTGTGCCCTATCCTCATAACCACACCTTTTTATCCTAGATAGTCCCTCTGACACTAAGGGGCAATTTAGCATCGCCAATCCAACTAACCCGCACATCCTTGGACTGCGGGAGGAAACCAGAGCATCTGGAGGAAACCCACGCAGACTTGGGGAGAATGTGCATACTTCACATAGACGTTGACCCAAGCCGGGAATCGAACCCAGATCCCTGGCACTGTTAGGCAGCAGTGCTAACCACCTATCTTGCTGTGCCTCTCTCTCTGCTGAGGTACGGCCACCTTGAGCCAAGATCCAGACACACGATTCACTCGACGAAGAATAAGAATTATCCAGCACCTTCCGCAGCCTCAGGGCCGCGCACACACGCACTCCACTCTCTCGCTGTGAGGTAGCAGGCGCAGCACAGCAAGATCCAAGACCGAGCAGCGAGGCTGTCTTGTCTGTTCTTGTGATGAAGGAGGAATATCTGCCCCAGGAAACTGGGGAGGGTCGACCTTCTCTTCCTCAAAACAGTGGCTGCGGGGTCGCTCCCTCCCCCACCCCCACTCCCCCCTCCCCCACCGAGAGGGCAAACGAGGTGCCACTTAACAGTCCGAATGACAAGGCGCATGTGACAGTGTGGCACTCCCTCAGCGCTGTGCTGGACAAGGCAACATGGATTCAGTGCTCAGGAGTGGGATTTGAAACTACAACAGCCAGACTCAGAGGTCAGAGGGCCATCCGCTCAGTCTTGGTTATCACCCTAACCCTGTGCCACGCGGGAACCAAGTGCCAAAAGCTTGCTGCCGTTCCCGTGCTCCGACCAATGATGCACTCCCATCAGAGAGGGTTTCCCATTGGGGAGGGGCACCTTCAATGGGAACTCCCTTTGATAATGGCGGGACCATCGAATCCCGCTGCCAGCGAGTGACGCACTGCCTCCTGTCGCGGCGAAACATGGCATTGGGAGGAGGAAAATCCCACCCAGGATCTCTCCAGAGAACGATATCAAAGGATACAAGGATTAACTAAAATTCTTATCTGTTGCAAAGAACAAAGAAAAGTATGGCACAGCAACAAGCTCTTTGGCCCTCCAAGCCCGTGCTGTTCATGATTCATGAACTAAACTTAAAAAAATCTCTTCTGCCCTTGCTCAGTTCATATCCCTCCATTCCCTCCCTATTCCTGTACCCATCGAGGTGTCTCTTAATGTGTCCGCTTCCATCATCTCCTCTGGCAGCGCGTTCCACAACTCTCTACATGAAAATCTTCCCCAGCACATCGCGATTAAACTTTCCCCGTCTCACCTTGAACCTGTGCCCCTTATAATTGACATTTCCATCCTGGGAAAAAGCCTCTGACTATCCACCCTGTCTGCGCCTCTCATAATTTTGTAGTCCTCTATTAGTTCTTCCCTCAGCCTCCATCTTTCCAATGAAAACAATCCTAGTTTATTCAATCTCTCCTCATAACCAATACCCTTGCTATCAGGCAACATCCTGGTGAACCTTCTTTGCACTCTCTCCAAAGCTTCCATGCCCTTCTGGTAGTGGGGTGACCAGAACTGCACGCAATACTCCAAATGTGGCCTAACCAAGGTTTTACATAACCGCAATATGATTTCCCAACTCCTGTACTCAATGCTCTGGTTGATGAAGGTAAGCAAGCCATATGCCTTCTTAATCACCTTGGCCACCAATATTGTCACTTTTCGGGAATTGTGGACCTGCACACCCAGATCCTTCTGGATGTTAATGTTCCTAAGGATTCTGCTATTTATAGACTAATTCACAGAAAATTTGATCCTCCAAATGCATCACTTTTGTCTGATTAAACTCCATCTGCCATTTTTGTGCCCAAGTCTTCAATCTATCTATATCTTGTTGTATCCCCTGACAATCCTGCCAGTAACTCCAACAATCTTCGTGTCATCTTCAAGCTGATTACTCAGACCACTTACATTTTAATGATTCTCGGGAAGAGACCAGTTACTCTCAGCGTTTCTGAAATAATCCCTTGAATCTAAACTCCATGAGGTGGGATTTGAACCCATGCACTAGAGAGTCCTGTGGATTATACGTCCACAAGACCACCAATCTGTAGCCACAGGGAAGTGTTTTCCTAACTGAGGTGAGGGCAGGTTGAATTGCGTCTCACTCAGCGATGTGAACCCCCCCCACCCGCCACCCCCGACCTTTCGCGGTGGCTCCTTCAGTCTCGGGAGATAATCAGTAACTCCCGACATCCCCACACCCGAGCGTTTCCCGACTTCGAGTCTGCCGCAAGGACTGGAGCCAAAACTCCACCACTTCTGCTAAAGCTCATTAAACCCTTCAACAAAAACACCTATTAAAATCTCACCACATAATTAGACCTGTACAAAAGGAGTATGTGACTGTTTTTGATAAGTGTGGACCTGCAGATCAAATTCAGCAACAGGGACATTGCACTGATGTGCCTGAGATGGGAGCCCAGAGCAACAAAGAGTGTAGATGCAATGGTGCACAATAGCTGAGATTTCTCCCACATCTTCCAGTGGTTGCTGCACTTTTCCATTTCCAGCCCCCTGAGCATTTTAATCTCTCCAACATTGTGCCAGCCCTGCGTTCAGCTGTCTGGAATTCTCTCCCTAAATCTCTGCACCTTTCTCCTTAAAGAAGCTGCTTTAAGTCTATCTCATTGAACAAGCTGGTATTTCCTAATGCAACCCGATGTCAAAACTTTGATTAAAAACTCTTCTGAGGGTGAGCTGTGAGGAAGGTGCAGAGATGCTTCAGTGTGATTTGGACAGGCTGAGTGTGTGGGCATCTGCGTGGCAGATGTCAGAGTCGTAGAGGTTTACAGCATGGAAACAGGCCCTTTGGCCCAACTTGTCCATGCTGCCCCTTTATTTTTAACCACAAAGTTAGTCCCAATTGCCCCCATTTGGCCCATATTCCTCTATACCCATCATACCCATGTAACTGTCTAAATGCTTTTTAAAAGACAAAATTATACCCGCCTCTACTACTACTTCTGGCAGCTTGTTCCAGACACTCAGCACTCTCTGTGTGAAAAAATTGGCCCACCGGACACTTTTGTATCTCTCCCCTCTCACCTTAAACCTGTGCCCTCTAGTTTTAGACTTCCCTACCTTTGGGGAAAGATATTCACTGCCTAACTAATCTGTGCCCCTCATTATTTTATAAACCTCTATAAGATCACCCCTCAGCCTCCTACGTTCCAGAGAAAAATATTCCAACCTATTCAGTCTCTACTTATAACTTAATCCATCAAGTCCTGATAGCATCTGAGTAAATCTTTTCTGCACTCTTTCTAATTCGATATTGTCCTTTCTATAGTAGTGACCAGAACTGTACACAGTATTCCAAGTGTGGCCTTATCAATGTCTTGTACAACTTCAATAAGATATCCCAACTCCTGTATTCAATGTTCTGTTCGATGGAACCAAGCATGCTGAATGCCTTCTTCACCACTCTGTCCATCTGTGACTCCACTTTCAAGCAGCTATGAACATGTACCCGAGATCTCTTTGTTCTGTAAGTCTCCCCAGCGTCCTACCATTAACTGGGTAAGTCCTGTCCTGGTTCGGTCTACCAAAATGTATCTAAATTAAACTTCATTTGCCATTTGTCAGCCCACTGGCCCAATTGGTCAAGATCCCACTGCAATCCAAGATAGCCTTCTTCACTATCCACTATGCCACCAATCTTGGTGTCATCTGCAAACTTACTAACCATGCCTCCTATATTCTCATCCAAATTATTAATATAAATTACAAATAACAGTGGACTCAGCACTGATCCCTGAGGCACTCCACTGGTTACAGGGGCCTCCAGTTTGAAAAACAACCCTCTACAACCACCCTTTGGCTTCTGTCATCAAGACAATTTTGTATCCATTCAAACACCTCACCCTGGATCTCGAGAGATTTAACCTTATGCAACAATCTACCATACGATGTCTTGTTAAAATCCATGTAGACAACATCAACTGCACTGCCCTTATCGACCTTCTTGGTTATCTCTTCGAAAAACTTAATCAAATTTGACAGACATGATTTTCCACTCACAAAGCCATGCTGACTGTCCCTAATCAGTCTTGCCTCTCTAAATGCCTGTAGATCCTGTCTCTCAAAATATCTTCCAACAATTTACCCACCACAGATGTGAGACTCTTAGGCTTTTCCCTGCAGCTCTTTTTAAACAAAGGCACAATATTTGCCACCCTCCAGTCTTCAGGCACCTCATCCGTAACTATCAATGATTCAAATATCTCAGCTAGGAGTCCTGCAATTTCCTCTCCAGCCTCCCACAATGTCCTGGGGTATACTTCATCAGGTCCCGGGGATTTATCTACCTTGATGTGCTTTAAGACTTCCAGCACCTCCTTCTCTGTAATATGTACACTCCTCAAAACATCACCATTTATTTCCCCAAGTTCCCTAACATCCATGCCTTTCTCAACAGTAAATACTGATGAGAAATATTCACTTACGATCCGTGTGTGAATCTGGACATGGATGACCTTGTTGATCTATCAGAGGCTCTACTCTCCCCCTAGTTACTCTTTTGCCCTTAATGTATTTGTAGGTGAAATATAATGTGGATAAATGTGAGATTATCCATTTTGGTAGCAATAACAGGAAGACGAATTATTACTTGACCGAGTGTAAATTGAGAGAGGTGGATAC
This sequence comes from Sphyrna mokarran, assembly GCA_024679065.1. NCBI lineage: Eukaryota > Metazoa > Chordata > Chondrichthyes > Carcharhiniformes > Carcharhinidae > Sphyrna > Sphyrna mokarran. The sequence goes on from JAGIQG010000007.1 coordinate 5,529,619, forward strand.
TCAGCGAGAGCTTAGTGTTCTTATGCATCAGTCGCTGAAAGTAAGCACACAGGTACAGCAGGCAGGAAAGAAGGTCTGTTGGCCTTCCTAGTAAGAGGACTTGAGTATAGGGATGTTTTGCTGCAATTGTACAGGGTGTTGGTGAGGACAAGCCTGGAGTATTGTGTGCAGTTTTGGTCTCCTTATCTGAGGAAGGATGTCCTTGCTATACAGGGGAATACAGTGAAGGTTTATCAGGCTGATTCCTGGTATGGGAGGTCTGTCATTTGAAGAGACACCAAGTCGGTTAGGATTATATTCACTGGAGTTTAAAAGAGTGAGAGGGGATCTCATAGAAACTTATAAAATTCTAACAGGGTTAGACAGCGTAGGTTCAGAAAGAATGTCCCAATGGTGGAGGAGTCCAGAACTAAGTGTCATAGATTTCACATAGGCTAGACCAGGTAAGGACAGCAAATTCCTGCCTTGGGTTACTGTCTGTGTGCAGTCTGCACATTCTCCCCATGTCTGCGTGTGTTTCCTCCAGATGCTCCAGTTTCCTCCCACAGTCCAAAGATGTGCTGGTTAGGTTGACTGGCCATGCTAAATTGCCCCTCGGTCTTGGGGGATTGGCAGGGTAAGTAAGTGGGGTTACAGGGATAGGGCTTGGGTGGGATTGTTGTCAGTGCAGACTCGATGGGCTGAATGGCCTCCTTCTGTTCTGCAGAGTTTCTATGGATTCTATGAAACAGATCCTTGATTCTTTGAAACAGACCAGTGTGTGTTGGTGTTTATGCCCCCATCTTTCACACTCTATTTGTTTATCTTCTATTCCCATCTCCCTCATGTTCATCTCACCTCTCCTTGAATAAATCAATATTGTTTGCTTCAGTCACTCCCTGTGGTGAGGAGGCTTTTGTGGTCCAGTGGGTATCTCCAGGTTCGAATCCCACTCCCGGACTTGGTGACCATGGAGACTCAATTCGTAACATTATAGAAGACACATTCCCAGGGAAGTGAGGTCGACAGGAGGGAGATATTTCCACGGGACAAAGCGAGGGGGAATGCGATTAATTGAGTAGCGCTTTCAAAAGAGCTGCCACAGGCATGATGGGCCAAATGGCCTCTGTCTGTGCAGCATCATTCTGTGCATTAGATAATGCGAAGTTTTCTGTTTTTTGAATACAGCAAGCAGTGGGACAAAGAGTTAACAGAACAGAGCTTTGTTAAACAAAACGAATCCCACTGTGAACAGCAATTTCTGTTTTAAATTTTATGCTTAAAAGCTAAAATGACAATGTAGGTGAACAGAACAAGCTGTCTCTTTGCAATGCAGCAACAGCATTTAGCATTCCCTGGGTGACAGGAGTGCTGTACGGCCGATCCAGTCTCACTCTTAAATAGTCACCTGAGTGAGGCACACGAGTTAGTAACAAGTACAGACACTACAATTAAAGACATTTAAATAGTGAGTGACAATCGCTCAGTATAATGTAGAACCTGCAATGGCACACTGCCTCACAGCGGTAGGGACCTGGGTTTGATTCCTGCCTCAGGTCACTGTCTGTACGGAATCTGCATGTTCTCCCAGTGTCTGCGTAGGTTTCCTCCCAGTGCTCCAGTTTACTTCCACGCTCCAAAGATTTGCACGTTTGGTACACTGGCTATGTTAAATTACCACTAGGTATCCTGAGATGCGCAGGTTGGATGGATTAACAGGCTGAATATGTGGGATTATGGGGATAGGGATTAGTTGGGATTGTGGTCAGTGCAGACTGATTGGGGGCAAATGGCCTCCTTCTGCCCTGTATGGTTTCTACAATAGAGACATAGCTTTAAGTTGAGGGGTGATAAACACAGGACGGATGTCAGAGATAGGTTCTTTACTCAGAGGGTAATAAGGGTATGGAGTGCCCTGCCTGCAGCAGTCGTGGACTCGCCAACTTTAAGGACATTCAAATGGTCAGTGGTTAGGCATATGGATAACATTGGGATAGTTTAGGTTAGAGGATCATTAGATTGGTTCCACTGGTCGGGCCTGTATTGCACTGTAATGTTCTATGTTCTACATAGCGACTAGAAGCAGGTCCTTCAAGTCTGCTCCATCATTCATTTTGATCATGGCTGATCATCAAATTCAATATCATGATTCCCCACTCCCCGCTTCCTCCTATATCCCTTTAGCCCCAAGAGCTATATCTAATTTCTTCTTGAAATCAGAAGACATTTTGGCTTCAACTACATTCTATGGGAGTGAATTCACATTCACCACCCTCTGGATGAAGAAATTTCTCCTCACCTGAGTTCTAAATGGTTCTATCCTCAAACTATGACCCCTAGTTCTGGATTCCCCCAGTGCTGGGAACATTCTTTCTGAATCCATTCTGTCTAACCCTATTAGAATTTTATAGGTTTCTATGAAATCTCCTCTCACTCTTCTAAACTCCAGTGAATATAATCCGAACCGACTTAATCTCTCCTCATATGACAGACCTGCCATCCCAGGAATCAGCCTGGTAAACCTTTGCTGTACTCCTTCTATAGCAAGGAACATCCTTCCTCAGATAAGGAGTCCAAAACTGCACACAATACTCCAGGTGTGGCTTCACCGATGCCCTATACAATTGCAGTAAGAAGTCTCACAACACCAGGTTAAGGTCGAAAAGGTTTATTTGGAATTACGAGCTTTCGGAGTGATGTCATGGTTAGATCTGGGTCCCTGGCACTGTGATTTGATGGTGAAATTCCAAAGTTTCTTAAGATGATGCTGCAGCAGGGCGACTTCTTGCCAGCAAATTCTTCTACCCTCCTTCAATGCTTCTCAAACTTCATTCTAACTCTCTTAAACTCTCTCTTCCCTGTTGCCAGCAGACTTTTGAATGGACCTACTGCGCGCTGAGTTGATCTTTCTCTACACCCTAAATCTGACCATAACACTACATTCTGCATTCTCTCGTTTCTTTCTCTATCAACAGTATGCTTTGTATAGCGAGCAAGAAACAATACTTTTCACTGTATGTTAATACAGGTGACAATAATAAATCAAATCAAAAAGTGTGTGAAGTGACAGGTGCTACAGAAATGCAGATCTTTTCTCCAAATCATGATGTATGTTTGACTTGTTTTTTAATTAAAAGTAATCTAGATGTAATAGGAGTTGGATGTTTCATACGTCCCCGTTAGGAGTGAGGATCTGGGATACACACACATCAGTAATGAGAACAGCCGGGGCTGGAATATCTGTTTGTGGCTTTAATTGACTTTCATTTCGAGGCACTGAGCAACAAAGGATGAATCGCTCCAAAGCTTTGGGTATAAGTGTTCGCTCAGAGTTGGTGAGCAATCTACATCTAATTTGTACTGCGACTAGAAAGTGGGACATGCTCTCAGCAAGATTTCGATCGGGTCCTTTTCATTCTCGCCTCGGTGTAACTTGGTGCTGTCGGCGCGATGGGCCCCCAGCTCGCTGTAAAACTCAGGGGCACGTGCGTGAGCGGGTAAAGCTTTAGCCTCACAGCCTGGGTTCACGTCCCATCGCAGACTTTTGAACGGAGCTAACTTGCATTAGTTTGATCTTTCTCTACACCCTATCTGTGACTGTAACACCACATTCTGCACTCTCTCCTTTCCTTCTCTATGAACGGTATGCTTTGTCTAGCGCACAAGAAACAGTACTTTTCATTACATGTAAATACAATAATAAATCAAATCTCCAGCATAATTATTACAGCATTATTACTGCAGTGCAAAACAAGGCCCATTGAGTCTGCACTGACCACAGCCCCACCCAGCCCCTATCCCTGTGACCTGACACATTCACCCTGCTCGTGCCCGTGACACTAAGAGGCACTTCACCACGGCCAATCCACCGAACCTGCACATCTTTGTGGGGTTCAGAACAAAGGAGCATGACCTCTGCAATTACAGGGAGGTTCATAGATTCATAGAAACCCTGCAGTGCAGAAAGAGGCCCTTCAGCCCATCGAGTCTGCACCAAATGCAATCCCACCTAGGCCCTATCCCCCCATATCCCTATATGTCATACCCACTAATCTCTCTAACCTACACATCCTTGGACACACTAAAAGGGCAATGTTTTAGCATGGCCAATCAACATGACCCGCACATCTTTATGTGATGTCAGGAAGCACTTATTAAGTCTTTAAAGTTTACTTATTAGTGTTACAAGTCGGCTTGCATTAACACTGCAATGAAGTTACTGTGAAAATCCCCTAGTTGCCACACTCCGGTGCCTGTTCGGATATTCTGAGGGATAATTTAGCACAGCCAATGCACCCTAACCAGCACGTAGAGTCATAGAGAGTCATACAGTCCTACAGCACACAGACAGGCCCTTTGGCCCAAACTGGTCATAGAGTCATTGAGGTTTCCAGCAGAGAAACAGGCCCTTCAGCCCAACGTATTCATGCACCTTTTTTTTAAAGCCTCAAGTTAGTCCCAATTGTCGTGTTTGGCCGATATCCTTCTATACCCATTGTACTCATGTAACTGTCCAAATGCCTTTTAAAAGACAAAATTGTCTTTTTGGTTCACGCCGACCAAAAACCCCACCAAAGCTAACCCTATTTGCCCATACCCCTTAAACCTCTCCTATCTGTGTGCCTTTCCAAATGCCTATGTCCCTGCCTTAACCACTTCCTCCGACAGCTCATTCCACATATGTACCACCCTCTGTGTAAAATAACTTCCTCCTCAGATTCCCATTAATTCTCTCCCCTCTTAACTTAAAGCTCTGCACCCTAATTCTTGATTCCCCAATACTGGAAAAAAGACAGAGTGCACTTGCTCTGTCCGTGCCTCTCATGATGTTATACACCTCGAAAAGATCATCCCTCAGTCTTCTAGAATCCAAAGAGAAAAGTCCTCACTGAAAACTCTCTCCCTATCACTCAATCCCTTCCCTGTAAACCCCTTCAGTACACTCTCCAGTTTGATAACACCTTCCCTATGGCAAGGTGATCTGTCAGACTGTGGGATGAAACCGGAGCATCCGGAGGAAACTCATGCAGGCATGGGGTGTACGCGCAGACTCCGCACAGTGACCCAAGCCAGGAATGGAACCCAGGTCTCTGGAGCTATAGGGGCAACAGTGCTAACCACTGTGCCAAAGTGCAGCCCCAATACAATTTTGATAGTGGGATTGATTTGAGTCTTGTTGGGTGAGGGGAATGAAAGTTACAGGATGAATTACAGACCGGTCAAGATTGAAGTGTGAAACTGGCTGAAGAGTGGAAATGGCTGCCTACACATTTGAGAATAGTAACACAAAAACCAGTGTCCTGAATGTCAACAGTGTCATACAGCAAGATCATAAAGAATGCATTCATGTTCTTAATTTAATTCAATTCATGAGAAGTCGATATATTCTAATCTACTGGCAGGGTCTAAGTGGTCTAATCTATTTTATTTAATAGTTTAACAGATAATGGTCAATTAGTCCTTTTTTTTAGAAGATCAATTTGAGGAATGAAATCATTCTGTAAATGTTAACACCATCCTCCATAAGACTGAGGCTTAGAAACCGTTTATAGTTAATGACAGCACTTGGGAAGGTATTATCATAGAACATAGAACACTACAGCACAAACAGGCCCTTCGGCCCACAAGTTGTGCCGAACACATCAAAACCTACCCAGCCATAGACCTATCTATAACCCCCAATCCCATTGGATCCCATATACTCATCCAGAAGTCTTTTAAAAGACCCCAGCGAGTTCGCCTCGACCACCACCGACGGCAGCCGATTCCATTCACTCACCACCCTCTGAGTGAAAAACTTTCCCCTAGCATCCCCTCTGTACTTGCTTCCCTGCACCTTAAATCTGTGCCCTCTCGTCGCAACCATTTCAGCCCAGGGAAATAGTCTCTGAGAGTCCACCCTATCTATTCCTCTCAACATCTTGTAAACCTCTATCAGGTCGCCTCTCAACCTTCGTCTCTCCAGGGAGAACAGTCCCAGCTCCCTCAACCTGTCTTCATAAGGCATGCCTCCCAATCCAGGCAACATCCTTGTAAATCTCCTCTGCACCCTTTCAATAGCTTCCACGTCCTTCCTATAGTGAGGCGACCAGAACTGCGCACAGTACTCCAAGTGTGGTCTGACAAGGGTCCTATAAAGCTGCAGCATTACCTCCTGACTCCTGAACTCAATCCCTCGATGAATGAAGGCCAGTACACCGTAAGCTTTCTTAACCACATCCTCCACCTGGGAGGCCGATTTGAGAGTCTTATGGACCCGGACCCCAAGATCCCTCTGCTCTTCCACACAGCTAAGACTCCTACCTTTGATAGTGTACTCATTCATCCCGTTGGATCTGCCAAAATGGACCACAACACATTTATCCACGTTGAAGTCCATCTGCCACTTCTCCGCCCAGTCTTGCATCCTGTCGATGTCATGCTGCAACTTCTGACATCCCTCCACACCATCCACAACACCACCGACCTTCGTGTCATCGGCGAACTTACTCACCCATCCCTCCACTTCCTCATCCAGGTCATTTATGAAAATGACAAACAGCAAGGGTCCTAGAACAGATCCCTGGGGCACTCCACTGGTGACCGAGTTATCGTTAGATTATTAATCCAGAAACTCATATCCTGGGGACCTGGGTTCGAATCCCACCACGGCAGATGGTGAAATTTGAATTCAATAAAAAATATTTGGGATTGAGAATCTACTGATGACCATGAAACCATTGTCAAGTGTTGTAAAAACCCATCTGGTTCACTAATGTCCTTTAGGGAGGGAAATCTGTTGTCCTTACCCCGGTCTGGCCTACATGTAATCCCAGAGCCACAGCAATGTGGTTGACTCTCAACTGCCCTCCAAGGGTAACTAGGGATGGGAAATAAATGCTGGCCCAGCCAGAGCCACCCATGCCCCACAAATGAATTAAAAAAATACTTGCACCCCAATGAGATTGCAGAACAGGTTTATCTGTCGGATGAGACCTCCAAGATCCTGAGTGGAACGTCCCCAGCCCACCCCCACAGGAACGGTAGTGGGCAGTGGGGCAGAGCTCCACTGACCTTGAGGGGAATTTTCCACTCTGGGGGTGACTGCAGCTGGAAAATCCCAGCTCCTGTCTGACCTCCCAGATGGATGTAAAAGATCTCTCATCCATTATTCCAAACAAATATCTCCTTAGGTTCTGAACCAAAATCACTGAAAGAAACTGGGTGGCACAGTGGTTAGCATGGCTGCCTCATAGCACCAGGGACCCCAGTGCAATTCTAGCCTTGGGTCGCTGTCTGTGTGGGGTTTGCATGTTCTCCCCGTGTCTGCGTGGGTTTCTTCCGGGGGCTCCAGTTTCCTCCCACACCCCAAAGATGTGTGGGTTAGGTGGATTGGCCATGCTAAATTGCCCCTTAGTGTCAGAGGGACAGCTAGGGTAAATGCATGAGTTATGGGGCATAGGTCTGCATTGTCAGTGGAGGTTCAATGGGCTGAATGGCCTCCTTCTGCATTGTAGTGATTCTGTGATTCTATAAAGTCCCTGAGATTATCAGGTCGTTAAAGTACCCCTTGGCTTGGGGAATTAGCGGGGTAAATACATGAGGCTATGGGGATAGGGTCTGCATAAGATGCTCTGGCAGGGAGTCATTGCAGACTCGCCGAATGGCCTCCTTGTGCACTGTAGAGTTTGTATGATTATATACTGGTGCTCGTGGGAGCTTGCTGTGCATAAATGGGCTGTTGCCTTTCCCACATGAGAACAGTTCCATATTGCTTCATTGACTATAAGGTGGCTTTTTCACAGTCTAATAGACTGGGTTAGTTCAGTTTGAGGAATCGAAGGTTGGATAGTAAATCCAAGATGGCAGCCCCTTTGCTGGATAACCAAACTGACATTAAATAGAAGCAGTTTCCCCCCTGTAGAGATCCAGGACAGTTTTTGACTGGGAGGCTATTGATGGATCTCATTTCCACCTCTTGACTGTGGGACCCTGAGGCCAAGTTTGTGCCCACTATCGGAGGGAGCAAGTGGGCAGAGGCGGGTGTAGAGGGGGTGGGACGGCTGGCGGGGAGGGGTGGTGGCGGGATGGGGGTGTATGGAAGGGGTAAGGGTGGACAGGGAGTAAGATCGGTGGGACAGTGAGGATTGGATGGGGGGAGGGTTATGGAGAGGTGGGGGGGGGTGAGGGTGGGTGTGGGGTGAGATCGATGGGGCAGTGGGGAGTGGATGGGGGTGGTTATGGAGGGAGTGGGGGGTGAGGGGATGAGGGTGGGTGTGGGTGAGATCAGTGTGGCAGTGGGAAGCGGGGGTGGGGATACTGTGGAGGGGGTGTGGGGTGTGCGGAGGAGTGAGGACCAGGGGGTGCTGAGGGTGGGTGAGGTTGAGTTGAGCTTGGGTGGGCAGTAGGGAGGGGTGGGGGGCTGTGGAGGGGGTGAGGGTTGTGGATGGGAGGTGACGGGAGTGGTGTAGGTGGGTGGGGTGGGTGGGGGTGAGATCGGTGGGGCAGTGGGGAGGGGTGGGGTGGGGTGTTGTGGAGGGGGTGAGAGTTGTGGAGGGGGGAGGGCGGGGAGTGGTGAAGGTGGGTGGGGTGGGTGGTGGCAAGATCGGTGGGGCAGTGGGGAGCGGGTGGGGGTATTGTGGAGGGGTGAGGGCAGGAGGAGGTGAGAGTGGGTGGGGTTGAGATCAGTGGGAGAGTGGGGTGCGCTCTGCAGAACTGAACACAGGAGAAAGAAGAGAGACTGTGTTGGTATTTTGTGTTCAAACTAAGGCAGATTTGGATGAAAGGGGATTTATCACACGACACCAAGAGATTTCACAATAGCAAAGACATTTCCCACAGTACGTGCCAGAGCTCCAACCAGAGAACTGCACTCAGGCCAGGAGTTAGTCAACTCGGTGTGGAGCCAGTGACATGAACATAACCTGGGCTCAAAGCAAGTTCAATATCTCAACTGTAATAAGATTCTCTCTGAGTGTGAGTGTGTGTGTGTGTGTGTGTGACTGAGTGTGAGTGTGTAAGTGTGTATGTGTGTGTGTGTGTATGTATGTCTGTGTATGTGTGTGTGTGTGTATGTATGTCTGTGTATGTGTGTGTTTGAGTGTGTGTGTTTGTATGTGTGTGTGCGCGTGTGTCTGTATATGAATGTGTGTGTATGAGCGAGAGTGTGTAACTGAGTGTGTGAGAGAAGGTGTGTGAGTGAATGTGTGTGAATGTGTTTGTGTGTGTGTGATTGTGTGATTGTGTGTGTGTGTATGAATGTGTGTGTGAGCGTGAGTAAGTGTGTGTGAGTGTGCATAAGTGTGTGTGAGTGTGCATGAGTGTGTGTGTGTTTGTGCGTGAGTATGAATGAGTGTGTGAGTATAAGTGTGTGTCAGTATGAATGTGTGTGAGTGAGTGTGTGTGAGTATGAATGAATGTATGTGTGTGTGTGTGTGTGTGCGACTGTGTGAGTACGTGTGTGTGTGTGTGTGTGTGTGAGTCTCTGAGGTGTGTGTGTGTGAGTGTGTGTGTGAATGTGTAAATGCGTGTGTGTGTCTGTGAGTTTGTGTGTGCGTGAGTGTGAATGTGTATGTGTGTACGCGTGTGTGTGTCAGTGAGTGTGTGTGAGTGTCTGTGTGTGTGTGTGTGTGTGTGAGTGTGTGTCTGTGTGGATGTGAGTGTTTGTGTGTGTGTCAGTGAGTGTGAGTGTGAATGTGTGTGTGTTTGTGTGTGTTTGTGTATGTCTGTGTGTGTTTGTGAGTGTGTGTGTGTGTTTGTGTATGTCTGTGTAAGTGTTGTGAGTGGTGTGTGTTTTGTGTGTGTGTGTTTGTGTGAGTGTTGTGTGTTTGTGAGTGTGTGTGTGGTGTTTGTGTGTGTGTGTGTTTGTGAGTGTGTGTGTGAGTGTGTGCGAGTGTGTGTCTGTGAGTGTGTGTGAGTGTGTGTCAGAGTGTGTGTCAGTGAGTGTGTGTGTGTGTGTTTGTGTGTGTGTGTCAGTGAGTGTGTGTGTGTGTGTGTGTTTGTGTGTGTGTGTGTGTGTTTGTGTGAGTGTGTGCGAGTGTGTGTCTGTGAGTGTGTGTGTGTGTGTGTGTCAGTGAGTGTGTGTGTTGTGTTTGTGTGTGTGTGTCAGTGAGTGTGTGTGTGGTGTGTGTTTGTGTGTTGTGAGTGTTTGTGTGAGTGTGTGCGAATGTGTGTCTGTGAGTGTGTGTCAGTGTGTGTGTGTGTGTGTTTGTGTGTGTGTATGAGTGTTTGTGTGAGTGTGTGCGAGTGTGTGTCTGTGAGTGTGTGTCAGTGAGTGTGTGTGTGTGTGTTTGTGTGAGTGTGAGTGTGTGTGTGTTTGTGTGTGTGTGTGTCACTTCAGGAATTCTGATTCCCCCACCCCCGGCGCACCGTCACATTGAGAGAGTTTCATTTACCGACGGAAATCAGATTGAGATCTTTGCTGGGATTTGGGAAGATCACTGGGAATGTCCTATCCAATAAAGACACAGCACAAATCTCACTGACCGCACACCAATCGCCTCATCAAACACATTTAGCTTCCCTTTCTTTTAAAGATCATAAATCGTTACCGTAGACCATTAACCAACCCAAACAAAATATGAATCCTCTTCCTTCACTGCACCTCTCCAATTACCCAGCTGCTTTGACACCAAGTGTCAATTCACATTTACACAGAATTCAGTCACAAACGTTAAGGTGGCAGCATCTCTAACATAGACCCTCACAGCACAGTGATAGGTCATTGGGCCCATCTGGTCTCTGCTGGTGACTAAGCTCCACACAAGGGGAGGCAGTGGGGAAATCGTATTGTCAACAGTAACTCAGAGACCCAGGGCAATATTCTGGAAACCCTGGCTTGAATCCCACCATGGCAGATGGTGAAATTTGAACTGAATAAAAGGTGAAGGGGGAAAAGTCTGTGTGAATCCGGAAGAAATGGCAGAGGTGCTTAACGAGTACTTTGCCTCGGTATTCACGGTGGAAAGTGAACTGGGAGATTGCACTGCAGGTTTGCGGCATACGGAAAAGATTGAGTATGTGGATGTTAGGAAAGAGGATGTGTTAGACCTGTTAAATTCTATCAAGATAGACAAGTCGCCGGGACCGGATGGGATGTACCCCAGGTTATTGTGGGAGGTGAGGGAAGTGGTTGCAGAGCCCCTGGCAATGATATTTGCGTCGTCCATGGAAATGGGAGATGTTCCGGAGGACTGGAGGATTGCGGATGTGGTTCCTATCTTTAAGAAAGGGAACAGGGATAGTCCAGGAAATTACCGACCGGTGAGTTTGACTTCAGTGGTTGGTAAGCTGATGGAGAGGCTTCTGAGGGATAAGATATATGAACATTTGGAGAAGTTTGGACTGATTAGAAATAGTCAGCATGGTTTTGTCAAGGGCAGGTCATGCCTTACGAGCCTAGTTGAGTTCTTCGAAAATGTGACTGAACACATTGACGAAGGAAAGGCGGTGAACGTAGTGTACCTGGACTTTAGTAAGGCGTTTGATAAGGTCCCACATGCAAGGCTTCTGGAGAAGGTGAGAGAGCATGGGATCCAAGGGGCTTTGGCCTTGTGGATCCAGAACTGGCTTGCCGGCAGAAGGCAGAGAGTGGTTGTGGCTGGGTCTTGTTCTGCATGGAGGTCGGTAACCAGTGGAGTGCCCCAGGGATCTGTTCTGGGACCCTTGCTGTTTGTCATTTTCATAAATGACCTGGATGAGGAAGTGGAGGAATGGGTTAGCAAGTTCGCCGATGATACAAAGATCGGTGGTGTTGTGGATGGTCTGGAGGAATGCCAAAAGTTGCAGCGGGACATAGACAGGATGCAAGACTGGGCGGAGAAGTGGCAGATGGACTTCAACGCAGATAAATGTGTAGTGGTCCATTTTGGCAGGAATAATGGAATGATGAATTACAAAATATAAGGGGTAGGAGTCTTAGCTGTGTTGTAGAGCAGAAGGATCTTGGGGTCCATTGGACTCTTAAATGAGCCTCGCAGGTGGAGGAAGTGGTCAAGAAGGCGTACGGTGTACTGGCCTTCATTAATCGAGGAATAGAGTTTAGGAGTCAGGAGGTAGTGATGCAGCTCTATAAGACTCTTGTCATACCCCAGTTGGAGTATTGTGCGCAGTTCTGGTCGCCTCATTATAGGAAGGATGTAGAGGCTATTGAGAGGGTTCAGAGGAGATTTACAAGGATGCTGCCTGGATTGGGAGGCAGGCCTTATGAAGATAGGTTGAGGGAGCTGGTACTCTTCTCACTGGAGAGACGTAGGTTGAGAGGCGACCTGATAGAGGTTTATAAAATGTTGAGAGGAATAGTTAGGGTGGATTCTCAGAGACTATTTCCCCGAGCTGAAATGGTCACTACGAGAGGACACAGATTTAAGGTGCAGGGAAGCAAATACAAAGGAGATGTCAGGGGTAGGTTTTTCACTCAGAGGCTGGTGAGTGAATGGAACCGACTGCTGTCGGAGGTTGTTGAGGCAAACTCACTGGGGTCTCCAGAGAGACTTCTGGATGAGTATATGGAAAAGAATAGGATAGGGGGTTACAGATAGGTCTGTGGATTGGTAGATGTGATCGGCGCAACTCGTGGGCTGAAGGGCCTGTTTGTGCTGTATTGTTCTATGTTCTATGAATAAAAAAAAACTGGAATTTGAAAGTCTAGAATTGAAGAAAACATTGTGGTTCACTAATGTTCTTTAGGGAAGGAAATCTGCTGTCCTTACCCGGTCTGGCCTACACGTGACTCCAGAGCCACAGCAATGTGGTTGACTCTCAGTTGTCCTCAGGAATGAGCAATAAGTCATGAATAAATATATTTAAAAAGCCTCCTTTCCTCTCACCCTGTCACAGAGGTTAGCACTGCTGCCTCAAAGTGCCAGGAACCTTCTTTGTTTCTATCAAAGGATGTGGGAGGAAGGGGGAGGGACCAGGATATTGAATTTGATGATCAGCTATGATCATGATGAGTGATGGAGCAGACTGGAAGGGCCGAATGGCCTCCTCCTGCTTCTAGTTTCTGTGTTTCAATGAACTGGGCTCAATTTCAGCCTTGAGTCACTGTCTGTGCGGATTCTGCATGTTCTCCCTGCGTCTGCATGGGTTTCCGCTGGGTGCTCCAGTTTCCTCCTACACTCCAAAGATGTGCCGGTTAGGTGGATTGGTCATGCTAAATTTCTCTTAGTGTCCAAAGGTGCGTAGATTAGCATTGCTAAGTTACTTAGAACATAGAACATAGAACACTACAACACATACAGGCCCTTCGGCCCACAAGTTGTGCCAATCATATCAGTACCTCGCAGGCCATAGAACTATCTGTAACTCCCAATCCCATTAAATCCCATGTACTCATCCAGAAGTCTCTTAAAAGACCCCAGCGAGTTCGCCTCTACCACCACTGACGGCAACCGATTCCATTCACTCACCACCCTCTGAGTGAAAAACTTACCTCTAACATCTCCTCTGTACTTGCCCCCAGCACCTTAAACCTGTGTCCTCTCGTAGCTAACATTTCAGCCCTGGGAAATAGCCTCCAAGAATCCACCCTATGTATACCTCTCAACATCTTATAAACCTCTATCAGGTCGCCTCTCAACCTTTGTCTCTCCAGGGAGAAGAGACCTAGCTCCCTCAACCTATCTTTATAAGGCATGCCCCCCAATCCAGGCAACATCCTTGTAAATCTCCTCTGCACCCTCTCAATAGCTCTCACATCCTTCCTATAGTGAGGTGACCAGAACTGTACACAGTACTCCAAGTTGCCCCATAGTGTCCAAAAATGTGGAGGTTAGGTGGATTGGCCATGCTAAATTGCTCCTTAGTGTCCAACGATGTGCAGGTTAGGTGGATTGGCCATGCTAAATTCCCCCATAGTGTCCAAGGATGTGTAGGTTAGATGGATTGACCATGCTAAATTCCCCCATAGTGTCCAAGGATGTGTAGGTTAGATGGATTGACCATGCTAAATTGCTCCTTAATGTCCAAGGGTGTGTAGGTTGGGTGTATTGGCCATGTTAAATTGCTCCCTAGTGTCCAAGGATGTGCAGGTTAGGTGGATTGGCCATGCTAAATTGTCCCTTCGTGTTTAAAGATGTGTAGGTTGGGTAAATTGGCCATGGTAAATGTACAGGATTACAGCTTTAGGGCAGGGGAGAGGGCCTGGGTAAGATGCTCTTTCAGCGAGTTGGTGCAGACTCAATGGGCTGAATGGCCTCTACTGCACCACAGGGGTTCTATGATATCCGTATAAGCCTCTGAGGTTTGTCAAGTTTCTCCTTAAATGCATTGATACTGAGCTCCCTGAGAGAGTGAGTTCTACATTCTCACCACTCTCTGGGTAAAGAAGCTTTCTCTGAGTTCCCGACCAGACTCAGTGACTACCTGAAATGAATGGTCCCCGTTAGTCCCCCTGATGTAATGGGACATCTTCCCAATGTCTACCCTGTTAAATCCTTGCAGAAATTTAAAGTTAGGTCTCATCTCAAATCTTTCTTTCAAGACATTTTTAAAAATATTCATTCATGAGGATGCGGGGGGTCACTGACTCTGGGCCCATTCCTCCTTACCCTTGGAACTCAGTGACTTGCTCAGTGGCTGGAGTAGATTGGAAGGATGATGGGAAAAAGTAAAGTTTATTTATTTATTAATCACAAGTAGGTTTACATTAACACTGCAATGAAGTTACTGTGAAAATCCCCCACACCAAAGGAGAATTTAATATGGTCAATCCACCTCACCAGGACGTTTTTCAGATTGTGGGAGGAAACTGGAGCACCCGGAGGAAACCCACGTAGACATGGGGTGAATGTGCAGACTCCACATAGACAGTGACCCAAGCTGGGAATCGAACTTGGATCCCTGGTGAGGCAGCAGTGTTAACCATTGTGTCGCTGTGCCACCATATCGCCCATGTGCCACCCAGTGGGGGAACATCCTGTCTCTGGAGTCACATGTAGGCAGACCAGGTAAGGGTAGCAAATTTCCTTCCCTGAACAACATTAATGAATCAAACTCTACAGCAATCAACAAGGTTTCACGGTCATTTGGGCCTGTGTTTGTAAGAGTTTGCGCATTCTCCCCGTGCTTGCGTGGGTTTTCTCCAGGTGCTCCGGTTTCCTCCCACATCCCAAAAATGTGCTCTAAGGCTAATTGGCAAAACAAATTCTCCCTAAATTGTCTCAAATTTGGTTTTTAATCCATAGATCTATAAACATGGACAGGGATCGCGGGTAGAGGTGGGGACATCGGGGTGGCAGCGCGGGCTCGTTGGGCCGAAGGGCCTGTTTCCCGTGCTGTTTTGTTCTTTGTTCTTTGACTGAAATCTTTCTGCCCAATTCTTCTAGGAGGTGCTAAAATCAAACAGACATTGCTGTAGCAGAGCTATGTGTGAGCAAATTGACAATTTGAGCAGGTCGAACCCTCAGGAGGAACAGTGTACTTGAATCATCTCCTTTCACACAATCTTCCTGTTGGCCAGATTCTTTCTGCCTTCCTGAACTTTCTGTCTCTTCTGAAATAAATCCTGAGGAACCATAGAAAATTACAGCTCAGAAACAGGCCTTTTGGCCCTTCTTGTCTGTGCCAAACCATTTTTTGCCTAGTCCCACTGACCTGCACTTGGACCATATCCCTCCACACCCCTCTCATCCATGAACCCGTCCAAGTTTTTCTTAAATGTTAAAAGTAAAAGGAAGGTTGTGAGAAAGTGAATACTGCTTCCTATTGCTGTGTGAACATTGTAGACACACACAGGAATTTGGAGCAGTCGGACATTCGGCCCTTTGACCCTTTCTCCTATTCAATAAATTCAAGACTGATGGTTGAAAGCTTCAAGTTTCAAGGTGTCCAGATCACCAACAACCTGTCCTGGCCCTCCCATGCCAACATTATAGTTAAGAAAGCCCCACCAATGCCTCTAGTTTCTCAGAAGACTAAGGAAATTTGGCATGTCAGCTACGACTCTCAACTTTTACAGATGCGCCATAGAAAGCATTCTTTCTGGTTGTATCACAGTTTGGTATGGGCTCCTGCTCTGCCCAAGACTGCAAAGATACACAAAAGATCATGAATGTAGCCCAATCCATCACACAAACCAGCCTCCCATCCATTGACTCTGTCTACACTTCCCGCTGCCTCGGCAAAGCAGCCAGCATCATTAAGGATCCCACGCACCCCGGACATTCTCTTCTTCCATTGGAAGAAAATACAAATCCTGGCAACATACACTAACTGACTCAAGAACATCTTCTTCCCTGTTGCTGTCAGAATTTTTGAATAGACCTACCTCGCATTAAGTTGATCTTTCTCTACACCCTAGCTACGACTGTAACACTACATTCTGCACTCTTTTGTTTTCTTCTCTATGAACGGTATGTTTTGTCTGTACAGCACACAAGAAACAATACTTTTCACTGTATATTAATAGGTGACAATAATAAATCAAGTCAAAATTTGATCTTTCTGCCCTGTTTCCATATCCCTCGATTCCATTAATGTCCAAAGACCTACTGTTGTGAATCTATGTTATGAATCTACTCAGTGACTGATCATCCACAGGTACAGGATTCCAATATTTACCAGAGAGAAGAAGTTTCTTCTCATTCCAGTCCGAAGTGGTGGATTCCTTATGTTTTGGTGTGACAGACAACAGTTGGAGTGATTGGGATTGTTGTCCTGGGAGAGAAGAAGATGAAGAGGAAATGTGATAGAGGTGCTCAAAATCACGAGGGCTCTGGGCAGGGTAGAGGGAAAGAAACTATTCCCTTTATGAGACCCTTGTCAGACCCCGCTTGTGCTGTGTGCAGTTCTGGTCGCTTCATTATAGGAAGGATGTGGAAGCTATTGAGAGGGTGCAGAGGAGATTTACAAGGATGTTGCCTGGATTGGGAGGCAGGCCTTATGAAGGTAGGTTGAGGGAGCGAGGTCTTTTCTCCCTGGAGAAACGAAGGTTGAGAGGCGACCTGATAGAGGTTTATAAAATGTTGAGAGGAATAGATAGGGTGGATTCTCGGAGGCTATTTCCCAGGGCTGAAATGGTCACTACGAGAGGACACAGGTTTAAGGTGCTGGGGGGCAAGTACAGAGGAGATGTTAGAGGTAACTTTTTCACTCAGAGGGTGGTGGGTGAATGGAATCGTTTGCTATCAGTGGTGATAGAGGCAAACTTGCTGAGGTCTTTCAAAAGACTTCTGGATGAGTACATGGGATTAAATGGGTTTGGGAGTTACAGATAGTCCTATGGCCTGGTAGGTATGGGTATGATCAGCGCAACTTGTGGCCAAAGGGCCTGTTTGTACTGTAGTGTTCGATGGTCTATTAGTGAAAGGATAGAGAGTGAGGGGCGCAGAGTTGGGTTGATTGGCTAAAGTAGCAATGGAGACATGAGGAGGAATCTTTTAATGCAGCGGACCTTGTGAGTGTGGGGAAGGCAGGTTCAGTCAAGGGAATTGGATTGTTGTAGGAAAAGGAAGAGTGTGCAGGGTCATGGGGAGAAGGTGGGGATGGCACTGGGTGTAGTGCTCCTTTGGAGGGCCACACAGAATTTCTGGCATCCTTTAACCATGATGTGGAGATGCCAGCGTTGGACTGGGGTCTTACTGTCCTTTAATCATTCCATCATTTGGTCAGAGTTGAAACGAGGAACGTACATATTTTATTGGCTGCTCACTATCATTATTTCAGGCGCCTGTCCTGATTTTGCCTGGGTGAAATCTAGTTAAAAGCAACATTTTGATAAAAAGGAATGTCGGCTCTGAGCTAAATTATCCGATTCAATTAGTAATGGTGATTAGAAGCAGAACATGTTTCAATGTGTGGAACCAGAGGATTTAATAAGGGAACCATTCGCTGCTTTCTCACTGCTTAGGATTCAGGTCATTTTTCCTCTGGGAGTCTTCGTGCATCTTAAACAAATTCCTCGACTGGAAACCAGCCCCGAGATGTTTACAATTAGGAAACCAGGGAAAGCAGCATCAGCCCAAAATCCACACACTTCATAGGGAGGGGGAGAGGGGAGGGGGGAAGGGGAGGGGGGGAAGGGGGGAGGGGGAAGGGAGAGCGGAAGGGGAGGAGGGAAGGAGGGGAGGGGCAAAGGGAGGAAGAGAGGAGGGGGAAAGAGGGAGAGGGGAGGGGGTAGAGAAGGGAGGGGAAGAGAGGGAAGGAGGATTGGAGGAGAGGTAGAGGGGGAAGGGAGAGAGGGGGAGAGGGGAGGGGGGAGGGGAAGGGAAAGAGGGGAGGAGAGGGGAAGGGGAGGGATGATGAGAGGGGAGGAGAGGGGAGGGGGAAGAGGGAGGGAGAGGAGAGGGGAGGGGGAGGGGAAAGGGGAGGGGGAGAGGGAGGAAGAGAGGAGGGGGAGAGGGAGAAGGGAGGAGAGGAGGGGGTGGGGAGAGAGGAGGGGAGAAGAGAGGGAAGGGGGGTGGAGGAGAGGGAGAGGGGAGGGAGAAGGAGAGGGGGGAGAGGAAAACGGAGGGGAGGGGGAGGGAAGAGGGTAGGGGGTGGAGGACAGGGGGGTGGTGGGAGGGGGAAGGGAGGGAGGGGAGAGGAGGGAAGGAGAGGGGGAGGGGGCGGAGAGAGAAAGGGGGAGGAGGAGAGGGATAAGGGAGGGGGAGGAGAAGAGAGGCGGAGGGGGAACAAGGAGAAGGGGAGAGGGAGAGAGAGAGGAGGAGAGAAAGAGGGGTGGGGAGGTAGCGGAAGGGGGGAGGAGGAGGGGGTAGGGGAGGGAGAGGAAGGGGGAGCAGAGGAGAGGGGTAGAGGGAGAGGGAGGAAGAGAGGAAGAGGGATAGGGGAGGGAGGAGGAGGGCTGAGGAAGAGGGGGGAAGGGAGCAGGGAGGAGGAGGGAAAAAAGGAGAGAGCAGAGGAGAGGGGGAGAGTAGAAAAGGGGTAAGGCTGTGGAAGGGAGGGCGGAGGGAGTGAGAATGGGAGGAGGAGGGGGAGAGGGAGAGGAGGAGGATGGGAGGGGGGGTTGGAGGGAGAAATGAGGGATAGAATTGGAGAAAAATGAGTTTTTTCCTGAATCATAGAATCCTTACGGGGAGAGGCCATTCAGCCCATCAAGTCTGCACCGACCACAATCCCACTCAGGCCCTACCCCCATATATTTTCCCCACTAATCCCTCTAACCTACACATGTCAGGACACTGAGGGGCAATTTTAGCATAGCCCAATCAACCTAATCCGCACATCTTTGGAGGAAACCGGAGCACCCGGAGGAAACCCACGCAGACACGGGGAGAATGTGCAAACTCCACACAGACAGAGACCTGAGCCGGGAATTGAACCGAGCTAGCTGGTGCTGTGAGGGAGCAGTGCCACTCCTATTCTTGAAGGAGTGAAGAGATGAGTTTGCTGTTATTGTGAGATTCTAGCAGAATCTCGGCACAATGTTCTCCAAGTTACCTTTTGCAGCAGTTATTTTAAACAAAGTTGTTTAGCTGGGAATAAAAGAGCGTTTTCTTCCCTTTCCTGAAAAGAAAAACATGTATAAAGCTGGATCCACCTTGCCAGGAGAGAAAAGGGCGTGCTTTAAAGTTGTACTGAACTTGATGGTGGGGGGTGCGCGATGGTGCAAAGTGTACCTGCTTCTGTCGGACTCCTATTGCTCGGGGCATCAAACTGGTTTGAAGCCTGAGTTTTCCCTGATTATGTTGCAACTGCTGAGGTCTCTTCAGAATTATTTCACCATTCCACAGAAACAAATCGTAAACAATACACAGCCACTGAAAAAAAAATTAATAACCATCGTGGCTTCCAAATCTTAATCCACCTAACTAGAAGTCCAGAGGCCCTCAGTCTTTTTTTTTGCTTAGCTATTGTACGGGCAGGAACTTGCTGCCTCAGCTATCTGACCTCTCACACAGCATACATTTTTTATACACTTTTCAATAATACAGAAATCGTATAAAAAGACTTTTCATTCCAGGATACGTTTCACCCTCTCTCTGTACGGTTGTCAGAAGCAAAGAGCGATTACGCAGGGGTATCTCCGTGTCCCTGAATGCATCTGTATCGGATATTGCAAATATCATTTCGGAATTCTAATTCTGCCTAATTAAACCTGGTCCATCTGATGCATTAGTTAGCGAGGCTGCACAATACCCCACTGGATACCTCCCCAGATCTCAGCTATTGTGCACCATTGCATCTACACTCTTTGATGCTCTGGGCTCCCATCTCAGGCACATCAGTGCAATGTCCCTGTTGCTGAATTTGATCTGCAGGTCCGCACTTATCAAAAACAGTCACATACTCCTTTTGTACGGGTCTAATTATGTGGTGAGATTTTAATAGGCGTTTTTGTTGAAGGGTTTAATGAGCTTTAGCAGAAGTGGTGGAGTTTTGCCTCCAGGTCCTTGCTGCAGACTCGGAGCCGGGAAACGTTCGGGTTGTGGGGATGTCAGGAGTTACTGATTATCTCCCGAGACTGAAGGAGCCACCGCGAAAGGTTGGGGGTGGCGGGGGTTACATGTCGCTGAGTGAGATGCAATTCGACCTGTCCTCACCCCAGTTAGGAAAACCACTTGCTAAATTTATGTCCACACCTTGCCCCCTCGCAGGTACACTGCAAGAATGTCCCATGCACCATCACCGCAGCCTTAAGCCACGTTAGGAGCTCTTAGAAAATGCAAAACCAGGTCAACGAGGTCAATTCTAAAACAAAATCGCTCAGAGGAAGATGGAAAGCACAGTCATTATTGTCAGTTGTCCCTCTGATTCCAGGAGCAAGCCTACGCGATTCTGCCGTGGGAGAGGTTCAGCCAGGGAGTTTTTTTTTTAATGAGTGTTTTTATCGAGGGTTTACCACTGCAAATCCCCAAAAATCTCGTCCTGTAGAGAGTTTTCATTATTCCACTCATACCTAACAGCATAGTTAAGCATCCCATGCAGATTGCTACAGTGCTAAAGAGGTTCTTTGGCCCATCAAATCTGCATGACCTGACCTGCCAACCTAACCCCATTTGCTGGCTCTTGGCCCATCGGCATCCCAGATATTTTCTTCTCCACCTTCTTCCTTTGGGAAAAAGATACAAAAGTCTGAGGTCATGTACCAAGAACAGCTTCTTCCCTGCTGCCGTCAGACTTTTGAATGGCCTACCTCGCATTAAGTCGATCTTTCCATACGCCCTAGCAATGACTGTAACACTACATTCTGCACTCTCTCCTTTCCTTCTCTGTGAACGGTATGCTTTGTCTGTAGGGCGCGCAAGAAATAAGACTTTTCACTCTATCCCAATACATGTGACAATAATAAATCAATTCAAATGAAAAAGATGCTCTTTTAAAGAGTCAGTGTAGGTTCAATGGACCAACTGGCCTCCCCCAGCAGCGGAGGGGTTGTATGATTTGAAAACCATGTAAGGGTTGGATCCGGAGAGGATGTTTTCTCGTGTGGGAGAATCTAGAAGTAGGGATCGCCCAATAAGGGAGATGAGGAGAATTTTATCTCTCCGAGGGTGGTGAGTCTTTGGCACTCTCTTCCCCAAGAGGTAGTGGAAGAGCAGAGTCTTTGAATATGTTTAAGGCTGAGTTAGTGAGGTCCTTAATTAACAAGGAGCTGAAAGGTTATCAGAATGTCGGTGGAAATGTGGGGTTCCAATCAGATCATGATGCTACTGAACAGGCTCGAAGGGCTGAGTGGTCTTCTTCCTGCTCCTATCCCCTACGTGCGTATGTAACTCCATTTTCCCATCAACTCCCCCTACGCCCCAATAGACCAAAAATTTGCGAATCCAGGCCTGGAATATATTCAGTGATGGAGCATTAGTAGAGAGTTCCAAACATTCACAAACTTCCCCCCCTCCTCATCCAGTTCCTTATCCTGAGACCGTTCCCCCTGTGTTTTGGATTCCCTGACCAACGACAGCAAGGATTCAGAACGTAGTGTCTCAAATCACAGGAACAGGAGGAGGCCATTCAGCCCCTCAAGCTTAACTCCACAGACCCTGCCTTTCTCCCAAAATCCTTTAATCCCTTTGGTTAACAAAACAATCCATCGATTTCAGTTGTAAGTTAATAATTGATGGAAGTGAGTTACAAACCTCCATCATATCGAAGTCCTTCCTCGTTTCACACCCAAGAGACCTGCCTCTAATCTTTAATTTGTGTCTGCTCGTCCTGACCTGCTGGAAGTTTCTCGCTGTCCACCCTGCCGGCTCCCTGTGATATCCGGAACATTCTGTGCTAACTTTCAAAAGGGGATCGAATAAGCAATTGAAGAGGGAAAAACGTGCAGGGCTGTCGGGAAAGAGGCGGGGAAGGAGGGTTGTTGAGGGAGGGGGCACTAATTGGGTAACTCTGACAAAGGGATGGCACAGGGCTGAAGGGGCTCCTCTGCTGGGTGATGTTTTGGGTCACGGTGGCATTGGGTTGATCTTAAGTCTTGCCGTGCGTGCGCTTCACTGCTGGAAATCCAGCTTGTTGAGTACAAAGTGTTCCAGTGGTTGGTTGAATAACATCGTGACTGCAGTTTTCACTGGGATTCGACCCCCCCCAACACCCCGAGTATTATACATTCTCTCTGCCATTGCTCAATAACTGTTCCTCAGCTCACTCCCACCAGGGACAGAATTATTTTTTGATTAAATTAACTTATTCATGAGCCTCACGTCTGTGTCACACTCACACCACAGTCAACGCTATCATTATTTATTTACTCACAGATCAGGCATGCTCAAGGTTGATAACAGAACACACAAGGATCTTGTGACAAAATGGCAGCTTGCACCTTCTGCCTTGCCCGTACATCTTAATCAGACAAGGTTAAGAGAGCAGGATATACACAACAATAAACTATCATCTTCATTATTCTCCTTGGTACACTGTCTTCCTATTTGGGTATATTAGGGACAGGAGGCGATGGCCTAGTGGGATTTTTGCTGGACTATTAATCCAGAAATTCAGCTAATGTTCTGGGGACCCGGGTTCGAACCCCGCCACGGTAGATGGCAAAAATTTGAATTCAATAAAAATTCAATAGAATTAAGAATCTACCGATGACCATGAAACCATTGTCAATTGTCAGAAAAACCCATCTGGTTTCACTTTAGGGAAGGAAATCTGCCGTCCTTACCCCGGTCTGGCCTACGTGTGGCTCCAGAGCCACAGCAATGTGGTTGATTCTCAATTGCCCTCCAAGGATAACTAGGGGTGGGCAATAAATACTGACCAGCGATGCCCATGTCTCATGAATGAATAAAAAAAAGGACACAATTTCTCATTGCCATAGGATGCACACATGCATGCACCTTACAGCCAATCACATTCTTGTGAAGACGGGTCATCGCTGTGAGGTTGGAGAGCCAATTTGTACACAGAAAGCACGCAGCAGTGGGATAATAATCAGGCCATCTACTCTTCAATGACATTGGTTGAGGGGTAAATGATGTTCGGACAGAGCAGGGACACCAGCTCAGCTACATGGCCATGGACTCCAAATGGCAGACGTGTGCGTGCGTGTACCATGTGTGTGTGTGTGTGCAAGCATGCACAGGGAGGGGCACTCCTTAGAAATACAGAAACTTGAAGCAGGAGTAGGCCATTCGGCCCTTCGAGTCTGTTCTGCCATTCATCATGATTGTGGCTGATCATTGAATTCGATCCTTGCTTTTACGGCAGAGTCCCTTCCTCCTCACACTCAGCTGTGGCCAGTGCCGCGTGCTGATCCTCAGCCTCTGGAAGTGGTTAGGATCTGGAATGCAGTGCTGGAGAGTTCCGGGATTCTGACCCAACCATAGGAAAGGATATATTTTCAAATCAGGATGGGGAGTGCCTTGAAGGGGAACCTGCAGGTGCTGGTGGTGTTCCCGGGTATCTGCTGCTCTTGTTCATCTACATGGTAAAAATCACCTGTTCAGAAGGTGCTGACTAAGGAGCCTTGATGAGTTCTTGCAGTGCATCTTGTAGATGGTGCACATGGCGGGTACTGAGAACAAAGAAAACAAAGAACAGCACATTACAGGAACAGGCCCTTCGGCCCTCCAAGCCTGTGCTGGTCCAGATGCCTGCCTAAACTAAAACCAAATGCACTTACAGATTCCATATCCTTCCATTCCTGTCCTATTCATGTATTTGTCTAGATGCTCCATAAATGTCGCCATCGTACCTGCTCCTCCCCGGGCAGCACATTCCAGACACTCACCACCCTCTGTGTAAAAAAACTTGCCTCTCACGTCTCCTCTAAACTTTTCCCCATGCGCCTTAAACCTATGCTGCTGAGTATGTCTCCCTAGGAAAAAGCTTCTGACTATCCACTCTGTCTATGCTTCTCATAATCTTGTAAACCTCTACCAGGTCTTCCCTCAACCTCTGTTGCTCCAGCGAGAACAAACCGAGTTTCTCCAATCTTTTCTCATAGCTCATGCCCTCCATAGCAGGCAACATCCGGGTAAATCTTTTCCGTACCCTCTCCAAAACCTCCACATTCTTCTGGTAGTACGGCGACTAAAATTGTATACAATATTCCATATGATGCCTAAACTAAGATTCTGTACAGCTGCAGCATGATTTGCCCATTTTTAAACTCAGTGCCCTGGCGGATGAAGGTAACATAGAACATAGAACAATACAGCACAAACAGGCCCTTCGGCCCACGAGTTGTGCCGATCACATCTACCAATCCACAGACCTATCTATAACCCCCTATCCTATTCTTCTCCATATACTCATCCAGAAGTCTCTTAAAAGACCCCAGTGAGTTTGCCTCAACAACCTCCGACAGCAGTCAGTTCCATTCACTCACCACCCTCTGAGTGAAAAACCTACCCCTGACATCTCCTTTGTATTTGCTTCCTTGCACTCATATGGAATATTGTAAGCACGCCTGATGTCTTCTTAACTGCATTCCCCACCTGCATTGCCACTTTCAGTGACCTGTGTACCTGTACGCCCAGATCTCTCTGCCTGTCAATACTCCTCAGAGTTCTGCCATTTACTATATATTTCCTATCTATATTAGACCTTCCTGAATGCATTACCTCACACTTATCCGGATTAAACTCCACCTGCCATCTCTCTGCCCAAGTCTCCAACTGGTCTATATCCCTGTTGTATCCCGTGGAATCCCCTTCACTATCTGCAACTCCACCAAAACTCACTGCTTTCCCCGCTGCGTGGTGGTGGGGAAGACAGTGAACTTTGAAAGTTGCGGATGGATTAAGTGGGCTGCCTACTCCTGGGTGGTGTCAAGATTGCAACACAGTGGCACTAATCCGCACCCATCGCGCTGGCTCGGTCCATTTCCTTCACCCTGTCCCCAGCCAAGAGGCAAATAGGGAAAATTATAACACTTTTATCACTGTTTGATCTTATGGTGCAGGAGCATCCCTGCTCCTGAACCACAAGATCTGGGTTCGAATCCCAGTCCGGGACTTGCTGACAGCAGAAGGTGCATTCACAATGCAGTCAAACTGATTGAGCGTTCCTGAAAAATCCTTCCAAAAACACACCAGTGGCAGAGGGTAGGAGCAGGAGAGATTCCTGGTCAGCTGTGTGATGGGAGGAATATTGGAGACCTTTCCTAACACTGTCCATAATTCCATACTATAACATGCATGTTGCCACAGCAACTCAGGTTCCTTGAGTAATGTGTAATAACTGAGGACAGAGTAGTGATTGATCAAACCTGTGTACGTGTGGCTTAGTTTGTGTATCGATTAACTGCATACTGCCTTCTAACTCTGTTCCAATTTTACACGAGATTAGAATTGTTCTTACGCTCTGCTGGCTTGAGATGGGATTAAGCTTTGAGATAAACTATTCATTTCACACTGAAACCAAGTCAACACTGAATTCAAAGGTGTCATTTAATTTCCCCAAATTGTGGAATTTCCCGATTTCTCTCCCGGCTCCTCAGAACTGAGACATTTCTCAGGATAATCCTTGGTTATAAAGCCTGGGCTTAATCACAAGTAGACTGGGATAGACTCGTGGTCCACTAAACCTTTGGAACTCAGTTCAGTGTTTCACCTTTCTGTTAAAGGGTAACTCCACTCCTGCATTTAAAATACAAGCTGGACGCAATCATCTACCTCGTTCACTCCCTCTGTCACTGACACACACAGACAGCCGTGTGCGCCATCTACAAGGTGCCCCGCAGTGATTCACCAAAGTTTACTGATCTTTTCTGCAACTTCCTCCTTCAACATCATCTTTAACTTCTGTTATTAGTCACAGTTGGATCAGGGAGACACAGTGGTTAGCACTGCTGCCTCACAGCGCCAGGAACCCAGGTTCAATTCCAGCATTGAGTGACTCTCTGTGCAGTCTGCACATTCTCCCTGTGTCTGCTTGGGTTTCCTGCGGGTACTCCGGTTTCCTCCCACAGTCTGAAAGACGTGCAGGTTAGGTGTATTGGCCGTGCTAAATTCTCCCTCAGTGTACCCGAGCAAGTGTGTGATGACAGGGAATTTTCACAGTAACTTCACTGCAGTGTTAATGTAAGTCTAGCATCATAGAATCCCTACAATACAGAAGGAGACCATTTGGCCCATCGAGTCTGTACTGACCACAATCCCACCCAGACCCTATCCCATGATCCAAAGATGTATGGGTTAGGTTGATTGGCCATGCGAAGAAATTGCCCTTTCATGTCCAGGGATGCGTAGGTTAAAGGGATTAGTGGGTATAATATGAAGGGACAGGGCCTCAGTGGTATTGTGTTCAATGCAGACTCAATGGGCCGAAGGGCCTGTTTCTGCACTCTCGGGTTCTATGATCTATGATCTACTCTGCTAATCCTCTGACACTCAGGAGAGCAATTTAGGATGGCCAATGTACCTAACCAACACATCCTTGGACTGTGGGAGGAAACTGGAGCACCTGGAGGAAACCCACGCAGACATGGGGAGAATGTGCAAACTGCACAGAGACAGTGACCCGAGCTGGGAATTGAACCCGGCTCCCTGGCGCTGTGAGCCAGCCGTGCTAACCCACTGTGCCACCTACCTGATGCCTGACTTTGATTTATTTTGCCTTGCTGTCTCCTTGTGACACCAACAGAATAAACTTTAAACCTCATCTTTCCTACTTGGTATTCTGCTTTTAATCAACTGCATATTCATTGTGAATGATCAATTAATTCTCTAAATGCTAGCCATTGATGAACAGCCAGCGAGTGTAACATTCAATCCAGTTTTCCCAATCTGCTTGGCCAACTCTCCCCTCAACGTAGTTTGGAAATCCAAAGCTTCAGTTTTAGCAAATTGACAAACTGTGAGCCTTTCCAACATGAATACCATTAATAGCATGGCTGAAATCTGAGTGCCATTGGAGGTTTGGCTGCTCCAATGAGTGAGGCTGTTTGGAACAGTTCCTGGTGTCTGACGGTCAAAATGGAATTTTGCAGTGTGTTGGGATCAAACACCAATTTCTCTGCTGCAGTCTGCTGCTTTGATTCAGGGGTTTGAGCGTGCCTGTGATCCTCATCAATGATATTTATCGTATACGTCCCTTCAATTAATCGGGGTGTGAGGAAGTTCTTGTGCTGTTTGAGGCAGTATTCTCCATTCTCTCTGCGTTATTAACCCTGTTGGATATTTCTGGCTGCTTTGTTATGAAGGAATGGAACTGCAGGAAAATGGATTGTTTTTTGAGCGTTTGGCCCAAGTGACTTTTCAAAATCTGCCTTCAGCAATCATTTTGATGAGTTTTCTTTATTCGTTACATGGGATAAGGGCTTCGCTAGCTGGGCCAGCATTCAGTGGCACATCCCTGAGGGCATTTAAGAGTCAAGCACGTTCTGGAGTCACAGGTAGGTCAGACCAGGTAAGATTGGCAGATTTCCCTCCCTAAAGAACATCAGTGACCCAGACGGGTTTTTTTTCCGACAATCAACAATGGTTTTATAGTCATCATTAAACTTAATTAGTGAGATTTGAACGCGGGGAGGTGGTGATTATCACTAGACTATTAATCCAGAAACTCAGCTAATGCTTTGCGGACCCAGGTTCGAATCTGGGTGGAATTTGAATTCAATAAAAATCTGGAATTAAAATTATTGACGACCATGGAGCTATTGTCAATTGTTGTAAAACCCTGTCACTAATGTCCTTTGGTGAGAATATCACAACCTCACCACCTCTTTTAAAATGATGTTTGTAAGTATTAGCTAATTATCTTTAATTAAGTGAGCATATACTTGCTTTCACTGATCTGTACGTCAAAGAAAATAAGGTCCTGTTGTTTCAAATCAACACATTCTAGCTTTGTAACTTGTCCGATGTTTCCCATCTGAATTGAGGAATTCAACTTCCCAACTTTGAATTTCTTTTCTTCAGAATTCCTCCGTGTCCTCACCAGCTCCTTATAGAATTTAGAATATAGGAAAACTACAGCATCAACAGGCCTTTCAGTGCACAAGTTGCATCGATTTTATCTCTACCTACTAAGTTTACCTATAACCCTCAATCCTATTATGTCCCATGAACTCATCCAGAAGTCTCTTGAAAGACCCCATCGAATTCATCTCCACCACCATTGACGGCAGCCGATTCCACGCACCCACCACCCTCTGAGTGAAAAACTTACCCCTGACATCTCCTCTGTACCTGCTCCCCAGCACCTTAAACCTGTGTCTTCTTGTGGCAGCCATTTCAACCCTGGGAAAAAGTCTCTGAGAACCCACTCGATCAACACCTCTCATCATCTTGTACATCTCTATCAGATCACTCTCATCCTTCACCTCTCCAAGGAGAAAAGACCGAGCTCCCTCAACTTATCTTCATAAGGCATGCCTCCCAATCCAGGCAACATCCTTGTAAATCTCCTCTGTGCTCTCTCAATAGCTCCCACATAACCATTATCTTCAGAGTTTATTGATTAGTGTCACAAGTAGGCTGACATCAACACTGC
Source organism: Sphyrna mokarran (assembly GCA_024679065.1). Taxonomy (NCBI): domain Eukaryota; kingdom Metazoa; phylum Chordata; class Chondrichthyes; order Carcharhiniformes; family Carcharhinidae; genus Sphyrna; species Sphyrna mokarran. The sequence goes on from JAGIQG010000007.1 coordinate 5,558,401, forward strand.
AATGAAGTTACTGTGAAATTCCCCTTATCGCCACACTCCGATGCATGTCCGGGCCAATGCACCTAACCGGCACGTCTTTCGGACTGTGGGAGGAAACCAGAGCACCTGGAGGAAACCCATGTAGACACAGGGAGAATGTACTGACTCTCCTCAGACAATGACCCCAAGCCGGGAATCAAACTTGGGTCTCTGGCGCTGTGAGACAGCAGCGCTAATCACTGTGCCACGTAAGGGAGGCGGGCGAGGTCAAAAAGCAGAGAGCTTTCAGGAGGGAATTCCAGAGTTGGGGATTTGGCACCTGTTGGCATGGCAATGAGCAACATGCAGGCGGACGAAAATAGCAGGAGCATGGATATCTCAGGTGGGTTGTGAGGCTGGCGGAGATCACAGAGAAAGGGAGGAGGGCAGCAAAGTCATGGAGGAGTCTGAAAACAAGGATGAGGATTTTAAAACCAAGGCAGGTCAGAGAGGACGGGGATGATGGGTGAGTGAATTTGGGCACAGGCAGCAGAATGTCGAACCATCTCATACTCATGGAAGGTACAAAATGAGACATCAGCCAGGGGAGAGGTGGACTGGCTTCTTCCACATATACAATAATTAAACCTCCTCTAAAAATATCCCACATCAATGTCACGCCTTCATCAACCTCGGCCCGTGGAAACGGGCTGTCAAAACCGACCCTACGCGGATTGCTGCCTTCATAAATCCCCTTCCTTCCCTTCAAAAATATCAGCGCGCCATCTGTTCCGATGGCTGGGATCCACCAACGGCCAAAGCCAGCCCCAGAATGGAGGAAAGACTTGCATTTCTATAGCACCTTTCGTCTGAAAGAGAGTTACGGCCAACGAAAGGCTTCTGAAGCGTCACAAAGCGGGAAATGTGGCAGCCCATTTCTGCACAGCAAGATCCCGCAAACAGCAATGTCATCACGACCGGCTCTGCTTCTGCGATACTGATTGAGGCTTAACAGTTGGTGAGGACATCACTGAGAATCCTTCCCCCCACCCCCCGCACCCCAACCTCATGTTCTTCAACACAACATTGCCGTGGGGGCTTTGGCATCAGACTGTGGTGTGGTGGCACAGTGGTTAGCCCTGCTGCCTCATAGCGCCAGGGAATAGGTTCGATTCCAGCCTTGGATCACTGTCTGTGTGGAATTTGCATGTTCTCCCCGTGTCTGCGTTTCCTCCGGGACCTCCGGTTTCCTCCCACAGTCCAAATGTGTGTGGGTTAGGTGGATTGGCCATGTTTAGTTTACCCTTAGTGTTAGGGGGGATGTTGGGGGGGGATTAACTAGGGTAACTAAGGTTGCGGGAGTAGGGCCTGTGGTTGGCACAGACTCGATGGGCCAAATGGCCTCCTTCTGCACTGTAGGGATGTCATGAACTGGGAGGGTAGGGGGTGCATGGGGGAGGGAGAGGGGGAACCAAGATTGAGCTACTGACCTGAAAGATGGCACCTTAGGCATGGCAACACAGCCACAGTAGTGCACGGGGACAGTTAGCCTCAGTCTGTGGAGTGGGACTGTGACTATTCGACCAAGTGAGTCGGAGCTGGAAGCGTTAAGCAGCAAGAACCATGCCTGACAGCTGTAGAAGATGCCCGGTGCCATGGAGAGAGTGTTCTGCACAGTGTCCCTTAACTCTGTAGGATGGAAAGCCATTGGCTTCCTCCAGCACCTGCCGATAACAGAGCCTGTTACTGTGATCCCTCACAGGTTAGAGGGAATTAGCCGGCGGCTCTCACTCATCACAAACTCAGCCAAACAAGCACTTGAAAAGACCAGGTTGAATTTTGACTTGTCGTTGAGGGAAAAGCAATTTAATTAATCTCCTGAGAGGGGATAATAATCACAAGTAAACCTTTCAACAAGTCTCCACTTCCCAAGTAATCAACTGTGAACTCTGGGATGTTAATTTGGAAATTGCAGGCCACATCTCTGGAAGTGTTCCTCATTGGTATCCAGGTGCTCCTGGCAAGGTGACTTTTAGTGTTCACCCGTTGAGAAAGATTAAGGTATAGTTTAAAGTTTATGTATTAGTAGGCTTGCATTAACACTGCAATGAAGTTAGTGTGAACATCCCCCAGTTGCCACACTCTAGCGCCTGTTCAGATACACAGAGGGAGAATTTAGCACGGCCAATGCACCCTAACCAGCACGTCTTTCAGACTGTGGGAGGAAACCAGAGCACCCGGTGGAAACCCACGCAGACACGGGGAGAACATGCAGTCAGTAACCCAAGGCTGGAATTGAACTCAGGCTCCTGTGCTGCAAGGCAGCAATGCTAATCACTGTGCTGCGATTAAGCAGATGAGGCAGAAAGGAATTATAGTTTATGTCGATGGTGTGAGATTAAAATGTGTGATGGAAACTCACATGGGGCATGGAGACCAGCAGAAACCAGATGGGCTAAAGGAGTTCTTCCTGCGCTGTAAAATTCTACAAGACAAGCCCTGACAATATATAATTACTGTCTCCTGGAATTCACCCAATAAAAAAACAAAACAATTACATCCCAGACCAAAAACAGCAGTTCAAAAGGACTGTTTTGGAAATAAAATCAGTAAAAGTAGCAGCATGGGTTCATAAAGACCATAAAAAGAGCAAAGAACAAGATGAAATCTCTGTTTCTTAGGATTGGGAGAAGTTACATACAAATTGAAAAAGGCCTTGCTTTGACCACACTTGGAGTGCTGAGAGTAATCCTGATCTCTTTATTATCCAGCCACTACAGAAAGTGAATGAAAGATTTACAAGGATGAGGCCAGAACTGAGACTTTATAGTAATCAATAAGCAGTGAATAGGTTTGGATTCCTCTCCCTGCAATAGAGGAGGCTGAGGGTTACATGATTTGATTTGATTTGATTTATTATTGGCACATCTATCAGTATGCAGTGGAAAGTATTGTTTCTTGAAGTCAAAGCATATCGGTTAGAGGGCAAAGGGGAAAAGGAAAGGACAGGGTGCAGAATATAGAGTTATAATCATAGTGATGGTGCAGAGAATGATTAGCTTAAAATACGGTAGGCCCGTTCAAAAAGGGTTGGCACACACAGCGCGAGGGACCTGAGTTTGACTCCTGGCTTGGGTCACTGTCTGTGTGGAGTTTGAACATCCTCCCAGTGTCTGCGTGGGTGTCCTCCCACAGTCCGAAGATGTGCTGGTTAGCTGGACTGGCCGTGCTAAATTGCCCCTTAGGTTTAGGGTGATTAGCAGGGTAAATATATGGAATAACGGGGATAGGGCAGGGGTGGGAATATTGGTGATGCAAACTTGATGGGCTGAATGGACTCCTTCTACATCGTAAGGATTCTATCATTCTATGAAAAGTCTGATAGCTGTAGGGAAGAATCTGTTCTTCGGTCGATTGGTATGTGACCTCAGACTTTTGGACCTTTTTCCCAAAGGAAGAAAGTGGAAAATCTGTTGGAGATTCTCAAAATTAGGAAGTTTTGGCAGGATTGACACTTGTAGGCAGGAACCAAAAATTAAAGGTTATAAAAGAAGATAGCCACTAATAAATCGAACAAGACTTAATTGCAGAGGATTGCTCCCTCTACACTGTCTCCATCAAACACTCCCAGGACAGGTACAGCACGGGGTTAGATACAGAGTAAAGCTCCCTCTACACTGTCCCCCCATCAAACACTCCCAGGACAGGTACAGCACGGGGTTAGATACAGAGTAAAGCTCCCTCTACACTGTCCCCCCATCAAACACTCCCAGGACAGGTACAGCACGGGGTTAGATACAGAGTAAAGCTCCCTCTACACTGTCCCCCATCAAACACTCCCAGGACAGGTACAGCACGGGGTTAGATACAGAATAAAGCTCCCTCTACACTGTCCCCCATCAAACACTCCCAGGACAGGTACAGCACGGGGTTAGATACAGAGTAAAGCTCCCTCTACACTGTCCCCCATCAAACACTCCCAGGACAGGGACAGCACAGGGTTAGATACAGAGTAAAGCTCCCTCTACACTGTCCCCATCAAACACTCCCAGGACAGGTACAGCACGGGGTTAGATACAGAGTAAAGCTCCCTCTACACTGTCCCCATCAAACACTCCCAGGACAGGGACAGCACAGGGTTAGATACAGAGTAAAGGTCCCTCTACACTGTCCCCATCAAACACTCCCAGGACAGGGACAGCACAGGGTTAGATACAGAGTAAAGCTCCCTCTACACTGTCCCCCCATCAAACACTCCAGGACAGGTACAGCACGGGATTAGATATAGAGTAAAGCTCCCTCTACACTGTCTCCATCAAACACTCCCAGGACAGGTACAACATGGGGTTAGATACAGAGTAAAGCTCTCTCCACACTATCTGCCATCAAACACTCCCAGGACAGGTACAATACAGGATTAGATACAGAGTAAAGCTCCCTCTACACTGACCCCCATCAAAGATCCCCAGATACAGCACGGGGTTAGATGCAGAATCCAGCTCCCCATCAAACTCTTTGGGGTATAGAGTGTGAGTTGCTTTGGATGGTGGACAGATATTAGTATATTCTGTAATACTAGTGTGTGCTGTAGAAATATCTTGCAGTTTTGCTGCTCTATCTTCAAACTAACTGCTGCCATCTCTCCGTTTGAATGAGGTCAGTTTAAACCTCCCCAGTTCCAATACAGCAGCAACCATGACATGAACTATGGCGGTTTTAAGTTTTTATTTTATTTTGTTTGTGTCACATGTTGGCTTACATTAACACTGCAATGAAGTTACTGTGGAAATCCCCTAGATGCCACACTGGGGCATCTGTTCTGGTACACTGAGGGAGAATTGAGCATCACCAAAGCAATGACCCAGCACATCTTTGGTCCAAAGGAGGAAACCAGAGCACTCGGGGGAAACCCATGCAGACACGGGGAGAACATGCAGACTCCACACAGGCAGTGACCCAAACTGGTAATTGAGCCCAGATCCCTGGCATTTAAAAATATATCAAAGAATTAAAAAACAAAGAAAATTACAGCACAGGAACAGACCCTTCGGCCCCTCCAAGTCTGCACCGACCATGCTGCCCGACTGAACTAAAACCCCCTACCCTTCCGGGGACCATATCCCTCTATTCCCCTCCTATTCACGTATTTATCCAGACGCTCCTTAGAAGTTACTATGGTTTTGGCCGATCCTTCACCATCGCTGGGTCAAAGTCCCAGAACTCCCTTCCTAACAGCACTATGGATGTACCTACACCACATGGACTGCAGCAATTCAAGAAGGCACCTCCTCAAATGGCAGTTAGGGATGGGCAATAAACGCTGGTCTAGCCAGCAATGCCCACATTCCATGAAGGAATGAAAAGGATAAGAAGTGTACTGAACAAAAGCTCCGTACTGAGAGTGCAGCAGGTCTGAAATCAGAACTAATCACCCTAATCCTCCAGAAATGTGTACCCATTCCAGAAAGCGGATCAGGATAGATAAATGGAAGAAGTGTTACTGTTATTTGTTAAATTATACAGGATGCATTATTAATGGATTCCAATTACCAAAAATAAACAGATCACATTATCTCATAGACTGCCACCTACTCCCTCAACAAATTACCGACTCAGTTTCTGCTTTAAAAATATCGCAAATTGAATCCAAGTGGCTGTTGTTGAGTAACTGGGAAATGATGAACTCTGCTTCAGATTGTCACTGGCTCACACTTTCACCTCGGAAGCCTGGAGATTTATCATCTCACTCCCAAGAACTGAACACACAAGCTCATTGACTCCCAGAGCAGTAAAGAGAGAGTGTCGCACTGTCAGAGGGTCAGTGCTGAGGGAGTGCCGCACTGTCAGAGGGTCAGTGCTGAGGGAGTGCCGCACTGTCAGAGGGTCAGTGCTGAGGGAGTGCCGCACTGTCAGAGGGTCAGTGCTGAGGGAGTGCCGCACTGTCAGAGGGTCAGTGCTGAGGGAGTGCCGCACTGTCAGAGGGTCAGTGCTGAGGGAGTGCCGCACTGTCAGAGGGTCAGTACTGAGGGAGTGCCGCACTGTCAGAGGGTCAGTACTGAGGGAGTGCCGCACTGTCAGAGGGTCAGTGCTGAGGGAGTGCCGCACTGTCAGAGGGTCAGTGCTGAGGGAGTGCTGCACTGTCAGAGGGTCAGTGCTGAGGGAGTGCTGCACTGTCAGAGGGTCAGTGCTGAGGGAGTGCCGCACTGTCAGAGGGTCAGTGCTGAGGGAGTGCCGCACTGTCAGAGGGTCAGTGCTGAGGGAGTGCCGCACTGTCAGAGGGTCAGGCTGAGGGAGTGCTGCACTGTCAGAGGGTCAGTGCTGAGGGAGTGTCGCACTGTCAGAGGGTCAGTATGAGGGGGTGCCGCACTGTCAGAGGGTCAGTACTGAGGGAGTGCCGCACTGTCAGAGGGTCAGTGCTGAGGGAGTGATGTCGCACTGTCAGAGGGTCAGTACTGAGGGAGTGCCGCACTGTCAGAGGGTCAGTACTGAGGGAGTGCCGCACTGTCAGAGGGTCAGTACTGAGGGAGTGCCGCACTGTCAGAGGGTCAGTGCTGAGGGAGTGCCGCACTGTCAGAGGGTCAGTGCTGAGGGAGTGCCGCACTGTCAGAGGGTCAGTGCTGAGGGAGTGCCGCACTGTCAGAGGGTCAGTACTGAGGGAGTGCCGCACTGTCAGAGGGTCAGTGCTGAGGGAGTGCCGCACTGTCAGAGGGTCAGTGCTGAGGGAGTGGCACACTGTCAGAGGGTCAGTGCTGAGGGAGTGCCGCACTGTCAGAGGGTCAGTACTGAGGGAGTGCTGCACTGTCAGAGGGTCAGTGCTGAGGGAGTGGCACACTGTCAGAGGGTCAGTGCTGAGGGAGTGTCGCACTGTCAGAGGGTCAGTGCTGAGGGAGTGTCGCACTGTCAGAGGGTCAGTACTGAGGGAGTGCCGCACTGTCAGAGGGTCAGTACTGAGGGAGTGTCGCACTGTCACAGGGTCAGTACTGAGGGAGTGCCGCACTGTCAGAGGGTCAGTACTGAGGGAGTGCCGCACTGTCAGAGGGTCAGTGCTGAGGGAATGCCGCACTGTCAGAGGGTCAGTGCTGAGGGAGTGCTGCACTGTCAGAGGGTCAGTACTGAGGGAGTGTTGCACTGTCAGAGGGTCAGTACTGAGGGAGTGCCGCACAGTTGGAGAGTGACTTGGTTAGCTGTTTGGTTAGCAAATCAACTCTGATTGGCTGAGGTGTTGCCATGGAGAGAACAACAGGGAATTATTGGCTCGCTGAGTTCTGGGTAATGAAAAAAGGAGCAAGGTTTGAAAATACAATTCTTGATTTAGTGTGGAGCTGACAGTAAGCCAATCAGCATCTTTGAATCTGGTGTATACACTGCTGTGATTGTTTAGAATTTGGTATTCTTGCCTTTGTCATGATGAGTGTGAGAGGAGAAGTTTTGGCAGGATGTTTCTTTTTAGTAAAATTCGCAAATTGATTTCCGGTAAAAGTTGTAATCCTCTACCCCCAGCCTGCCTCCACAGCCCCTTCATTCGGTTCTTACCTAAAGGGGTACAGATGACTGGACCCCACCCCCCTCTCCTCCGGCACAAGTGTGGCATTCGTGAATGGCACTAATGTGTGAGGAGTTGTGAATGGGTCAATTATGTGTCTCCCAGAACACCCTGACCCCTTGAAATAAGCTGGAGTGCCAACCTCTTCAGAGACTGATGTGTCACTCAATCCCTTCCCTGAGGAAGGATGTTCTTGCTCTCGAGGGAGTGCAGCCAAGGTTTACCAGGCTGATTCCAGGGATGGTGGGACTGATGTATGAGGAGAGATTGATTAGGTTAGGATTGTTTTCACTGGAATTTAGATGGGGGTCTCATATAAAATTCTAACAGGACTGGACAGGGTGGGTAGAGTAAGTATCTCACACAGCACCAGGTTTATCTGGTAGCACGAGATTTCAGAACGCTACTCCTTCATCAGGTGAGTGCCTAATGAAGGGGCAGCACTCTAAGAGTTTGTGCTACCAAATAAACCTGTTGGACTTCAACCTGGTGTTGTGTGAGAACACTTCCTTTGCCCACCCCAGTCCAACACCGGCACCTCCACATCATAGACAGGCTAGATGCAGGGAGGATGTTCCCGATGGTGGGGGGAGTCCAGAACCAGGGGTCACAGTCTGAGGATTCAGGGTAGACCATTTAGGATGGAGATGGGGAGACATTTCTTTACCCAGAGAGTGGTGAGCCTGTGGAATTCATTACACAGAAGGAGTTGATGGCAAAACATTGAATGTATTCAAGATATAGCATTTGGGGTGAATGGGATCCAAGGTTAGGGGGAGAAAGCAGGGTTAGACTATTGAGTTGGATGATCAGCCATGATCGTGATGAATGGTGGAGCAGGCTCAAAGGGTCGAATGGCCTCCTCCTGCTCCTATCTTCTACGTTTCTTTGTGTAACTGTTTTACTTTGAGCTGTAAATGAAAATTACATTGGTGGGTAAGATCAGTTCCTGAATTTAGAAAGGGAACCTCAGGCTTGAAGGTGCTAACGTAAGCCAATCAGGTTTCTGGGAATTAGCCTGCTTCCCGACAGAAACCTGCAGGCTCCTGTCTTTACCCTCAAATCAGGAGACAGAGAAATCAAACTCCCTCTGTGCCCTCAATTATACAGTAAAACAGCACAAGGAGCAGGAGTGTTCTGTAATTCAATCCCAGTGGAGGGTTCTTCACACTGTTTTCACTGTTTGATATGCTGACAGCAGCAGTCTCAGTGTCCGCCTGGTAAGCTGTCAAAAGTTGCTCTCGCAGTGTGAGCTGGAGGCCATTGCCCCCCAGCTGACCCTCGGGGGGTAATGGGGGCGGGAGAAAAAAGGAGGGGGGGGTGCCTTCTAATGCGCCAGTGAGGGAATCCTTTCGATGCATGCTTAATACACCAGCTGGATGGAGCAAAGAGGAAGAGAGAGGGGACTGAGAGAGAGAATGTGTGTGAGAGAGGGAGAGAGAGAGAGAGAGAGGCAGCAACACGGAAAGAGAAACAGAGAAAAAGACAAAGAGAGAGAGAGAGAGAGTGCCAGAGAGAGACAGCAACAGAAAGAGAGAGAGTTACTAAGAGACAGAGAGTTGGAGAGGAACAGAGATGGAGAAACAGATCGGGACTGAAACATAAGGAGAGGCAGAGGGACACAATGAGAGAGAGAAACAGACATATAGACTGAAAGAGAGACAGAGAGAGAGGCATAAAGACGGAGGGAGATAGAGAGAAACCGGTAGAGAGACAGACAGACTGACTGAGAGAGAGACAGAGAGAGAGAGAGAGACATGGAGACAGAGAGAGCGAAACAGGGAGAGAGAGAGAGACACACACAAACAGACTGACTGAAAGAAAGAAACATGGAGATAGAGAGAGAGAGAGAAAAATAGAGAGAGAGACAGACAGACTAAGAGAGAAACAGAGAGAGAATGACATGGGGAGACAGAGGGAAAGAGACAGGGAAATGCAGAGAAAGAGGTAGAGAGAGGTAGAGAAGGAGGCAGACAAACAGAGTGAGAGAGATATAAAGAGACAGAGAGAGACAGAGAGGCAGAGAGAGAGAGAGAGGAACAGCAACACAGCAAGAGGGAGAGAGACAGAGAGAAAGATATGGAGACAGAAAGAGAGAGAGCAACACAGAGAGAGGAAGAGAGACAGACAGAGTAAGAAATAGAGAGAGACAGAAGGAGTGAGGGAGAGTCAGAGAGAGAGGCAGAGAAAGGCACAGAGAGAGAGGCAGGAAGAGACAGCGAGGCAGAGAGTGAGGCAGCGAGTATTGTGCTAATCCAGAAATGGTGTCCATGCTCTCACTGGCAGGAACTGCTGGACCCAAGGCAGCAAATTCAATAAGTTGTGCAGCTGCACAAACAGGCGGGTGTCTGCGCATACACACTTCAATTCCTGGTTTCACAACACACTGCAAAACATTCCTGTGTGTGAACTTCCATCTGGGTAATCAGCAAACACATCCAAACCATTCAATTTCACCTGAATTTATGGGGAACCTGAAGATGAACGTGTGCACAAAACAGCAACTGCTCAATGCTGCAGCCCATGTGGTGTGTGACTGCAGACTGATCAGAGGCAGTTAACTGCTCTTCTACACTACACTTTCCTCACTGACTTAATTCCAGAACCAGACTGCAGATCCAGAAAACAAGTAAAACATTGTGTAAGGTCGGGCAAACTCTACGTTCAGTAACCATTACATTAGGAGCTCAAACTTGTTTTTCCTTCTGAGTTTTCCCAGTTACACTTCTTTACAGCAGCTGTGTGATCCTGGTTTTACTTCTATATACCCACGTCAAATAAATCTTCGCAAAATCATTGCTGCACTCATAGAATCGCAGAATCCCCCCAGTGCAGGAGGCCATTCAGTCCATCAAATCTGCACTAACTCCCTGAAAGAACGCCCTCCTGCCTTCTCCCTGTAACCCCCGCGCACTTACCATGGACAACCCTGGGGGAAACCCACGCAGAGAACAGGAGGACATGCAAGCTCCACACAGTCACCTGAGGCGGGAATTGAACCCAGGTCCCTGGCGCTGTGAGGTAACAGTGCTAACTCACTGTGCCACTGGGAATCGAACCCAGGTCCCTGGCGCTGTGAGGTAACAGTGCTAACCCACTGTGCCATTGGGAATCGAACCCAGGTCCCTGGCGCTGTGAGGTAACAGTGCTAACCCACTGTGCCATTGGGAATCGAACCCAGGTCCCTGGCGCTGTGAGGTAACAGTGCTAACCCACTGTGCCACTGGGAATCGAACCCAGGTCCCTGGCGCTTTGCGGTAACAGTGCTAACTCACTGTGCCACTAGGAATCGAACCCAGGTCCCTGGCGCTGTGAGATAACAGTGCTAACCTACTGTGCCACTGGGAATCGAACTCAGGTCCCTGGCGCTGTGAGGTAACACTGCTAACCCACTGTGACACCGGGAATCGAACCACTGTGACACCAGGAATTGAACCTCAGTCCCTGGCACTGTGAGATAACAGTGCTAACCCACTGTGACACCGGGAATCGAACCGGGGTCCCTGGGCTGTGAGACAGCAATGCTAACCACTGTGCCATTGGGAATTGAACCCGGGTCCCTGGCACCGTGAGCTGGCAGTGCTAACCCACTGTGCCACTGGGAATCAAACCCCGATCCCTAGTGCTGTGAGGTAGCAGCATGCCGCCCCTTTCATACTTCCATCTTTGTTTTCAAATTTTTTCCGAAGATGTGCAGGTTAGGTTGATTGTCCATGCTAAATTGTCCCCTTGTGTCGGGGATGGTCAGCAGGGTAAATACGTGGGGTTACAGGGATAGGGCTTGGGTGGGATTGTGGTCTGTCTAGGCTTGATAGGCTGATTGGACTCCTTCTGCACTGCACGGATTTTATGATTCTCTTCTAGGACACTATGAATCCCTCCAGGTGGCCCTGCCACTTCTCTATATCTGTAAACTCCCATAGAACATAGAACATTACATCGTAGAACAGGCCCTTCGGCCTTTGATGTTGCGCCGACCAATTATGAAAAAAAAGCAATGCCCCTCCAAACTAAACCATTCCCTTCTCTTCCATAAACTTATCAACTAACCTCTTAAACGCCACCAAACTTGGCGCATCTACAACTGCCGCAGGCAGGGCATTCCACTCCCTAACCACCCTCTGGGTAAAGAACCTACCTCTGATATCCGTCCTATAACTATCACCCCTTAATTTAAAGCTGTGTCCCCTCGTGCTAGCTTTCTCCATCCTAGGAAAAAGGCTATCACTGTCCACCCTATCTAAACCTCTAATCATCTTATATGCTTCAATAAGATCCCCTCTTAGCCGCCTCCTTTCTAACGAAACAACCTCAAATCCTTCAACCTCTCTTCATAGGACCTGCCCTCCATACCAGGCAACATCCTGGTAAACCTCCTCTGTACCCTCTCCAATGCCTCCACATCTTTCTTATAATGTGGGGACCAGAACTGCACACAATACTCCAAGTGCGGCCGCACTAGAGTTTTGTACAGTTGCAACATGGCATTGCGGCTCCAAAATTCAATCCCCCTACCAATAAAAGCTAAGACTCCGTATGCCTTCTTGACAACCTTATCGACTTGACTGCCTACTTTCAGGGATCTATGCACATATACACCAAGATCCCTCTGTTCATCAACACTATTAAGAATCCTACCATTAGCCCTATACTCTACACATTTATTATTCCTGCCAAAGTGCATTACCTCACACTTTTCCACATTAAACTCCATTTGCCACCTCTCGGCCCAGCTCTGCAACTTGTCCAAGTCCCTCTGCAAACTATAACACCCCTCTTCACTATCTACCACTCCACCGACTTTAGTGTCATCTGCAAATTTACTAATCCATCCTTCAATACCCTCATCCAGATCGTTTATAAAAATTACAAACAGCAGGGGCCCCAAAACAGACCCCTGAAGTACACCACTTGTAACCGAACTCCACGATGAATATCTTCCATCAACCACCACCCTCTGTCTTCTATCTGCTAGCCAATTCCTAATCCAATTAGCTAAATCACCCTCTATCCCATACATCTGCATTTTCTGCAGAAGCCTTCCATGGGCCACCTTATCGAACGCCTTACTAAAGTCCATATATACCACATCAACTGCCTTACCCCCATCCACCTCTTTGGTCACTTTTTCAAAAAACTCAATAAGGTTAGTAAGGCACGACCTACCCTTCACAAAACCATGCTGACTATCCCCAATCAATTCATTTCTCTCTAAATAACTATAAATCCTATCCCTAATAATTCTCTCCAATACTTTGCCCACAACAGAAGTAAGACTCACCGGCCTATAATTCCCTGAAGTCTCTCTCCCTTCTTACAATGGGACCACATTCGCTATCCTCCAGTCTTCCGGAACTATACCCGTAACCAACGACGACCTGAAGATCAGAGCCAGAGGCTCTGCAATCGCCTCTCTTGCCTCCCAGAGAATCCTAGGGTAAATCCCGTCCGGCCCAGGGGACTTATCTAACTTCAAACCCTCAAGAATATCTAGCACATCCTCCTTATCTACTTCAATACTTTCCAGTTTGCAACCCTGTATCTCAGTGTTCTCCACAACTACATTTACATCTCCCTGCATGAATACCAAAGAGAAATATTTGTTCAGTGCCTCTCCAATCTCTTCAGGCTCCACACACAACTTCCCACTGCTGTCTATGACTGGCCCTAATCTTGCCCTAACCAATCTTCTATTCTTTACATAACTAAGGTACTGAGGTACCTTTCCCCATGGTAGGCTACTGCAGAAAGCGCAGATGCATGGGATTGAAGGTGATTTAGCAGTTTGGATTAGGAATTGGCTAGCTGATAGAAGACAGAGGGTGGTGGTTGATGGGAAATATTCAACCTGGAGTGCAGTTACAAGTGGTGTACCTCAAGGATCTGTTTTAGGGCCACTGCTGTTTGTCATTTTTATAAATGACCTAGATGAGGGTGTAGAGGGTTGGATTAGTAAATTTGCTGACGATACCAAAGTGGGGGGAGTTGTAGACAGCGAGGATGGATGTTACAGTTTGCAGAGGGACATAGATAGGTTGCAGAGCTGGGCCGTGAGGTGGCAAATGGAATTCAATACGGATAAGTGTGAGGTGATTCACTTTGGTAGGAATAACAGGCATATGAAATATAGGGCTAATGGAAGGACCCTTAATAGTGTTGTCGAGCAGAGGGATCTTGGGGTACAAGTACATAGCTCTTTGAAAGTTGGCACCCAGGTTGATAAAGTTGTTAAGAAGGCGTACGATGTGTTAGCTTTTATTGGTAGAGGGATTGAATTTAGGAGCCGTGAGGTTATGTTACAACTGTACAAAACTCTGGTGCGGCCGCACTTGGAGTATTGCGTACAGTTCTGGTCGCCGCATTATAAGAAAGATGTGGAAGCATTGGAAAGGGTGCAGAGGAGGTTTACCAGGATGTTGCCTGGTATGGTGGGAAGGCCTTATGAGGAAAGGCTGAGGGACCTGAGGTTATTTTCATTAGAGAGAAGAAGGTTACGCGGTGACCTAATTGAGGCGTATAAGATGATCAAGGGATTGGATAGGGTGGATAGTGAGAGCCTTTTTCCTCGGATGGTGATGACCAACACGAGGGGACATAACTTTAAATTAAGAGGTGGTAGTTATAGGACGGATGTCAGAGGCAGGTTCTTTACACAGAGGGTGGTGAGGGCGTGGAATGCCCTGCCTGCAGCAGTTGTGGACTCGCCTACTTTGGGGGCATTCAAATGTTCGGTGGATAGGCATATGGATGATATTGGAATAGTTTAGGTTAGAGGGTCCACTGGCCGGCGCAACATCGAGGGCCGAAGGGCCTGTTCTGCGCTGTAATGTTCTATGTTCTATGTTCTAAAGAAAGCTTTAGGATTCTCCTTAATCCTATCAGCCAAAGTCTTCTCGTGTCCCCTCTTAGCTCTCCTCAATTCACTCTTTAGCTCCCTCCTGGCTAATCTATAGCTATCCATTGCACTAACTGAGCCTTCAAGCCTCATCCTGACATAAGCCTTTTTTTTCCTTTTAACCAGCGAATTAACTTTTTTCGTACACCATGGCTCCCTTACTCGACCATTTCCTCCTTGCCTGACAGGGACATACTTATCAAGGACTCGCAGCAGCTGCTCCTTGAATAAGCTCCACATTTCAGATGTTCCCAGTCCCTGTAGTTTACTCCTCCAACCTATGCACCCTAATTCTCTCCTTACGGCCTCATAATTACCATTCCCTAACCCTCTGTACTCCCCTAAATCTGGCCTCCTCAGCAGCCCTGATTTTAATCGCCCTGCCATTGGTGGCCGTACCTTAAGCTGTGCAGGCCCCAAGCTCTGGAATTCCCTCCCTAAACCCCTCTGCCCCCCACTCTCTCCTCTGGCTTTAAGGCCCTTCTGAACCCTTGCCTCATTGACCAAGCTTTTGGCCACCTTTCCAGATATCTCCTTGTGTGGCTCAAATGTCCAACTGACATCAGCTAATCGCTTCTGCAAAGAAGCTCAGGGTGTTTTCCCACATTAAAGGCAGTACAGAAATGCAGTGGTTGTCACTGGCTTCACTGGATCTCACTGTGTGGGTAACTCCATCTAGACTCAGCTGGTCAATTCCAGTTGCGTCCCACCCAATCTCTGTAAGCAGGGATTGAGCAATTTCACACAGTGGTTAATGCTGCTGCCTCACAGCACCAGGGACCTGGATTCAACTCCTGGCTTCAGGTCACTATCTGTGTGGACTCTGCACGTTCGCGCCCCCCCCCCATGTTTGCGTGGGTTTGCTCCGAGTGCTCCGGTTTCCTCTCACATTTCAGAGATGTGCAGGTTGGTTGATTGGCCATGCTAAATTATCCCTTAATGTCAGGGGGATTAGCATGGAAAAGTAGGGTTACAGGAAACAGAAACTAGAAGCAGGAGGAGGCCATTCGGCCCTTTGAGCCTGCTCCGCCATTCATTTTGATCATAGCTGATCATGAAATTCAATATCCTGGTTCTTCCCTACCCCCCATATCCCTCGATCCCTTTAGCCCCAAGAGCGATATCTAATTTCTTCCTGAAATCACACAATGTTTTGGCCTCAACTACTTTCTGAGGGAGTGAATTCCACACATACCCCACCCTCTGGGTGAAGAAATTTCTCCTCACCTCAGTTCTAAAAGGGTGTACCCCTTATCCTCAAACTGTGACCCCCTAGTTCTGGGCTCCCCCACCATTGGGAACATTCTTTCTGAATCTGCCCTGTTAGAATTTTATAAGTTTTGATGAAATCACTTCTCACTCTTCTAAACTGCAGTGAATATAGTCCTAATTTAGTCTCTCCTCAGAGCTACCTTCCCAGGAATTAGCCTGGTAAGTGGGGGGGTCTGGGGAGGGGGGGATTCTATGAGTATCATCCCGAATCGATTCCCTTTCCTGTAACAGACTGAAGAGACACCCTAACTGAGGGTTTGATAATGTCATCCCTGAGACAGGGTGATTGGTGGCTCCAGACATTCCTGGGTTGTAACCCTGACACCATGGTCTCTGGATTCGACCTCTGGGATGCGACATCCTGATTGCTCATCTCTGCCAATTAAGGTCGGCCATAATTGGCAGATTGGAAGATTGGAGGCGGACAGACGTTCCCCTGTTGGTATTGTCACTGGAATCCAGAGGCCCAGGATAATGTTCTGGGAACGCGACTTCAAACTCCACCACAGTGGCCAGTGTGGAATTTAAATTCAATTAATAAATCTGGAATATAGAACATAGAACATTACAGCGCAGAACAGGCCCTTTGGCCCTCGATGTTGCGCCGACCAACTGAGAAAAAGCAATGACCCTCTACCTAAGCCATCCCCTTTTCATCCATAAACCTATCCACTGACTACTTAAACGCCCCCAAACTTGGCGCATCTACAACTGCAGCAGGCAGGGCATTTCATACCCTTACCACCCTCTGGGTAAAGTACCTACCTCTGACATCCGTCCTATAACTACCACCCCTTAATTTCCCTCGTCCCCTCGTGCTAGCTTTCTCCATCTGAGGAAAAAGGCTATCACTGTCCACCCTGTCTAATCCTCTGATCATCTTATATGTTTCAATAAGGTCTCCTCTTAGGCGCCTTCTTTCTCATGAAAATCAAATCCCTCAGCCTCTACTCATAAGACCTGTCCTCAATACTAGGCAACATCCTGGTAAACCTCCTCTGTACCCTCTCCAATGCCTCCACATCTTTCTTATAATGTGGGGACCAGAACTGTACACAATACTCAAAGTGCGGCCGCACTAGAGTTTTGTACAGTTGCAACATGACGTTGCGGCTCCGAAATTCAATCCCCCTACCAATAAAAGCCAAGACTCCGTGTGCCTTCTTAACAACTTTATCGACTTGATTGCCAACTTTCAGGAATCTATGCACATATACACCAAGATCCCTCTGTTCATCAACACTATTAATAGTTCTACCATTCGCCCTATACTCTATATATATATATATATATATACACACATTTGTGGGACATGGATGTTGCTGGCTGACCAGCATTTATTGCCCATCCCTAGTTGCCCTTGGAGGGCAGTTGAGAGTCAACCACATTGCTATGGCTCTGGAGTCACATGTAGGCCAGACCGCGTAAGGAGGGCAGATTTCCTTCCCTAAAGGACATTAGTGAACTGGATGGGTTTTTCCCACAATTGACAATGGTTTCATGGTCATCAGTAGATTCATGATTCCAGATATTTTTTATTGAGTTCAAATTCCACCATTTGCCTTGGCGGAATTTGAACCCTGGTCCCCAGAGCATCAGCTGAATTCCTGGATTGATGGTCCAGCGATAAAACCATTAGGCCATCACGTAGTCTCAGTAACAGTGACCATGTGTGCACCAGCCCTTTGCCATGTGTACACCAGCCCTATATTATGTGTACACCAGCCCTTCGCCACATGTACACCAACTCTACATCATGTGGACACCAACCCTACATCACACGTGCATTAATCCTTATCATGAGTACATCAGCCCTACATCATGTGTACACTATCCCTGCATCATGTGTACACCAACCCAACATCATGTGTACACCAATTCTACATCATGAGTATACCAGCCCTACATCATGTATACACCAGCCCTACTTCATGTGTACACTATCTCTGCATTGTGTACACCAGCCCTACATCATGTGTACACCAGCCCTACATCGTAAATACACCAACTCTACTTCACGTGTACATCAATCCTATGTCATGTGTAAAACAGCCCTTATCTTGTGTACACCAAACCTACATCATGCATGTACCAGCACTACATTGTGTGCACACCAACTCTACATCATGTGTACACTAAGCCCATGTCTTGTCTCTAAAAGCACTTCTGCTGAACCCACAGGCTGGTGCCCAATGTCTCGGAGCTCAAAATTAAAAGGTCATAAATATCAGCGAATGGAATAAGAATTGTAAATTGAGTAAAAAAACTCCAGAGAAACATCTTCACTCTGTGAGTGTCAGAATGTGGCAAATGGTACACAGAAACCCAGACACAAAGGCACACACACACACACACGCACACACACACACACACATACTCACAGATACAAGCAGACTCTGAGACACATACTGCAACCTATGCACACACAGACACACCCACACCCACACCCCACACACACATACACACACAGGTATATGTGCACATACAGATATAGATACTGAGACACATTGACATGTGCACACATACCTACACATATACACACTGACACATGCACACTGGCAGACACACACACACACACACACACAGACATCAATGCACAGACACACTGTGATACACACACACACAAACGCAGCACAGTTTAATCTGTATTAACTGTGGGATTGCTGAGAGTCCAGGTCAGCGTTCATTGGATCAATTTCCTCTCTTCACGCTTTTCACGTTAACCTGGTGATTTAGTGTCTTGCATTAAGAACAATTCACCTGTCCCTGGTGTCTCTCTCTCTCTCGCCTGTTCTACACCCCCCCCCCCCCCCCCCCCCTGCCCCTCCCCCCGCCTCTACGCCACCCCAGGGACCGAGGTGCAGAATGAAATAGTTCCACATATGGTGAAATCAGGTTGCTGGCTGACTGCTGCGTGTGTGTGTGTGCTGAGGGGATACTGCTCCTGGTAAAGCCCAGCTGCTTGTTGGAAGAGGTTTGAACATTAGTACACCTCAGTGTCTGCTCCTCTCCCCCTGCCAACTATTGGCTTCCGATGAAAAATCTGTCCACACGACAGCAATTTTCCGTTCCCCTCATTCCTCCTCTGCCGCTCGCTGTAGCAAATTGAACATTTGGTCTCCCTTAACCGCAGAATAATCGAGTTCTTCCATCTGCTGCCTTCCCAGTGGATACCCACAAGGTGCAGACTGCGCCGCAGCGCAAGCTACAGCGAGGGTCTACCTGTCTCACACAGACAGGGCAACAGAAATCTCTCGGAAGGTTTCATACAAAGAGAGGCGTATTTATCGGACAGGGAGGAGGCGGCGGTGGGCGGGAGGGGAGCCGGGCAGCCGATGAACCGGCTGCTTTGGACTGCCGCAGATCGGGGTGTTGGCCAAGGGCGTGAGGACAATGTTGGCAACTGCCAGGTCCCGAAACAGTGCCAGGTTCAGGTGCTGTCTTAGCCAGCTAGCTAGCTAGCAAGCAGGAGCCTCACAATGCACTGCCACCTCTTCCACTCAAAGCTCTCTCCGTCACTTGCCTATTTGCTATCACTTTGTCACTTGTCCGTTTAAAGTTTATTTGTTGGAGTCACGAGTGGGCTTACGTTAGGACCACAATGAATTTACCATGAAAATCCCCCCCCCAGTCGCCACACTCCGGTACCCATTCGGGTAGAATTTAGCACGGCCAGTCCACCTAACCCAGCGCGTCTTTCGGACTGTGGGAGGAAACCGGAGCACGCCGGAGGAAACCCACGCAGACACGGGGAGAATGTGCCAACTCCGCACAGGCAGCGACCCGGGAATCGAACCCAGGTCCCTGGCGCTGTGAGGCAGCAGTGCTAACCCATTGTCCCTACTTTAACTCTACCAGCCTCTAGAGTAGACCATTTCCTTTCAACCCCTGGGCTGTGAGGGGTGGGGTGGGGTGGGGGGTAGATGGAAGTTTCAGTTGCCACAAGAGAAATTGGCGTAATGTATAATGAGGACAATCTGATCCAGGTAAACTGCAGAGAGTCACAGGGTCACACAGCGCAGGAAAGGCCCTTTGGCCCATCAGGAGTGCACTGACAATAACTACCAGTACAGTCATGCTAGCCAAATTTTCCTGCCCTTGTCCCATGTCATAGAATCATCATTATAGAATCATAGGATCGTACAGTGCAGAAAGAGGTCCTTCAGCCCATCGAGTCTGCACCGAACGCCATCCCATCCAGGCCCTTCCCCCATATCCCTACATATTATACCCACTAATCCCTCTAACCTGTATACCCCAGGACACGAAGGGGCAAAGTTTTAGCAGGGCCAATCAACCTAACTGACACATTTTTGAACTGTGGAAGGAAACTGGAAGTACCCGGAGGCAATCCATGCAGACATGAGGAGAATGTGCAAACTCTGCACAAACAGTGACCCAAGCCAGGGATCGATTCCAGGTCCCTGGAGCTATGAAGCAGCAATACTAACCTCTGTACTACTGTGCCGCCCATATCCTTAAATGTCATGATTTTTCAAGTTTTCATCCTAATATTTTTTCAAAGGTTGTAAGGTTTCTGACCTCCAGTACCTTCCTATCTTATGCCCCCTAAGCAATTGACTCTTCCACCCTGGGGAAAAGCCTCTGACTATCCACTCTGTCCATGCCTCTCATAATTTTGTAGACTTCTATCAGGTCACTCCTCAACTTTGTCATTCCAGTGAGAACAAACCAAGTTTCTGCAAACTCTCCGCATAGCTAATGCCCTCCGTACCAGGCAACATCCTGGTAAATCTTTTCTGTATCCTCTCTAAAGCCTCCACATTCTTCTGGTAATGTGACAACCAGAATTGAACACTATATTCCAAGTGCTGTCTAACTAAGGTTCTATAAAGCTAAAGTATGACTTGCCAATTTTTAAACTCAATACCCCAGCCGATGAAGGTAAACATGCCGTATGCCTTCTTGTCTACCTTCTCCACCTGCATTGCCACTTTTAGTGACCTGTATACCTGTACGCCCAGATCCCTCTGCCTATCAATACTCTGCAGGGTTCTGCCATTTACTGTATATTTCCTATCTGTATTAGGTCTTCCAAAATGCATTGCCTCACATTTGCCTGGATTAAACTCCATCTGCCATCTCTCCGCCCAAATCTCCAACTGATCCATATCCTGCCGTATCCTCTGATGATCCTCATCGCTATCCGCAAATCCATCAATCTTTGTGTCGTCTGCAAACTTACTAATCAAAGAGTGGTGAGAGCCTGTGGAATTCATTACCACGGGAAGGAGCTGATGTCAAAACATTGAATGTTTTCAAGAGGCACCTGGATATGGCACTTGGGGTGAATGGGATCAAAAGTTATGGAGAGAAAGCAGGGCTAGGCGATTGAGTCGGACAATCAGCCATGATCGTGATGCATGGCGGAGTAGACCCGAAGGGCTGAATGGCCTCCTCCTGCTCCGACCTTCAGTGTTTCTCTCACACGTAGCACCGTTGGAGTCGGACAGTTTTAAAGCACTCTTTTGCAACAACAAACAAACTGCTTGAAGTTTCTGACTGATAAACTGCGTGTCCTTCGCCACCAGCTGAAACGGCCAGCCACTGACCACACCTAGCAGGCTGACCGGCAATTCCAGCCTCCATGTGCACAGTGCCACCTCGAACTGCCATTAGCAATGAATTGCTGCAGTTTGTCATCGAATAATCATTAAATATTCCATTACTGTGATGGTATTCAGAGATAAAAGCCACTTGCGAAGGATTTGCGGCGCACGTGTTAAAACGTTCGTTCAGCCGAGCAGCGTTCCACACACAGAACAGAACAGAACTGTAGTAATTGAACAGTAATGAATGAAAATGCGTGTGGAAAAAGGCATTCTCAGATAAGTAGTTTTCCCGAGCATGCATTTGCATGAACTGCAGTTTGCTCTGGTTAACGCACACGCGAGGTAATATTTTGTGTTAATACACACTGCCTTTTTCTGTCCTATCTGAGTCTGCCAGATAGGGAGGCAATGATCAGCACGGCAGGGCATTTTGTGTGATTCACTAATTACCCGATGCAGACAAATGCCAAAGTCCAGAGATTACGCTGAGTACAGAATCCCTGCGGCGGCCAACATCACTGATCTGCTGCTTCCCACCTTTCACCTCCCGGGGAAAGAAAACAGAATCGCCGGCGTGACGCTGCCTCTGCCGTCCGCAGCCCCCTTCTCCCCCTCCCTCTGCCCCCTCTTACCCCGCTCCTAGCCAGGAAGGAGGAGGAGGGGTGGGGGGGGTGTGCAGCGAGCCACTCCTTCGCCACTTCCCTTTTACCCTTGTCCTTGAGTTGATAGGAGGCCCATCTGCTTCACAACAAGCGATGCTGACGTCAACCGCTTCCCTTTGCCCAAACTGTGAAAAGCAGAGGGGGTGGTGGTGGGAGAGGGAGAGGAGAAGTGGGGGGGGGGGGGGGGGTGGTGATGTCAAGCAGAGGGAGGGAAGGATGTGGAGGGGGAGGTAGAGAAGAGGGAGGTCAGAAAGGCTCCCGCTGAAATCTGGACAAGCTGTCGCACTTACACGACCTGGCGGGGTGGTTGGGGGGTGGGGGGGGGGGGGGGGAGGTGGGGATGGAGTGGGGAGGGGAGCAGGGGAGGGAGGGGTAATCTGGGGCCCATGCCAACGACAACACAAGATTTGAAGCAAACCTCTTAATTGCCTTGCTATTGGGATTCAGTGTGAAAGAGAACAGTTACACACCATAACGCGCAGCACTTTTCGAAAACAGGCAATGGTTTCCAGCAGCAATGGCTAATGAGTGCCTCGCGTGAGTGGCCCTCCTTTATCTTGGGAGTCGTCACGGGACTGAAACCGGGTTCGTTCACTCACTGTGACCCCCGTGAATAAGGTTAAACGTGTTTAATACATGCTGAATATTTCAAAATGAGTTACAGAAAATGTTTAATCGTTTCTGTGTTAATAGAACTCTCATCCACTTCAAATGGTAAAAACAAAATTAACATTTATACACTTTGGACGCAGAGAGAGCTTGCAGCTGTCACAGTCAATGTGACAAAGAAACAGAGAAAACAGGAGGAGGCCATTCAGCCCTTCAAGCCTGCTCTGCCTTTCATTACAATCCTGGCTGATCATTCAACTCAATATCCTGTTCCCCCCTTCCCCATATCCTTTGAACCCCTTCATCCCAAGAGCTAAATTTATCTCCTTCTTGAAAACATTCAATGTTTTGGCCTCTGTTTCTGCGGAGTGAATTCCACACATTCACCGGCCTCTGGGTGAAGAAATTTCTCCTCACCTCTGTTCTGAAAGGTTTGCCCCTCATCCTCAAACTATGACCCCTAGTTCTGGACTCCCCCACCATCGGGAACATTCTT
Organism: Sphyrna mokarran; assembly: GCA_024679065.1. Taxonomy (NCBI): domain Eukaryota; kingdom Metazoa; phylum Chordata; class Chondrichthyes; order Carcharhiniformes; family Carcharhinidae; genus Sphyrna; species Sphyrna mokarran. Next base: position 5,581,409 of record JAGIQG010000007.1, read on the forward strand.
TCTGAATCTACCCTGTCTAACACTGTTCTAATTTTATAAATTTCTAAGAGATTCCTTCTCACACTTCTAAACTCCAGTGAATCTAATCCTTACTGACTCAATCTCTCCTCATGTGTAGTCCCACCATCTCGGCAATCGGCACACACTTCACTTCACTCGCCCTCACCTGACATGCGAATCACTTCAGCCACACCAGCAAGAACAAAACTAACGGACAGGAATCAGTGGAATGTAGCAGCCCTCTCACCATCGACTCTGACAAACTTTTACAGATGCATCATAGAAAGCATCCTTTCTGGTTGTATCACAGCTTGGTATGGGCTCCTGCTCTGCCCAAGACCGCAAGGAACTATAAAAGGTCATGAATGTAGCCCAATCCATCACACAAACCAGCCTCCCATCCACTGACTCTGTCTACACTTCCCGCTGCCTCAGGCAAAGCAGCCGGAATAACTAAGGACCCCACGCACCCCGGACATTCTCTCTTCCACCTTCTTCTATTGGGAAAAAGATACAAAAGTCCGAGATCACCAACTCAACCAACTCAAGAACAGCTTCTTCCCTGCTGCTGTCAGACTTTTGAATGGACCTACCCTGCCCTGAGCTGATCTTTCTCTACACCCTAGCTATGACTGTAACACTACATTCTGCACTCTCTGTTCTCCTTCTCTATGAATGGTATGCTTTGTTTGTCTCGTGCTCAAGAAACAAAACTTTTCACCGTGTGTTAATACATGTGTCAAAAATAAATCAGATCAAATTCCTGTACCTGGATAATAGTCAACAAAATACCTCTTGGGCCACACTCAGAACCCAGATGGGCTGCGTGTGCAAACCCCCCCCCCCCCCCCCCCCCCACCACCCAAACCCCTCCCCACCAAGGCTACAGATTGCTCCCCCCCCACCCCGACTTTCCACCGTCCCCGGTTTACAGATTCCTCTGGGGGATGTATGAGGATGTTCAACGAGATAACTCGTTGCTTTCTGTCAAGGGGAACTGGATACATTTAGGAATAGCATTCACCTTCAAAAACTACAGGAAGAATTCTCAAGTATTCCCGGCCGGAATGGGGATGACGGGACAATTCTCCTGTCAGTCACTGCTGGGATTGGGCTACAGTTTACACACAAACCGTTCGTAACCATCTCTGCAGAGCACAAGACTAGGACTTCTGGATTACTTGTCCAGTGACGGTACCCTTACCCAGCATCTGACATTACAAAGCAGTGAGACAGACCATTCAGCCCAACAGGTCTGTGCTATCTCATCATATCCTGATACTCCTTTCCTCTCACGCCTTTACTCAACTTCTTTTTAAATACACACCTCTGCTTTTCACCCCAAGTATTCCACGTGGTAGTATTCTTGAATCCATTCTCTCAGAGTAAAGATGTTTCTCCTGAATTCTCGAATGGGTTTATTAGTGACTCTCTCCCCGATCATCTCTCATCCCGTCACCTCAACAAGCAGAAATATTCTTCTCTGCTTTTTGGTGGCATAGTGCTTAGCATCGATTCATAGAGAGTCACAGAGGTTTACAGCATGGAAACAGGCCCTTTGGCCCAATTTGTCTATGCCATCCAGTTTTTAACCACTAAGCTATTCCCATTTGCCTGTATTTGGCCCATATCCCTCTATACCCATCTTACCCATGTAACTGTCAAAATGATTTTTAAAAGATAAAATTGTACTCAGGCCCATGTACACGAGTGCAGTTCCAGCCTTTGGCGATTCCCTGAGATGTACTGCTGAGGCTGTATAAGGCTGTGGGCAGGCCCCATTTGGAGTATTGTGAGCAATTTTGGGTCCCATGCCTAAGGAAGGATGTACTGGCCATGGAGGGGGTCCAGAGGAGATTCACAAGAGTGATTCCCGGGAATGAAGAGCTGGTCGTTTAAGGAGCAGTTGAGGACTCTGAGTCTGTACTCAACGGAGTTTAGAAGGAAGGATGAGGGGATCTGATTGGCCAGGCTAAATTGTCCCTTAGTGTCAGAGAGATTAGCAGGGTAAATACATGAGGTTTCAAGGATAGGGCCCTTCGATGCAGGCTCGATGGGGCGAATGGCCTCCTTCTGCACTGTAGGAATTCTATTCTATGAAATCTACAGAACACTCAGAGGTCTGGATAGAGTGGACGTGGAGAGGATGTTTCCACTACTGGGCAAGACTGGAACTCGAGGGGACAACCTCAGAGTGAAGGGGCGGTCCTTTAAAACTGAGAAGAGGAATTTCTTCAGCCAGAGAGTGGGGAATCTGTGAGACTCTTTGCCGCAGAAGGCTGTGGAGGCCGGGTCATTGAGAGTCTTTAAGACAGAGATAAACGGATAAATCAAAAAGAGGATCAAGGGTTATGGGGAGAAGGTAGAAGAGTGGGGATGAGAATCATATCAGCCATGATTGCATGTTGGACCAGACTCAGTGGGCCAAATAGCATAATTCTGCACCTATATCTTATGATTCTATGTCTGTGTGGAGTTTGCACATTCTCCCCATGTCTGCATGGGTTTCCTTCGGGTGCTCCAGTCTCCTCCCACTGTCGAAGGAAGTGCAGGTTCGGAGTTTGGCCATGTTAAATTGTCCCTTAGTCTCCAAAGATGTGTAGGTTAGGAGGATTAAGGTTAAAGTATATTTATTAGTCACAATTAAGGTTTACATTAACACTGCAATGAAGTTACTGTGAAATTTCCCTAGTCGCCACACTCTAGCACTTGTTCGGGTCATGCACCGAACCAACACATCTTTCAGACCGTGGGACGGAACTGGAGCACCCAGAAGAAACACATGCAGACATGGGGAGAATGTGCAAACTCCACACCAACAGTGACCCAAGCCAGGATCGAACCGGATCCCTGGCACTGTGAGGCAGCAGTGCGAATCACTGTGCCATCAAGCTGCCCTGGTAAATGTGCAGGGTTACAGAAGTAGGGAAGAGGAAGAGTCTGGGTGGGATGCCCTTTCTGAGAATCAGTGCAGACTCGATGGGCCAAATAGACTCTTTCTGCACTGAATGCTGTGGTATCCGATCAAATCTGCTCTTATCATGTCAAAATCTTCCATTAAGAATCTGCAAGAGAATGCACTCCAGCCTAAGCAGCTTTTCATGATTATTGTAATCTCTCAATTCTGACTTAATAATCTCTCCCTCAATGTCAACAAAACGAAGGAGATTGTCATTGACTTCAAGAAGTGTAAAGGAGAACGTGTCCCTGTCTACATCAACAGGGATGAAGTGTAAAGGGTTGAAATCTTCAAGTTTTTAGGATCCAGATCACCAACAACCTGTCCTGGTCCTCCCATGCTGACACTATAGTTAAGAAAGCCCACCAACACCTCTACTTTCTCCAAGGACTAAGGAAATTTGCTATGTCCGCTATGACTCTCATCAACATTTACAGATGCACCATAGAAAGCATCCTTTCTGGTTGTATCACAGCTTGGTATGGCTCCTTCTCTTCCTATTCCTTGCATATATAGGAAGCATATATCCTTCCGAAATATGCAAGGAACTATAAAAGGTCAATGAAGCCCAATCCATCACACAAATCAGCCTCCCATCCATTGACTCTGTCTACATTTCCCGCTGCCTTGGCAAAGCAACCAGCGTTAGGATCCCACACACCCCAGACATGTTCTCTTCCACCTTCAGGAAAAAGATACAAAAGTCTGAGGTCACGTACCAACCGAGTCAAGAACAGCTTCTTCCCTACTGCCATCAGACTTTTGAATGGACCTACCTCACACTAAGTTGATCTTTCTCTACACCCAAGCCATGACTGTAACACTACATTCTGCATACTCTGGTTTCCTTCTCAATGAATGGTATGTTTTGTCTGTACAGCGTGCAAGAAACAATACTTTTCACTGTATACATGTGACAATAATAAATCAAATCAAATATCTCCCTCACAAATCTTTTCCGCAGAATCTCCCTCTGATATATCGCAGCCAGAACTGTATGCGGTTGAGGCAAATTCACAAAGGAACGGCCAAATACGGTCAAACCAAATTTCTATAAGTTCCAGCAGATATTTCCTGCCTTCCAATTCTATCTCTCCAAAAATGATTGACTTGAAATATGAAACAAAGATTCCTGTTAACAAGTTAACAGATAATCCCTTTCATCTCCTACCGAAATACAGCCCAGGGGAAGACTATGCAAGTTGACTAATTATTGCTATTTTCTTCCTCTATGGTAGCCAATTAAAATTTTGACTGGATTCCTTCAAGTGAGGGGGAGAAGGTGGGCTGGCGGTAATGTCACTTCACTTGTAACCAAATGGCCCAGGGTAATGCTGGAAGAACTAGGGGTTCGAATCCCACCAGGGCAGCTGGCGGGATCTAAATTCAATTAAAATAAGCTGGAATAGAAAAGTAGTCACAGTAACAGCGGCCATGAGACAATCATCGATTCTCATAAAAGCCCATCTGGTTTCACTAATTTTCTGTCCCCTCTTTGGAGAGGCAGTGACTTTGTCTGATATCCGACAGGAGATCGAGAAATTGAAGAATTGATGAAAGGTGGTGAGTGAGGAATGATTGAACCAAGGTTCCTTCTGTTCCAAGGCTAAGCACAAGAAAATTATGGGAACGAATACACATCGATCCCTTTCAAACGAAAGGAAAAAGATCTTGTTTCAGTCAGGTAGCTTTACTTGGTGAATAAATACCAAAAAGGAGAACGCTGGAAAATCGCAGCGGGTCTGGCAGCATCTGTAAGGAGAGAAAAGATGTTTCGAATCCAGGTGACTCTGCGTCAAAGCTAAAAGGCAGAGAAAGCGGAAGATATTTAACAGCAGGGGGAGGGAATGAAAGATGAGTCACAGCCACAGAAACCAGGGGAAAGGCTGCTAATGGCAGCCCGTAGAGAGAATAGAAGGTGCGAATGGCCAAACGGCAGAGAAGCTGGAGCAGATGGAGATGTTAGGAGAGTGAGGAAATGGGACAGAGATATAATGTAGAAAAAGAGAAGCTGGGGAAGAAAGGATGAGGGAAAGGGGTGAAGTTGGGGGGAGGAAAGAGTGGAGCGGCGAAGAAAAATGAAAAAGACCATAAAGAAATAAAAGGTAAAAAAATCAAATAAAATAGAACGAAAATAAAGGAAGCTGAAGTAGAAAAGAGCCAATCATCTGAAGTTATTGAGATCGATGTTGAGGCTAGAAGGCTGTAAAGTGCCTGGTGAGAAGATGTTGTTCCTCCAGTTTCTGTTGTGCCTTTACTGGTATATCGATGACTATTTTGGTGCCACTTCTCTCTGACTTAGTCAGTGAATAAATATTGAGTTCAAGTCCAGTACCACAGTTTCTCTCCTGCTGCTGTCAGACTGAACGTATCCACCTCGTATTAAGGTGATCTTTCTCTACACCCCTAGCTGTGACCTGTAACACTACATTCTGCATTCTCTCCTTTCCTTCTCTATGAATGGTATGCTCTGTCTGCATAGTGTGCAAGAAACAATATTTTTCACTATGTTAATACACGTGACAATAATAAATCAAATCAAATCAAATGCCAAACCGCAGAGGTTTTGAGAAGTGGGTTGGTAAAATGGATTGGTTGCCAGAGGTGTTGGTCTCAGATAATAGTGCACAGTTTGTGTCAGAAGAGTTTGAAATGTTTCTCAGTAAGAATGGAGTCAAACAAAATCTAACATTAACACATCACCCAGCATTGAATGAGTCACAGAGAGCACTGAGTGTGAATGGATCTCTATGGTAGTACTCGCTCGGTGACAAGATTTCGGTGGCACGGTAGCACAGTGGGTTAGCACTGCTGCTTCACAGCTCCAGGGACCTGGGCTCAATTCCCGGTTTGGGTCACTGTCTGTGTGGAGTTTGCACATTCTCCTCATGTCTGCATGGGTTTCATAGAACATAGAACATTACAGCACAGAACAGGCCCTTCGGCCTTCGATGTTGCGCCGACCAAAATAAAAAGCAATGCCCCTCCAAACTAAACCATTCCCTTCTCTTCCTCTTCCTCTGGATGCTTCGGTTTCCTCCCACAGTCAAAAGATGTGTGGGTTAGATTGATTGTCCACTAAGATTGGACACTCTTAGTGTCCTGAGATACGTAGATTAGAGGGATTAGTGTAGGGATATTAGGGTGGGGCCAGGGTGGGATTGTGGTCAGTGCAGATTCAATGGGCCTAATGACTGCTTTCTGTGCTGTAAGGTTTCTATATTTCTAAGATGGCAGCACAGTGGTTAGCACTGCTGCCTCACAGCACCAGGGATCTGGGTTCAATTCCAGCCTCGGTTCACTGTCTGTGCGGAGGCTGCATGTTCTCCCCATGTCTGCGTGGGCTCCCACTGGGTGCTCCGGTTTCCTTCCACAGTGCGAAAGATGGTGAGGAGCTGTACCCGAACAGGTCCTGGAGTGTGGCGACTAGGGGATTTTCACAGTAACTTCATTGCAGTGTTAACGTAACCCTACTTGTGATTAATAAATAAACACTGGTGGATCCTGTGATACAGGAAACGTTCAGTTTCTTTCTGACTTCCGTTAGGAACCATGGGGGGATTTTGAACAATCGGGGGTATATCACCTCCTCCTGTCAGATTTCCTTTACCCAGAAGATGAGTGACTCCACACTGAGAGTCTCTCTCAGCTTTCACCAGATGTGTGAATGCACCTCATCTCTTTGCAACACGTCCAATCCTCCTTCTCACCACCCGAATGGATTTTCACTCCGACCTCTGAGCACGCTGGTGTTCTCTGCTTCATCTTTACTGTGCCTTCTTTCTGTTTTACTTTGTTATTTTAATCAGGCTTAAGCAAATTAAACCTTGTTCTGGAAGTGCGTTCAAACGCTCACTATGAGGTGAGCAATCTCTTGTATTCTGTAGCAGGAAAATTCCCTCTCCCATGTTGAATTAAAATACAGAGACTACTCTTTAGGTCCCCACCCCCCCCCTCCCCACGTACAGTATGGAGAAGGGAACCAAGAGCGGCACAGTGGGTTAGCACTGCTGCCTCACAGCGCCAGGGACCCGGGTTCGATTCCCGGCTCGGGTTCACTGTCTGTGCGGAGTCTGCACATTCTCCTCGTGTCTGCGTGGGTTGCCTCTGGGTGATCTGGTTTCCTCCCACAATCCAAAGATAGGATTAGGTGGATTGGCCATGCTAAATTGCCCCCTGGTGTCAGGGGGACTAGCTAGGGTAAATGCATGGGGTTACGGGGATGGGCCTGGGTGAGATTGTGGTCAGTGCAGACTCGATGGGCCGAATGGCCTGCTTCTGCGCTGTAAGGATTCTATCTTTGATTTAGACACATCAGTGCTAGTCAGATGATAACTGTAATTCTAAGACCGATAGATTTTCTATCAGACAAGGATATTGAGGAGACAAGGCTGGTGAATGGGCATTAACCATGGTCAAATGAAATGATGGAATTGGCTGGAGGGGCTGAATGGCCTCCTGTTGTCTCTGTGTCCTTATTGATCCATACAGTATAAATCTGAATTGTTGGGGGTGTGATTAGAAAGCTTATTGATGGTCAAGCAGCAGGAACTATTACTGATTGTTCAGACTAATGAACAGTCAGTCATTCAATATCTGACAAGAGGATATGAAATCAATAGAATAATAGATGGCGTTTATTTCCATGGCGACCGCCTCATTCCTGCGCTCTGATTTGACTATGTTTTCCCCGCCTTTTCTCGGAGTCACCGATTCTCTCCTCACTCTCTCCGCACTGACCATTCTTTCTATTCTCATTACAAGAGTTACCCAGTGGGTCCCACTGTAACCAGCTCACCATCCACCCTCCCCCCAGCACCATTCTTTCCCATACCCCTGCAACGGGGATGAAGTAGGAATGGTCGGGAGCTTCAAGCTCTTAAATGTCTGGACCAGCAACCACCTGTCCTGGTTCCCCTCCGATGCTGATACTATAGTTAAGAAAGCCCACCTCTACTTTCTCGGAAGACTAAGGAAATTTGGCATGTCCGCTACGACTCTCACCAACTTTTACAGATGCCCCATAGAAAGCATTCTCTCCGATTGTATCACAGCTTGGTATGGGCTCCTGCTCTGCCCAAGACCGCAAGGAACTTCAAAATGAATGAAGCCCAATCCATCACACAAACCAGCCTCCCATCCATTGACTCTGTCTACACTTCCCTCCACCTCGGGAAAGCAGCCAGCACAATTAAGGACCCCACATTCTCTCTTCCACCTTGTTCCGTCAGGAAAAAGATACAAAAGTCTGAGGTCACGTGCCAACTCAAGGACAGCTTCTTCCCAGCTGCCATCAGACTTTTGAATGGGCCTATCTCGCACTAAGTTGGTCTTTCTCTACATCCTAGCTTTGACTAACACCACATTGTGCACTCTCTCCTTTCCTTCTCTATGAACAGGATGCTTTGTCTATATAGCACACAAGAAACAATACTTTTCACTGTATGTTAATACATATGTCAATAATAAATCAGATCAAATTCAGAAGCCACATCCCCCCTTCATTTATACCCTTCCAATATTTATCTAGTTCCCTATTTGAAAGCTCCTGTTGAATCTGCTATCCCCGCCCTTTCAGGCAGTGCCTTCCAGATCACAACTCACCGTGTAAAACATGACCCTCATTGCCTCTTCTGATTTGATTCGACTTGACAGTCTGAGGACCTGGGTTCGAATCCCACCACGGCAGATGGCGAAAACTGAATTGAATAAAAATCTGGAATTGGGAATCTACTGATGGCCATGAAATCATTGTCGATTGTCGGGAAAAGAAACCCATCTGGTTCACAATGTCCCTCAGGGAAGGAAATCTGCCTTCCTTATCTGGTCTGGCCGACATGTGACTCCAGACCCACAGCAAGTTTTAACTGCTCCGTGAAATGGCCTAGCTGGTTGTCATAGAGAGATTTACAGCACAGAACAAGGCTATTCCACCCATCGTGTACATCCCAGCCCTCTGTACAGCAATCCAATCAGTCCCCTTTCCCAGATCTATTTCCATACACAGCCTACATGTGACTCCAGAGCCACAGCAATGTGGTTGACTCTCAACTGCCCTCCAAGGGCAACTAGGGATGGGCAATAAATGCCGGCCCAGCCAGAGACACCCACGTCCCATGAATACATGATAAAAAAAATTAGAATGAAGATATTTTCCCATTCTTCAGTTTGCATCTTTTAATATTCCTCTCTATGCCTCATTGTTGCTTCAATAATCATTATGCATGGGGGGGGTGCCTGGTACTCATTACCCACAGATCCCAGCACAGGGCACGGCTCACTCACTAACCACACACTCCAATATCAGCTACATATCAACTTATGAAATACAAACATATAAACTGGGAGCAGGAGAAGCCACTCGGCCCCTTGAGCCTGCTCTGCCATTCAATAAGCACAGGAAGAAGTCTCACTACACCAGGTTAAAGTCCAACAGGTTTAATTTGGTAGCACGAGCTTTCGGAGCACTGCTCCTTCATCACACTCACCCAATAAGTGAGGTTACAGGGAAAAGGCCTGGGTGGGATTGTTGTTGGTACGGGCTCGATGGGCCAAATGGCCTCCCTCTGCACTGTAGGAATTCTATGATCCCTCATCTCTGTCTCAAATGGACAATCCTTTATTTTTAAACAGAAACCCATAGTTCTAAACTCTCCCACAAGAGGAAACATTCTCTCCACATCCACCCTATCAATATCTCTCAGGATTTTAAACAGGATCGACATGGTGGCACAGTGGTTAGCACTGCTGTCTCACAGTGCCAGATACCTGGGTTTGATCCCAGCTTGGGTCACTGTCTGTGCGGAGTCTGCACATTCTCACCATGTCTGCGCAGGTTTCCTCCGGATGCTCCGATTCCTCCAACGCTCCAAAGATCTGTGGATTAGGTGGATTGGCCATGATAAAATTGCCCCTTAGCATCAAGGGTATTAGCAGGGTAAATATGCGGGGATACAGGGATGGGAGATTGTTGCCGGTATGGGCTCGATGGGCCAAATGGCCTCCTTCTACGCTGTTGGGATCCTACGATGCTGTGAGGAAGAAACAGCCATTCGGCCCCTCAAATCTGCTCTGCTAGTTAACGGGATGATCCTTGGCTGCAACTCCGACATTCCTGCGTTGTCCTTGGAGTCCGTGAGAGATGGAAAAAAATCCATTCGTTTCAGCAACTCAGCAGCCCTCACCCCCCCATGGCCTCAGGGATAGAGGGCCAAAGATTTGTAACGCTCGAGCCCCATCTCCCAGCGGAACATCACTACAAGCACCGACACCCCAACTCCAACACTGCTTCCAGTGGAGAAGGAAAGGGTTAAAAGGGGAAACCTCATGCGAAGAGAAAGTCTCCGCTCCGAGATTTATTATGGTAAAACGGATTAATTTGCGGGTTAAAATGTCAGCTCTTGTTCCCCCGTTAAAACCTCGTTACACTTTGCATATTCTGTTTCCCTCTCCCGTTGTTACTGAGACCATAAAGGAACTTGCAGTCACTCGCTGATCATTCTGTCATCAAATTATATAGCTTTTATATTCCCTGTCTCCCGCTGGTATTAAAGAAGTACGCCGCTGTAATCCTGCACAGGCAGGATTTCGGAATCCACAAGACGTTGGAAGTGCCACAGCAAGCGAGCGAGGCAGCAGCCGATAAAACGGCAGCTCCTGCTGTGGTCAGGCCAGGCGGATATTCCACGCAAAATGTCCCGTTGACAACAGGGTGGCAAGTAACGCCGGTGTGAGTGGGATGGAGCGGGAATCAGTGTTGTCGGAAAGAGAGAGGCAGCTTGGAATCATAGAATCTACAGCACAGAGACAGGTCCTTCGGCCCAAACTGGTCCGTGCCGATCTAAAACCCAAGCTAAGCTCACCCCATTTGGCCCATACCCCTCCAAACCTTTCCTACCCGTGTACCTATGCAAACACGCCTTTTACGTGTTGTCAACGTTCCTGCCTCAACCACTTCCTCTGGCAGCTCATTCCACACACGTACCACCCTCCGTGTACCACAGGACCCTACAGAGAAGAAAGAGGCCCTTCGGCCCATCGAATCTGCATCAAACACAATACTATCCACCTCTTACCCCCATATCCCTATACATTGTACCCATTAATGCTCTAACCTACACATCCTTGGACACTAAGGGGCAATTTTTTAGCACGGCCAATCAACTTAACCCGCACATCTTTGGACTGTGGAAATCGGAGCACCTGGAGGAAACCCACACAGACACGAGGGGAATGTGCAAATTCTACACAGGCAGTGACCCGAGCTGGGAATCGAGCTCAGGACCTTGGAGCTGTGAAGCAGCAGTGGTAACCACTGTGCTACCATGCCGCAGTAAGAATTTAGCAACACCAATTTATAATCCAACCGATTTATTTGATAGTAAAAAAGCGAGCTTTCAACACTCTGTGTCTTCCTCAGGCAAATTTTGCCTCAGGAAGACACAGAGTGTTGAAAGCTCGCTTTTTTACTATCAAATAAATCGGTTGGATTATAAATTGGTGTTGCTAAATTCTTACTGAGTTCTTACCACCCCAATCCAACGCCGGCATCTGTATATCATGACTACCATGCCGCCCCAGAAAGGTTCCCATTAATTCTTTCCCTTCTTAATTTAAACCTCTGCACCCTAGTTCTTGATTCCCCAACCCTGGGAAAAAGATCGAGTGCATTCACCCTATCCGCTTCTCTCATGATCTTATACACCTCTATAAGATCACCCCTCAGTCTCCTACACTCCAATGAGAAAAGTCCCAGCCTGTCCAATCTCTCCCTGTAACTCAGTCCCTCGAGTCCGGGTAACATCCTTGTAAACCTCTCCCCAGTTTCGTGACATCTTCCCTCGCTTTCCATCTCGCATCCATCAGGACAAACACAAGAATGCCAAATTTCAAACACTCACAGCAGGAGAAAAGGGCACTGATTGGTTATTAAGTAGACTCTGATTGGCTGAGATGTTGCCAAGGAGAAAGGGGAATTATAGGCTCCCCACTACCCCTTTTCCGTAAATATATCGAAACCTGAATAGTGGGTACCGCATCAACCCAAATAAAGAAAGCAGACACTGCCTACTTGTCATTCATCTGGAATTTGCACAATCACACCTAAAAATTGAGAAAATATGTTTTTTCTTATTTATTTCATGAGATGTGGGTGTCGCTTGCTGGGCCTGCATTTGTTACTCATCCCTGAGAGCAGTTAGAGTCAACCACATTGCTGTGGCTCTGGAGTCACATGTAGACCAGACTGGGTAAGGATGACAGATTTCCTTCCCTGAAGCACGTTATTGACCCATGCGGCTGACACTGTAGCACAATGGTTCGCACTACTGCCTCACACCAAGGACACTGGTTCAATTCCGGCCTCAGAACACTGTCTATGTGGAGTTTGCTCATTCTTCCCATGTCTGCGTGAGACTCCTCCGAGTGCTTCAGTTTCCTCCCACGCTCCAAAGATGTACAGGTTAGGTGGATTGGCCATGCTAAATCGTCCCTTAGTGTCCAAAGATGTGTAGGTTAGGTGGATTGGCCATGCTAAATCGTCCCTTAGTGTCCAAAGATGTGTAGGTTAGGTGGATTGGCCATGCTAAAATGCCCCTTAGCATCCAAGGATGTGTACTTTACATGGATGAGCCATGCTAAGCTGCTCCTTAGTGCCCAAGATATGTAGGTTAGGTGGAATGACCATGGTAAATTGCCCCTTAATGTCCAAAGATGTGAAGGCTGGGTGGATTGGCCATGCTAAATTGCCCCTTAGTGTCCCAAGCCATGAAGGCTAGGTGGATTGGCCATGTTAAATTGTGCCTTAATGTTCAAAGATGTGCAGGTTAGATAGTTTGGCTATGCTAAATTGCCCCTTTGTGTCTCAAGAAGTGTAGAGTTAGGTGGATTAGTCATGGTAAATTGCCTCTTAGTGTCTCAAGAAATAGTAGGTTAAGGGTATTAGCCATGGTTTCTGGGGACAAGGTGAGGGAAAGACAGCCTTGTTTAGATATGCTTTCAGGGAGTCTGTGCATGCTTGATGGGCGATAAGCCTCCTTCTGCACTGGAGAGATTGTGTGGTTTGAACCATGGGAGTGTCTGTAATAATGTCGTAGATATGTAGGAAGTGGGAGTGGGCACAAAGTGGTACCTGCCTTCCGTCAATGTGGCAAAGAAAAGACATGACAAATCCTCCTGTGATTTAACTTCCAAACCGGCTCTGTCAAAAGCCCAATGAGACATCAGTCGTTGTTAGAACGTGGGAGTTCAAATCCTATTTTCACTTTTAAATCGAATGGTGCTTGTGGTGTTGGTTAGATTGTCTCCCTGTTGTGCTCCTACATTCGATTTGAAAAATCAATTACTAAACCTCACTCTGCTTATCCTCTTATCAAAGGAGCTGAAGGGGAGAGGTGGGGGGGGGAAGCGGGCGGGAGAGAGAGGAACAGGGGGAGGGGCAGTGAAAAGCATCGGGGAACCTAATCTGTTTCGATTTTGCAAATAAATAAAACCTCCCCTCCCTCTTTCCCTGCCCCTGCATTTCTGTAAAACCTGCCACATCACTCTTCCCCAATTCCAGCGCAAGCTACAATTTCCATTGAAGTGAGCGTACAGAGGAAATTCTTCCTCAACAGGCAGTACGGTGGCACAGTGATTGGCACTGCTACCTCACAGCACCAGGTTCAATTCCCGGCTTGGGTCACTGCCTGTGTGGAGTCTGCACGTTCTCCCCGTTTCTGCGTGGGTTTCACAGAAGTATCACGGAATCCCTACAATGCGGGAAGAGGCCATTGGGCCCATCCTGTCCACAATGCCACCCTGGCCCTATCCCCAAAACTCCATACATTTACCCTCGCTCGTCCCCCTGACAGTAAGGGACAATTTAGCACGGCCAATCCAACCTAATTGTGGGAGGAAACTGGAGCAGCCAGAGGAAACCCATTCAGACACGTGGAGAATGTGCACACACTGCACAGACAGTGATTCAAGCGGGGGATCGAACCCCGGTCTTTGGCACTATGAGGCAGCAGTGCTAGCCACTGTGCCACCATGTCTCCGGGTGCTCTGGTTTCCTAATGGAAGCAATTCAAAGATGTGTGGGCGAGGTTGATTGTCCATGTTAAGTTGCCCCTAGTTTCAGGGAGATTAGCAGGGTAAATGTGTGGGGTTCCAGAGATAGGGGCTGGGTAGGATTGTTGTCAGTGCAGACTCGATGGGCCGAATGGCTTCCTTCTGTAGAGTCATAGAGGTTTACAGCATGGAAACAGGCTCTTTGGCCCAACTTATCCATGCCAATTTTTTGTTTAAACCCTTAAGCTAGTCCCAATTGCCCACATTTGGGCCTTATCCCTCCATATCTATTTTATCCATGTAACTGTCTGTATCTCTCCCCTCTCACCTTAAACCTGTGCCCTCTAGTTATAGCCCCCCCCCCCCCCCCCCCCCCCCCACCTTTGGGAAAAGATATTGACTATCTCGCTGATCTGTGCCCATCATTATTTTATAGATCTCTATAAGATCACCCCTCAGTCCCCTGTGCTCCAGAAAAAAAAGTCTATCTACCATCTCATGTTGCAGCTTTATAAGACCTTAGTCAGGCCCCACTTGGAATATATGTTCAATTCTGGTCGCCACACTACCAAAAGGATGTGGAGGCTTTGGAAAGGATACAGAAAAGATTTACCAGGATATTGCCTGGTATGGAGGGCATTAGCTGTGTGGGACATTTTCCTCTGGAGCGTAGGGTGCTGAGAGGTGATCTTATAGAGGTCCATAAAATAACAAGCTAGATAGTCAGTATCTTTTCCCAAAGGTATGGGAGTCGAAAACTAGAGGGCACGGGTTTAAGGTGAGAGCGGAGAGATACAGAAGTGTCCAGAGGGGCAATTTTTTCACACAGAGGGTGGTGAGTGTCTGGAACAAGCTGCCAGAGACAGTAGGGGAGGCAGGTAGAATTTTGTCTTTTAAAAGCATTTAGACAGTTACATGGATAAAATGGAAATGGAGGGATAAGGGCCAAATGTGGGCTATGTGAGGGTTTTAAAAAAAGAATGGCATGGATAAATTGGGATGTAGGGCCTGTTTCCATGCTGTGAATCTCTATGACTCTACAGAAGGAAGCCATTCAGCCTATCAGGTCTCCATTGACGACAATCCCACCCAGCCCTTATCCCAACTCCTATACTGTAGGGATTTTATTATTCTATCCCAATATCCCAGTAAGAAGCAACGAGTTTGGAATGGGGTCACAATCACGGGCAGAACAGTCTTCAGCTGTTGGGAATTTTGGTCAAGGCAGCTTTGTAAAGAAAACAGGTATCCAAGAAACGCAAGCTCCTCCGAACAGCACGGCCGATTCTAATGGTCCCACCTCGGAGGATGGTATGAGCTACCGGTTGGAGGTAATCCATGATTTACATGATTGCTGCTATTCTTAGGCCCCTTTTCCCAGGCAGACTAAAGGTTGCTGGGTATTAACATGTAGGAGGTTGATTTTCCCAAGAATCAAAGTATCAACTCAGAGCACAAACTGTGCGATATAATGTCCCCAGACAGAGAAATCTCGATGCAATTTTTATTTGCGAGATTTCCTTAAGGAAAGTAAATGCACGAAAAGATAATGATATGCGGGCAGTGCGGGGGATGCAGAGTGGCGGTTACCCTAATGAGCAGAGGTTTAGCGGGTCGGACACCACTCAGAAGACTGAGGGAGGGAGATCTAAGAGAAAGTTCAGAACGGTGAAAGCAAATTCCTGCGGATGCTGGAATCTGAAAGCAAAAGAGAAAATGCTGGAAAATCTCAGCAGGTCTGGTAGCATCAGTAAGGAGAGAAAAGAGCTGACATTTCGAGTCCAGAGCACCCTTTGTCAAAGCCCAAGAGTCACATAGACCTGAAATATTTACTCTGTTTCTCTGTCCACAGGCGCTGCCAAGATAAACCTGTTGGACTTTAACCTGGTGTTGTGAGACTTCTTACTATGTTTACCCCAAGTCCAACGCCAGCATCTCCACATCACAGACGCTGCCAGGCCTGCGGAGATTTTCTGGTTCTATTTCAGATCTTCAGCAATTGCAGTATTTTGCTTTTACATTGAGGAAATCAAGAAATTTGGCAATGAGGTGTGAATGTAGAGTCTGAGGTAGATCCCACTTATTGAATGATGTTGGCCCCTTAGTGTGAGGGTGGAGTAGTGGGGGTAAATGCATGGGGTTAGGGGGATAGGGCTTGAATGGGATTGTGGCCAGTGCTGACTCAATGGGCCGAATGGCCCCCTTCTGCACTGGAGGGATTCTGTGATTCTGTCCTATTATTTCACTACGTTGCTTCTCATTCTGTTTGAAATTCATTCCTGCGACTGCGTCACTCTGCAGAGCAAGGGAGCTGCTCAAATATAACAAGTTGTTTCTGAATAGTTTAAAGTTTATTTAGTAGTGTCACAAGTAAGCGTACATTAACACTGCAATGATGTTACTGTGAAAATCCCAGAGTGACCACACTCCGCTGCCTGTTCGAGCTACATTGAGAATTTAACACCTAACCAGCACGTCTTTCGGATCCATGGGAGCAAACCGGAGCACCCCGGAGGAAACCCACGCAGACACGATGAGAATGTGCAAACTCCACCCAGGCAGTGACCCGAGCCGGGAATCGAACCTGGGTCTCTGGCGCCGCGAGGCAGCAGTGCTAACCAGTGTGCCACCGTGCGTAGAATCCGGAGCCAAATCCTCTCCTGAGCCAAGAACCGCGCGCGCACTGCGCACAGGCCCACATACAAATCGTATTGCGGAGTCACTTCTTGGAGCACTTTTGCAATGATTAACTATAACACAGGCACGGCTTCATTTGTGTGCGGCAGTTAGGCGAGGCAGAATGTGCTCGCTGGCTCCCATTACCTCACAACACATTTCCTATCGCTGCATCTGCTGCTTTATTACTCTATTTCTGTCAGTGTCCTAGTGTCATCTGGTAATAAACTGGCTACAACTAGATGGGCAATAAAGGCCCATAATGCAACACAAACAACAGGAAGTCTCCCAGAACCCTCCCCAACGCTCCAAATTTCCACCCCAACCTCAAAAAGTCTATTTATCATCCGAGTTTTTTTTTCGCAGTGCTGCCTGCTAAAGAGCACACTAATTAAGATGTATCTTGTGCACAAGTGTCTTCTCTCTTTTTTTTTCCACCCTACTCTTTTAACATATCATGCATACACTAAAGCAATCTTCTCTGGGTTTCATAATGAGAAAACTGCGATATGCAAGGAAAAAAAAACTCTGTGAAATCTTTTATCCTCCCCGGAGACCTCCCTTGATGCCAAGCATTCATCATCGTGCTGCTAATATCAGTTATTTTGTGCCTCCTCTGCTTTCAACAGAATTAATTTTTTTTTTGCTTTAATTACTCTCTTTGCTGGAATGCTGATGAAGGAGAGGGACTCGGCATTCGGGGATTTGGACCCCAGCTCCCATCGCTTTAATTTGAATGAATTCCAGCAGGAGGGACGCGGGCAAACAACTGGCAGGCTGGATCCTACGGAGCGACCTGGGACCAGCAGGAGAGAGGCAGACTCTACCCGTCTGCTGAAGAATTTGTCTGGGGCGGGGAGGGAGTGGGGGGGGGGGGGGGGGGGGGGGGGTGGAGGATATATAGAGAGAGAGAGAGAGAGAGAGAGAGAAGGGATGGTTGTTACAAACTCATTCTCCACACTGTTGGCAACGATAATGGTTGGAAGGAACTCTCGGAAGAGGGACACGCAGCACAGCCTCCGTGATAACAGCCCCTCACCTCCTGCAAACCTCCCCACCCCCCCCGCCCGCCCCTCGCATCTGTTACACATCCAAGCACTCCACACCCAAACTATCCTGCTCACCCTCGACAAAAGCTTACAAGCAAAGGAGAAGGTGCTAGAGTTAGGGCACAGGCAAATTCGTTCACGTTGTCATAGTGTGGGAGGCCATTCAGCCCATCAACTCAGCAAAGTCACACTAGTAGTAGGAGCGGGTACAATTTTGTCTTTTAAAAAGGATTGACAGTTACATGGGTAAGATGGGTACAGAGGGATATGGGCTAAATGCGGGTAATTGGGATTAGCTTAGGGGTTAGAAAAAAGGATAGCATGGACAAGCTGGGCAGAAAGGCCTGTTCCTATTCTTCAGAAATCTATGGGTAGATACACTTCTGATAGACAAGGGAATTAAGAGTAATGGGGGGAAAGCGAGAACATAGAACATTACAGCCCAGAACAGGCCCTTCGGCCTTCGATGTTGCGCCGACCAATTATGAAAAAAAAAGCAATGCCCCTCCAAACTAAACCATTCCCTTCTCTTCCATAAACTTATCAACTAACCTCTTAAACGCCACCAAACTTGGCGCATCTACAACTGCCACATGCAGGGCATCCCACTCCCGAACCACCCTCTGGGTAAAGAGAAGGGAAAGTGGAACTGATTCACTTCAGATCAGCCAAGATCTTATTGAATGGTGGGGCAGGCTCGAGGGGCTAGAAGGCCTACTCCTGCTCTTATTTCTTATGTTCTTATATTTCCATGCTGTAAACCTCTATGGCTCCATGATATTGTTGTTGACTTTTATGCTAAGTGTCCTCAATCTGTTCCTCTGATTCCTGACGCCACCCTGCTTGCTGGAATAACTTCTCCTTGCTTAGTTTATAACTCAGTCCCTTGCCTCTTTCTCTAGAAGATCACTGAACCATAAGACTCTATAGCGCAAAAGGAAGCCATTCAAGCTATCGAGTCTGCAATGACTACAATCCTGCCCACGCACCACCAACACCAACATGCATTTACCCTAGCTGGTCCCCCTGACACTAAGGGACAATTTAGCATGGTCAGTCCATCTAACCCACACATCTTTAGACTGTGGGAGAAAACCCGGCGGAAACCCATACAGACACGGGAGAGGATATGCAGATTCCACACAGACAATGACCTAAACTGGGAATCGAACCCAGATCCATGGTGTTGTGCTAACCACTGTGTCACTGTGTCGCCTTTTTGACAAGACGGGAGCATGAGAAACGATACTGGAGTTCAGGAGAATGACGGGGGATCGCATAGAAACCTATAAAATGTGAACAGGATTAGACAGGGTAGATGGGGGAATGGATGTTCCCAGTGGTGGGGGAGTCCAGAACCATGGGTCACAGTTTAAGAATATGGGGTAAACCTTTTAGCATTGAGGTGAGGAGAAATCTCTTCATCCAGAAAGTGGTGAGTGTGCGGAGTTCACTACCACAGAAGATACTTTGAATGTTTTCAAGAAAGGTTTAGCTATAGCTCTTGGGGGGGTGGTGAAGGGAATGAAGGATATTGAGGGAGTAAGTGGGATCAGGGTATTGAGTTGGATGATCAGCCACGATCATCGTGGGGCAGGCTTGAAGGGCCGAATGGCGGACTCATTTTCAATGTTTCTTTGAGCGACAAAGCAAGAGAGAGAAAGTGAGAAGGGGATGAAGAGAAAAAGTGAGAGAGTGAAAGGGCGAGAGAGAGAAAATGTGAGGAGAAAGAGGGAGAGGGGGTTGGGAGGGAAGGAGAAAGCAGGGAGAAAGAGAGAAGGTAAAGCAATCAGTGGTTATATTTTCTTGTTTATCCATGTATTACACATTTCCATCCCTATGAATGGGTGGTATCACAAAATCCTATAAAACCATTTGGCCCATTGAGCTTGCACCCCACCACAATCCCCCCCATGCCCTATCCCCATGTATTTATTCTAGCTAATTCCCTCTGGCACTAAGGGGCAATTTAGCAAGGCCAATCCACCTAACCTGCACATCTTTCGGACTGTGGGAGGAAACCTGCGCAGACACAGGCAGAACGCGCAGACTCCACACAGACAGTGACCCAAAGCCAGGAATTCAACTTGGCTCCCTGGCACCACGAGGCAGCAGAGCTAACCCACTGTGCCACCTTGCCGCACCTCATCCGAGGAACTTAGCAAGACTCTTTGCATCGCAGAGTAAGATTCTCAGTTTGGAAAGTGCAAGGTGTCTTTGCTAATTTGTAAAGGGAGAACAGAGCCAGAAATCCAGCTTTTAGCCACTGCGCACATTCCGAGTATTTTTAATCCCACGGAAAAAAAAGAAGAAGAGCTCGAGCTCAGGAAATCATCGATAAATTATTCAGCAAAATTCACCGATGGTATAAAGGTGTAAGGGAAAAAAAATCCTTTTTAAATCCTGAAGTGGAATTTTTGCAATTATTACCATGCCATACTGAAGCATTTGATTAAATTCAGCCACAGGAAACAGTGCCAGGCACTAATGAAGCAGTAATTACCAGCCGAGAGGGACTGGCACCAATGTATTCAGTGTTCTAACCCCAATCTCTGCTTGCGTTGCGTACAACCAACTGCTCCTGAACAACTGCTCCAATCCTCCAAAGGGTATTTTCACGAGGAGAAATGATAAGTTAAACAGAGAGAGAGAAAAAAACACAATAAAAAGTTCAGGGAGAAAATATTGGCACGGCACTGAACTTTCCAAAATCAAAATCCCCTGGATCGTTGTCTGCATGGAATCGTGATTAAAAAAAGCCAGCAAAGCTCGGACCTGCACAGACGATGACCCCTGCGATGAAGAAATTCTGGCAAAGTCCTCTGTCCACAGATGATGTGAGCTGCTTAAGCTGTAATGAGTTTTCAGGTTGCAAATGCTGAACACATTAATATTCCTCGATGATAATTATCACAGTATAAGCACCTTCCCTAATGCGAGCAACTGAGGCAGCATTTTTTTATGTATTCAAAGCCAGACTCTTCAGAGGAGACTTTATGTTTTTTTTGAAAAAGACTTAAAGGAGTAGCTCCCAACGAAAGTCGGTCTTTCACCAGCAAGGTCGCAGACTCTGTAACGTAACCCAATTCCACCTGTCTCAGCTCAATGGCTCTGGTAACCCTCATCCATATCTTTCCTACCTCGAGGGTTGATCACTCCAAAACTTTCCTGGCTGATTTCTCACTGGGTGGCGCGGTGGCACAGTGGTTAGCGCTGCTGCCCCACAGCGTTAGGGACCCGGATTCCATTCCCAGCTTGAGTCACTGTCAAGGTGGAGTCTGTACCTTCCCCCCATGTCTGCGTGGGTTTCCTCTGGGTGCTCTTGTTTCCTCCCACAGCCTGAAACACGTGTTGGTTAGGGTGCATTGGCAGTGCTACAATTCTCCCCCAGTGTATCCGAACTGGCGCCAGAGTGTAGCGACTAGGGGATTGTCACAGTAACTTCATTGCAGTGTTAATGTAAGCCTACTTGTGACATTAATACTTAAACATGTTTCACAGACCTGAGCTTGTTCAAATCTCTGCTGCCTGTGTCCCAATCTACATGCTCATCCCAAACTGGACAAGAACGTAGTGGGATGAGGATGAAGAAGGATGCTAGGACGCTTATGTGGAACAGGGGGATTTTAGTTGCAATTGTACAGTGTTGGTGAGGCCTCGCCGGGAATAGAACATAGAACAATACAGCACAGGACAGGCCCTTCGGCCTTCGATGTTGTGCCGACCAAAATAAAAAGCAAATAAAAAGCAATACTGTGCACAATTTTGGTCCCCTTGCCTTCAAAAGGATAGAATAATATTGGAGGTAGTCCAAAGCAGATTCAGCAGGCTAATTCCTGGGATGAGTTGGTTGTCCTATTAAGAGAGACTTCAATAGTCTGCCTCTGTAAACTTTGGTAATTTCTGTTTTTAGTGAGTAATTTAACAACTGAACATAAGAAATAGGAGCAGGAGTAGGCCATCTAGCCCCGCCATTCAATAAGATCATGGCTGATCTGAAGTGGATCAGTTCCACTTTCCCGCTTTCTCCCCATAACCTTTAATTCCCTTGTCTATCAGAAATCTATCTACTCGTGACTTAAATATATTCAGCCTCCACCACTTCAATGAGCAGAGAATTCCAGAGATTCACCACCCTTTGAGTGAAGAAATTCCTCCTCAACTCTGTCCTGAACTGCCCCCTCCTTATATTGAGGCTGTGCCCTTTAATTCTGGTTTCCTTTCTAGGTGGGAAGAATCTCTCTACCTCTACCCTATCTAGCCCCTTCATTACCTTCTAAGTCTCTATAAGTTTCCCCTCAGCCTTCTAAACTCCAGCAGACCCAGTCTATTTAATCTCTCCTCATAAGCTAACCCCCTCATCACCATTACCATTGAAGATTCAGACAGAGTCTTTGAGATTGCCCATTCGCCCAATTCAAGTCTGTAGTTTGTCAAAAACATTATTCTTTATTTAACAATCTGCAAGAGGGAAGTAAGACCTGTTTTACGAGTGCTGCTGTTTTCATAGCTTCTGCTGAGTTACTGTTATTGTTAAACTTTGTTATTTATTTATACAAAGGAGATCACTCTTCCAAACAATGCATTCAACTACACTCATTGTGGTCTCAATTTACCAAAGACTCTGTTAATCTTTGCAACATCTTGACCACAGTCTTACTCCCATCTCCAAAACTGTCGCATTTATTTCCAAGCAAACATCGGGAAAAAGTAGGATGTTCTAATGCACAAAGTCCACGCTGAAACTTCTGCTTTGTGGACCCTGAGAGCAGGAATGCAGGATAGATTTTTCATAAACAAGGGTATGTAGGTTTTTCACAGCAGGAAGGTGGAACTAAGACCACAAACCCATCATCTTATCAAATGGCACAGCAGGCCTCAGAGGGCTGAATGGCCTACTCCTGCATCCTATCTTCCTATTGCCCCGACGTGGGACATTTTACTGTATTCAAGGGGCTATATATGAACGCAGGTGCAAAGGGAGAAAAGCAAATAATTTATGAGGGAGAAACGTGAGGGAGGGAGAGGAGGGAGGGAGGGAGAGTTCTGAAGAGTGAGTGAAAAAGAAACTGATTAAATTTCACATGAGAAATTATAGCAATGGATGAATCGCCTCCTATAGCCTGAAATATTTTTAAATTTATTGGATGTGGGCACAGCTGGTTAGGTCAGCATTTATTGTTCTTGAACGGATTTCAGCATCAACCACACAACTGTGAGAGTCTGGTGTCACATATAGGCCAGACCGCATAAAAACAGCAGATTTCCTTCCCTAAAGAATGTTAGTTACCCAATGGGTCTTTATAATAATCCCTTCATAGTCATTCAATAGACTTTTAATTCCAGATTCTTTTATTGAATTCAAATTTCAAAATCTGTCATGATAGGATTTGAACCCAGGTCCCCAGAGATTACCATGGTTCTCTGGATTACTAGTCTAGTGACAATACCACTACACCATCGCTTCCCCTGGGTCTGCACTTGATGGAGTTTATTTAGAAGGATGAGGGGAGATCTAATTGTAACTTACAGAATACTGAGCAGCCTGGATAGATTGGACGTGGAGGAGATGTTTCTACTAGTGGGAGAGACTAGAACTCAAGGGCAGAGTGAAGGGGTACCCTTTTAATACTGAGATGAGGGGGAATTTCTTCAGCCAGAGGTTGGTGAATCTGTGGAACTCTTTGGCACAGAGGGCTGCGGAGGCCGGGTCATTGAGTGTCTTTAACCTCCACTCACCTGACGAAGGAGCGGCACTCCGAAAGCTTGGCAATACCAAATAAACCTGTTGGATTTTAACCTGGTGTTGTGAGACTTCTTTACTGTGCCCACCCCAGTTCAAGGCTGGCATCTCCACATCTTGAGTGTCTTCAAGAAAGAGATAGATAGGTTCAAGGAAATCAAGGGTTATGGGGAAAAGGCAGGAGAATGGGGGTGAGAATCACATCAGCCATGATTGAGTTGGCAGAGCAGTCTCGATGGGCTGAATGGACTGATTCTGCTCCCATATCTCTTTGGACAATAATAAATCGAATCAAAATCTCTTTTGTATCCCCTCCACTGTATCCACATCCTGCCTGTAACAATGGTAACCAGTAACTGGATATTTATTTTTATAGTTATTTAGAGAGTAATGAATTGATTGGGGACAGTCAGCATGGTTTTGTGAAGGGTAGGTCGTGCCTTACTAACCTCATTGAGTTTTTTGAGAAAGTGACCAGAGAGGTGGATGGGGGTAAGGCGGTTGATGTAGTATATATGGACTTTAGTAAGGCTTTTGATAAGGTGGCCCATGGAAGACTTCTACAGAAAATGCAGATGTGTGGAATAGAGGGTGATTTAGCTAATTGGATTAGGAATTGGCTGGCAGATAGAAGACAGAGGGTGGTGGTTGATGGGAGATTTTCATCGTGGAGTTCGGTGACGAGTGGTGTGCCTCAGGGGTCTGTTTTGGGGCCCCTGCTGTTTGTAATTTTTATAAATGATCTGGATGAGGGTATTGAGGGATGGTTCAGTAAATTTGCAGATGATACTAAAGTTGGTGGTGTGGTAGATAGTGAAGAGGGGTGTTTTAGTTTACAGAGTGACTTGGACAAGTTGCAGAGCTGGGCCGAGAGGTGGCAAATGGAGTTTAATGTGGAAAAGTGTGAGGTAATGCACTTTGGAAGGAACAATAAATGTGTAGAGTATAGGGCTAATGGTAGGGCTCTTAATAGTGTTGAAGAACAGAAGGATCTTGGTGTATGGGTCAATAGATCCCTGAAAGTAGGCAGTCAAGTGGATAAAGTTGTTAAGAAGGCATATGGAGTCTTAGCTTTTATTGGTAGGGGGATTGAATTTCGGAGCCACAGCATCATGTTGCAACTGTACAAAACTCTAGTGCGGCCGCACTTGGAGTATTGTGTGCAGTTGTGGTCCCCACATTATAAGAAAGATGGGGAGGCATTGGAGAGGGTACAGAGGAGGTTTACCAGGATGTTGCCTGGTATGGAGGGCAGGTACTATGAAGAGAGGTTGAAGGATTTGAGGGTGTTTTCGTTAGAAAGGAGGCGGCTAAGAGGGGATCTTATTGAAGCATATAAGATGATTAGAGGTTTAGATAGGGTGGACAGTGATAGCCTTGTTCCTAGGATGGAGAAAGCTAGCACGAGGGGACACAGCTTTAAATTAAGGGGTATGAGTTATAGGCCGGATATCAGAGGTAGGTTCTTTACTCAGAGTGATTAGGGAGTGGAATGCCCTGCCTGCAGCTGTTGTAGATGCGCCAAGTTTGGTGCGTTTAAGAGGTTAATTGATAAGTATATGGAAGAGAAGGGAATGGTTTAGTTTGGAGGGGCATTGCTTTTTATTTTGGTCGGCACAACATCGAAGGCCGAAGGGCCTGTTCTGTGCTGTATTGTTCTATGTTCTATGTTCTATGTTCTAACTGTCTACAATTGTGGTATAACTAGTGTTTTACCCACTCCTAGTAGAACCTGCCTGCTGTTATACCCTGGACTACGGCTAGCGAAGGAAAGTATGGCTTTTTGACTACCTGCCCAGCTGCCTTCAGTGATCTGGGGACCCCACGATCCCACAATTCACAGAATCCGATCATTTACTGGCATTGCCTTTTGTACCGGGGTCATGATGGATCTCAGGCAGGTTTCTCCCCGCAGAACATGGCCAGAGAGAGAGAGAGACAGCACTGTCTCCTGTCCATCGTCTCTGCTGCCAGTGCGATTCTCTGTTTACATCGCCGGCCAGCCATACTGAAAGCACAGGCTGTTTAATTTTTAATTAATTAAATTGACAAGTAGCTCCATTAGTGAAAGGGATAATAGTGCAGCTGAATTTCATAAATTATGCTATACGTTGGAGGGTATTACACAGCCATAATAATGAATTCAAAAGCATGCGTTATTGGTGAATAATGCACTTTAGGATTAGTTGGAGCAATGAGCTTTGCTTTATACCCAAACTAATCCTGATGTACATTATTCCCCAATGCTTGCATCATTCTCATTTATTATTGCTTAATTGAAAAAGGTTTGTGCTTTGCTACCACAAGATAAAGTCATTATGTTATTCAAACACGCATAATGAAAATCACACATTTATTAATTCAAAACTAATAGCGCCGATGTTATTCTTTGAACTTTAGTATTAAACTGGGCTAAAGATGACAGAATTGCCGTATAACAATATAACCTCAAAGCCACCTTATTGGAGCCAATTCATGGCTGGACGTAGAAATGATTCGCTATTTGGGGAGGTATGGTAGGAATGTCATTGGGTTAGTGATCCGGAGACTCGGGTTAAAGCTGTGGGAATGCACGTTCGAATCCCACCACGGTGACTGATAGAATCGAAATTCAATTAATGTGTCGGGATTGAAAGCTGGTTTTAATAATGATGACCATGAAACTACCAACGATTGTCGTGCAAGGCCCTCTACTTCACAAACGTTCTTTATGAGAGGAAATCTGCCATCCTTATCCGGTCTGGCCTACAAGTGACTCCACAGCAACGTGGCTGACTCAGAACTGCTCTCTGAAATGGTCGAGTGAGACACTCAGCTCAAGCGGCATTTACGGATGGGCAATAAATAGTGGGCCAGCCAACAATGCCCAAATCTTCTTAATGAATACAGAACAAAACTCTGGCTTATTCTGTCAGAGGGTCAGTGCTGAGGGAGTGCCGCACTGTCAGAGGGTCAGTACTGAGGGAGTGCCGCATTGTCAGAGGGTCAGTACTGAGGGAGTGCCGCACTGTCAGCGGGTCAGTACTGAGGGAGTGCCGCCCCATCAGAGGGTCAGTACTGAGGGAGTGCTGCACTGTCAGAGGGTCAGTGCTGAGGGAGTGCTGCACTGTCAGCGGGTCAGTACTGAGGGAGTGCTGCACTATCAGAGGGTCAGTACTGAGGGAGTGTCACACTATCAGAGGGTCAGTACTGAGGGAGTGTCACACTATCAGAGGGTCAGTGCTGAGGGAGTGCCGCACTGTCAGAGGGTCATTACTGAGGGAGTTGTTGCACTGTCAGAGGGTCAGTGCTGAGGGAGTGCCGCACTGTCAGAGGGTCAGTGCTGAGGGAATGCTCCACTGTTAGAGGGTCAGTGCTGAGGGAATGCTCCACTGTTAGAGGGTCAGTGCTGAGGGAATGCTCCACTGTCAGAGGGTCAGTATTGAGGGAGTGCCGCACTGTCAGAGGGTCAGTGCTGAGGGAGTGCCGCACTGTCAGAGGGTCAGTGCTGAGGGAGTGCCACACTGTCAGAGGGTCAGTACTGAGGGAGTGCCGCACTGTCAGAGGGTCAGTACTGAGGGAGTGTCGCACTGTCAGAGGGTCAGTGCTGAGGGAGTGCCGCACTGTCAGAGGGTCATTACTGAGGGAGTGTTGCACTGTCAGAGGGTCAGTGCTGAGGGAGTGCCGCACTGTCAGAGGGTCAGTGCTGAGGGAGTGCCGCACTGTCAGAGGGTCAGTGCTGAGGGAGTGCCGCACTGTCAGAGGGTCAGTGCTGAGGGAGTGCCGCACTGTCAGAGGGTCAGTGCTGAGGGAGTGCCGCACTGTCAGAGGGTCAGTGCTGAGGGAGTGCCGCACTGTCAGAGGGTCAGTGCTGAGGGAGTGCCGCACTGTCAGAAGGTCAGTGCTGAGGGAGTGCCGCACTGTCAGAAGGTCAGTGCTGAGGGAGTGCCGCACTGTCAGAGGGTCAGTGCTGAGGGAGTGCCGCACTGTCAGAGGGTCAGTGCTGAGGGAGTGCCGCACTGTCAGAGGGTCAGTGCCGAGGGAGTGCCGCACTATCGAAGCGATGTCCTTCAGGTGAAAGGTTAGATAGAGACGCTGGGGACTAATATTTTTTAATAATTCTAACTGTTGAATGGGCAGGAAAATGGCTGACTCTCAACTGCCCCCTTCTGAAATGGCTGAGGAAGACACTCAGTCTAAGGGTAATTAGGACAATAAATGCTGGCCCAGCCAGCAACACCCATGTCCCACGAACGAATGAAAAAAAAACGATGGGGAACGACGTGTGGGTGGAGAAGGAGACCAGGATGGGAGGAAGGCTGGGGGCGGGGGAGGAGGTTACAGAGTTAGGGAAGGGAAGAGGCAACAGAAGGAATTCAAAATAAGAATGAATATTTAAAAAGTGAACCATTTGCATTCCTCCTCAACCAACCTTCCCCCCCCACCACACACAAAAAAACACTTGGAAAGGCCTGGGGAAAAGGTGAGTGACAAGTCATTATGACCAGGCCAGCATCACAACAGAACCCAAATTCCACGGTCACTGTAATGATATACAGACGTGTACAGGTAGATTCGAGCTATCCGGCTACCTGGGGGATTTTTATTATTAATACTGTGAAGGAGAAAGAAATAATGACTGCACCAACGCAAGGCAAAATTAGACAAATTCACAGATGTGTCACGGGTCTGATTTATATGCAAAGTTTCATTCATGTTATTATGCGTCACTGCTCCTATGTAAAACTGGGAAAAGCACTCCGTCGCAAACCACAGAAACACATCCATTCCTGAATTTTATTGCCTAAATGTTTCAGAGATGTTTCTACTGGTAATAATGCAGCTCAAAAAAAAAACCCATTTCAAAGCCTGCTTCACACACTCTGGGGGGACATTAGCCCCCCCCCCAACTCCGGAAACACGGGAGCCTGCGAATGTTCCAGTTCAGACACATCTTAACTATTCCAACATTTGAGTTGTTTTCTATCTGTGTGTGCAGAACGGAAACAAAATGCCCCATGGCTAAACTGAATATCGGTTTACGTCTGGTCAGAATGGGGAGACAAAATCCTGATGAAAGAGCGAGACATAGAGAGAGACAGACAGACGGGGAGAGTCGGAGGAAGAATAGGCAAAGCCTGTGTTCAGGATTGAGGGAACAGCCGTCAGTGAGTCTCACTGGATCACTGGCCTGAGAGGAAGCATCCCAACTTTGCTCTATTCTTCCGGATTCTCAACACCCTCCTCCCCGTCCCTGTCTCTGCAACCTCCTCCCTCCCTAATTCTGCAACCTTCTCTCTCCCTAACTCCGCAACCTCCCACCTACCTAACTCCACAACTTCGTCTCAACTCTGTAATCTCCCCCTCCTTATCTCTACAATCTCCCCCTCCTTTATTCTGCAACCTCCCCCCTCCCTAACTTCGCAACCTCCCTCTCCCTAATCCAGCAATCTCCCCCTCTCTACAAACTCCTCCCTCCCTCACTCTGAAATCTCCCCTCCCCTATCTCTATAACCTCCTCCCTGTTACTGTAACCTCCCCCTCCCTATCTCTGCAACCTCTTGTCTCTCTAACTCTGCAACCTCCCCCCTCCCTAACTCTGCAATCTCCACCCTCTCCCTAACTCTACAACCATCCCCTCCCTATCTTTGCAAACTCTTCCCTCCCTATCTCTGCAACCTCCCCCCTCCCTAACTCTGCAATCTCCACCCTCTCCCTAACTCTGCAACCATCCCCTCCCTATCTTTGCAAACTCCTCCCTCCCTATCTCTGTAACCTCCCCCTCCCTAACTCTGTAATATCCTCCCTTCCCCTCTGTGACCTCCTCCCTATCTCTGTAACCTCCCCCTCCCTAACTCTGTAATATCTTCCCTCCCCATCTCTGTGACCTCTCTCCTTATTTTGTAACCTCCCTCCCTATCTCTGTAATCTCCTCCCTCCCTATCTCTGTAACCTCCTCCAGCCCTACAACCCTCTGAGACATCCATTCTTCTCAAATCCCAATTTTCCGTGTGTCCCCAAGTGTATCCAGCTCTGCAGATGAGTCACAGGGACATGAAACTCTGTTTCTCTCTCCATTGACGCTGCCAGAGCTCGCTGACGTTTTTTTCCAGAACTTTCCATGCCAGATTTCCAACATCCACAGCATTTTGCTTCAGTGTATTGTACCTTCAGCTGCCGAGGTCTGAAGCTCCTAAAATCCCTTCCATAAATCTCTCTGTTGTCTTCTCAGGAGATGGATCACAGCGGGTTCAACCTGGTGACTCAACATTACCATCTCAAGGGGCAACCAGGGACAGGCAGTAAATCTGGGAATGGTCAGACACGCCCACATTCCAGGAATGGACATGGAAAGTAGGACAGATGACCTGACCATCCCACCTTGTGGGATTTTGCTGTGCCCAATTTCTTACATTTCCTGCTTTATAAACAGTGACTGTAAGCCTAAAAGGGAATGTAGTACAGAGGCACAGTGTTAATATTGCTGCCTCACAGCACCAAGGGCCAGGGTTCGATTCCCGACTTGGGTCACTGTCTGTGCAGAGTCTGCACATTCTCCCCATGTCTGCGTGGGTTTCCTCCGGGTGCTCCAGTTTCCTCCCACAGTCTGAAAGACGTGCTGGTTAGCTGCATTGGCCATGCTAAATTCTCCCCCAGTGTGTACTGGAGAGTGACAACGAGGGAAATTTCACAGTAACTTCATTGCAGCGTTAACGTAAGCCTATTTGTTATACTAATAAATGTAAAAAGCTTTGCACTGACCGAGGTCACGAAAGAAATATGGAAGTTTTGTTTATTAGTGTCATAAATAGGCTTACGTTAACATTGCAATGGAGTTACTGCAAAAATCCTCTAGTTACCACACTCTGGTGTCTGTTTGCGTACACAGAGGAAGAATTTAGCGTGGCCAGTGCACCTAACCAGCAGGTCTTTCAGACTGTGGATGGAAACCAGAGCATCCAGAGGAAACCCACGCAGACATGGGGAGAATGTGCAAACCCCACACAGACAGTGAGCTGAGCTGGAAAGTGAACCCCGGTCCCTGGCGCTGTGAGGCCGCAGTGCTAACCACCGTGCCGCCCTATTTTAGGAATTCTTGCAGCTGATCCTCGGCTGTGAGTTGGGAACGAAATAAGAATTCTCCGCTGCCTTGAATGTCTCCCTGTCTCCTGGGATCTTTCTTTTTAGCAACCTGAACTGTGAGCCATGGAACACTCGCTCTGCCGATAGCATTACCCACTCTCTGGAATCGCTTCCACCAGCCAGCTGCAAGCGGGAGCTGGACTCTTTGTGAGTGGATGCAGATTAGGAAGAGATTGTTAGCTGGTTTGATTTCTCACTATCTGAAATTGACAGTCTGATCAGTCAGAAACAGTTCAAAGCTTTTATAATGAAACCTTGTTAGCTGTCAATTTGTACCCCTCTCACTGACCACTCTCGCATTCTAATCCACTTCCTAAAGTCCCTTTCTCTCTTCAATCATTGTACTCACATCCTGCTTCCATCCAATTTGATAATCTTTGATAAATTGTGCGTGTCGTGGACAATTCCAATGTCTTTTATGTTGCAACTGAATTTACAGAACAAATCCTACCCTCGATGCGACCATCAAAGCAACATGCTCCTTACTGTACACACACAGACACCTGCATGCAGAGACACACGTGCAACACTAGTTGATTCCAATAGCATGTGAAACTAGAACTAGGGGTCATTGCCTCAAAATAAGGGGGAGCAGATTTTGGACTGAGTTGTGGAGGAACTTCTTCACACAAAGGGTTGTGAATCTGTGGAATTCCCTGCCCAGTGAAGCAGTTGAGGCTCCCTCATAGAACATAGAAGAACTACAGCATAAACAGGCCCTTCGGCCCACAAGTTGTGCCGAACATGTCCCTACCTACTGTAACCCTCTATCTTACTAAGTCCCATGTACTTATCCAAAAGTCTCTTAAAAGACCCTATCGAATCCACCTCCACCACAGCACTGCTGGCAGCCGATTCCACTCACCCACCACCCTCTGAGTGAAAAACTTACCCCTGACATCTCCTCTGTACCTGCTCCCCAGCACCTTAAACCTGTGTTCTCTTGTGGCAGCCATTTCAGCCCTGGGAAAAAGCCTCTGAGAATCCGCTCGATCAATACCTCTCAACATCACTGAATGTCTTTAAGGCAAGGATGGATAATTTTTTGAACAGTAAAGGAATTAAGGGTTATGGTGAGCGGGTGGGTAAGTGGAGCTGAGTCCACGAAAAGATCAGCCATGATCTTATTGAATGGCGGAGCAGGTTCAAGGGGCCAGAAAGCAACTCCTGCTCCTAGTTCTTATGTTCTTATACAGGCGTACATACACAGAGACAGATACATGAAGAGACACACATATATATACACACACAGATACACATACACACCCCCATATACACACACATACACACACCCATATACACACACACACACAGAAACCCAAACACACACACATATATCCACAGACACACCCCCAATACACACACAAACACACATACCCACACACACACACCACTATATAGACACGTACACAAACACACACACCCACCCACACATCCACATATACACACACACACAGTTATCCATATACACACACACAGACACACACACACACATACACACACATACACAGATATGCATACACACAAATGCAGGCACACACATATAGACAAATGGACATACATGCAGGGTTCCAGGTTTTCCGCAGTGAGGATTCGCTCCAGCGTGGCAAAAATAGCTGAAAATCTAGGTCCTGCCCCCAGACAAAGCAACCTTGACCCCCCCCCCCCCCCCCCCCCCCCCCCCCCCCCCCCCCCCCCCCCCCCCCCAGCCCTCCACCCCAGAGAACGTCCATGTTGAAAGATTGTACTTGTGAAGCCAGCATTTCTCCTGTCCTTGCAAACCCGACCCCAGGAACGACAGCTCGAGTCGGAGGACCAGGGGTGAAGGGGCAAAGGGTGAAAGGTCACTCAAGGTGGTAAGGTGTTAAAATGAGGAAAGAGAATGGTCAAACTACAGCAAGATTTAGGAAGGGATTTTCAGAGCTTGGAGCCCAGGCGATGGAAGACGTGTCCACAGAGTGATTAAAATCAGGCCACTGGTGTGAGGGGAGATCACGGAGGGTTTGTGGGGCAGGGGGAGGTTACAGTGATAGGGAAGGGCGAGGGACAAAGCCATGGAGGCATCTAAAAATAAGGATGAGCATCTTGAAATTGAGAAGTTGTTTGATGGGAGCTGGCGTTAGTGAGTAAAGGGGTGATAGGGGAATGGGAGAATTTAGAAAAGTGATTAGGATGATCCCAAGTGTATGGAGGATTGAATCTTAGGATGGCCTCCAGAGCAGAAGGAGGCCATTCGGCCCAAAGCCAAAAGAACATCTTATCCAGACCCACCCATGCCTGATCTCTATTATCCCACACACTTACAGAAACATGGAAACTAGAAGCAGGAGGAGGCCATTCGGCCCTTTGAACCTGCTCCACCTTTCATTTTGATCATGGCTGACCATCAAATTCAATATCCTGATCGCCCTTTCCCCCCATATCCCCTTGATCCCTTTGGCCCCGAGAGCTGTATCTAATTTCTTCTGAGAAATCAGACAACGTTTTGGCCTCAACTACTTTCTGTTTGAGTGAATTCCACACCCTCTGGGTGAAGAAATTTCACCTCATCTCAGTTTTAAAAGATTGATTCCTGATCCTCAAACTATGACCTTTGGTTCTGGATTCCCCCATCCAGAACATTCTTTCTGAATCTACCCTGTCTAAGCCTGTTAGAATTTTGTAAGTTTCTCTGAGATCCTCTCTCACTTTTCTAAACTCCAATGAATCACTTCATTAATCCTCCTGATCCAAACATCTTTGGACACTAAGGCGCAATTTAGCATGGCCAATCTATCTAATCTGCCCACACCTTTGGACTGTGAGAAGAAACATAGAAAATAGGTGCAGGAGGAGGCCATTCAGCCCTTCGAGCCTGCACCACCATTCAATATGATCATGGTTGATCATGTAGTGTCAGTATCCCACCCTCACTTTCTCTCTGTGTCTCTCCATCCCATCCAGCTCCTGCTTGAACACATTTAACAAACTGTCCCCAACTCCATTCTGTGGTAGAGAATTCCACAGGTTCTCAACTCTCTGAGTGAGGAAATTCCTCCCCATCTCAGTCCTGAATGGCTTATTGCTTGTTCTTAGTCACCTAGCTCTGCACTTCCCCAACATAGATAGGTTGCAGAGCTGGGCCGTGAGGTGGCAAATGGAATTCAATACGGATAAGTGTGAGGTGATTCACTTTGGTAGGAATAACAGGCATATGAAATATAGGGCTAATGGAAGGACCCTTAATAGCGTTGTCGAGCTGAGGGATCTTGGGGTACAAGTACATAGCTCTTTGAAAGTTGGCACCCAGGTTGATAAAGTTGTTAAGAAGGCGTACGGTGTGTTAGCTTTTATTGGTGGAGGGATTGAATTTAGGAGCTGTGAGGTTATGTTACAACTGTACAAAACTCTGGTGCGGCCGCACTTGAGTATTGCGTACAGTTCCGGTCGCCGCATTATAAGAAAGATGTGGAAGCATTGAAAAGGGTGCAGAGGAGGTTTACCAGGATGTTGCCTGGTATGGTGGGAAGGCCTTATGAGGAAAGGCTGAGGGACCTGAGGTTATTTTCATTAGAGAGAAGAAGGTTACGCGGTGACCTAATTGAGGCGTAGAAGATGATCAAGGGATTGGATAGGGTGGATAGTGAGAGCCTTTTTCCTCGGATGGTGATGACCAACACGAGGGGACATAACTTCAAATTAAGAGGTGGTAGTTATAGGACGGATGTCAGAGGCAGGTTCTTTACACAGAGGGTGGTGAGAGCGTGGAATGCCCTGCCTGCAGCAGTTGTGGACTCGCCTACTTGGGGGGCATTCAAATGTTCGGTGGATAGGCATATGGATGATATTGGAATAGTTTAGGTTAGAGGGTCCACTGGCCGGCGCAACATTGAGGGCCGAAGGGCCTGTACTGCGCTGTAATGTTCTATGTTCTATGTTCTATAACATCAGGAATATTCTTCCTGCATCTGGACAGAAACCAGAGAACCTGGAGAAAAACCCAAGCAGACACAGGGAGAATGTGCAGACTCTGCACAGACAGTGACTCGAGGCCGGAATTGAATCCAGGTCCCTGGCACAGTGAGGCAGCAGCGCTAACCCACTGTGCCGCCGTGCTATCCTGTGGGACACCTGCCAGGAGTGTGTTTCAGCAGTCAGCTCTTGAGTTAACAAAGGCATGGATGAGGCAATGCTGTTACGAAGACAGACGTGCACACACACCCACATCCCGACAAACTCAGGGACCTGCCACCTTTTAAATCAGGAAGATACTGAAATTTCAATGAGTAATTGTACCTGTTAATAATTCAGGATGAGTGGCTGCAGTTTTGAGTTTCAGCAATGCAGCCAGAGCTGGAGATAAACGTTGACAATAAAATGAAAATCAATGCACTCAACTCTTGCAATGACTAGACAGCAGACTGCCTTTAAACAGCCATGTCTGCCCAATACTGCAGCACTCACACATTCAGAAAACCATATAGAGTTTTACTGCGTGGGAACAGACCCTTCAGCCCAACTTGTGCATGCTGTCCTTTTGTTAAAGCTAGTCCCAGTTGCCCGCATTTGCCCCCATATCCCTCTATACCCATCTTACCTATGTAACTGTCTAAATGTTTTTTAAAAGATAAAATTGTACCCACTTCTACTACTACCTCTGGGAGCTCATTCCAGGCACTCACCACCCTCTGTGTGACACTCAGATTCAGAGAATCTTAGAATCCCTACAGTGCAGAAGGAGGCCTTTCAGCCCATCGAGCCTGCGCCGACAGCAATCACACAGAGGTCCTATTCCCCTGAACCTCATGTATTTATCCTGCTAATCCCCCTGATAATTTAGCATGTCCAATCTATTTAACCAGCACGTCCTTTGGAGGAAAACTGGAGCAGTCGGAGGAAACCCACGCAGACATGGGGAGAAAGTGAAAACTCCACACAGACACCCGAGACTCCAGTGCTGTGCCACCGTGCCATCCTATATTCAGACCAACTTGTCTCTATCTCTCCTCATCCCACGCAAAAAAATTATTCTGAAGGAGCATTTCGTCGAGCTGACAGACTCCGACTCCAAACGGTTACTGCAATATCTCGAATGTGCATTTATATAGCGCCTTGGTGTGCTTCACAGGCGCCATTATCAACTGGAGGAAATATTGGGTCAGATGACCAAAAGCTTGGATCAGAGAGGTGGATTTTCAAGAGTGGCTTAAAGCAGAGAGGGCAAGAGAGACAGTGTGAGAGAGAGAGAGAGACACACAGAGAGAGAGGGAGAGAAAGAGAGAGAGAGAGAGACAGAGAGAGGGAGAGAGACAGTGTATGTGTGAGAGAGAGAGAAAGAGAGAGACAGTGTGTGTGTGAGAGAAAGAGAGAGACAGTGTGTGTGTGAGAGAAAGAGAGAGACAGAGAGAGGGAGAGAGAGAGGGAGAGAGAGAGAGAGAGAGACAGAGAGAGAAACAGAGAGACAGGGAGATAGAGAGAGAAAGAGACAGAGAGAGAGAGAGACAGAGAGAGACAGAGAGACAGAGAATGAGAGATAGAGAGAGAGAGAGAGAGACAGAGAGAGAGAGACAGAGAGAGGGAGAGAGAGAGGGAATGAGAGATAGAGAAAGAGAGAGAGACAGAGAGAGAGAGAGAAAGGAAGAGAGAGGTGGGAAGATTTCAGGAGGGAATTGCAGAACTTAGGGAGTCCAGGCAGTATGAGGGCGGAGGGGTTAGAATTAGGGATACACAAAAGGCCAGAATCCGAGGAGCAGTACGGATATAACGGAAAGTTCTGGGGCTGGAAGGAGATCAGTGAGGGGTCTTAATGAGGCCACACTTGGAATATAGTGTTCAATTCTGGTCGCCACACTACCAGAAGGATGTGGAGGCTTTGGAGAGGCACAGAAAAGATTTACCAGGATGTTACCTGGTATGGAGAGCATTAGCTATGAGGAGAGGTTGGGAAAACTTGGTTTGTTCTCACTGGAATGATGGAGGTTGAGGGGAGACCTATTAGAATTTTACAAGATTATGTGAAGCATAGACAGAGGCGCTAGTCAGAAGCTTTTTCCTGGGGTGGAAGAGTCAATTACTAGGGGGGGCACAGGTTTAAGGTGCGAGGGGCAAGGTTTAAAGGAGATGTACAAGGCAGATTTTTTACACAGAGAGTGGTGGGTGCCTGGAACTCACTACCGGGGGAGGTAGTAGAAGTGGATACGATAGTGATCTTTAAGGAGCGTCTTGACAAATACATGAATAGGATGGAAAGAGAGGGATATAGTCCCTGGAAGGGTGGGGGGTTTTAGTTCAGAAGGGCAGCATTGGAGGGGCCGAAAGGCCTGTTCCAGTGCTGTAATTTTTTTTCTTCTCTGGGCGAGGCCAGGGGGAAGGGAATGGGATTTGAAAGCAAGGAGGGGGATTTAAAATTTGAGCGTTGCTTCAAGTTTCTATAAGATCCCCTCTCACTCTTCTAAACTCCAGTGAATATAATCCTAACTGACTTGGTCTCCCTTCATATGACCGATCTGCCATCCCGGGAATCAGCCTGGGCAAATTTGCTCGTTTGGACAGTTGTTGTGATCTGGAAGGCACATTTTCAGTGATGCTGGCTGGAAAAAGAACTCGTTGGAAACAAAACAGGGGCAAACGAGCAAGGATGTGGGATTGTGGATAGGGGGCTAGCAGTGGCACAATGGGGCTGAATGGCCTCTATCTGTGTCTCATGATTTTATGATAACGAAGGAAACTGCTTGCAGAGCTTTCATTTAATTGATGAAAATTTCGCAAACTTCAGCAAGTTTAAAAATACACAGATAATGTGGAACAGACAAAAAGCAAAGGTGCTTTTTGAGAGTGAAATAGGATAAAGATATGAAAGAGAAAAGAACAGAAAGATGGAGAAAGACAGAAAGAAGTTGGTGTGAAATATACACAGGGATGAAGGTTCTGCATAATTTTGTATAATGCAATGTTAAAATACTTTGACGGCTGTGCGGAGCTGCAGCTCCGGATAAAGAGCAGCATTGTTTGTGTATTTGCACAATCCCTTATTCATGTTGAGGAGAAAGTGGCAGGTGTTTAAGGTACAGAATTAAAAAACTGTAAAAAGTTAATTGAAACTTAACTTCCCTCCCAGTTCCTCACATCGCAGCAGTGCTTCATTAAGATACAGTTTACTGCGATAATTAGTGTCATTTCAAGGCTTTATTTGCCAATGTTGTTTTTGCACCAAAGAATGTTTCTTTTAGACTGAAAGCCAGTGATTTATCTGTGTGCCACGTACGTGTAAATTATGTTTACACGTCCCTACACACACACATTCTAAAACACACACAGACACATTTTCACACACACACACACACACACACACACACACACACACACACACACACACACACACACTGTAATACACACAGATATATTCTAAAACACACACAAACAGACAGACACACACACACACACACACTTCCTAAAACACAGACAAACACACACACACATACATATACACATTTTAATACGCACACTTTCTAAAACACAGATAGACACAGACAGACAGACACACACGCAGACATTCTAAAACACACACACACACACATACTGACAAACATATGCACACACACTTTCTGAAACACACATAGGCAAACAGACACACATACACACAGACACACACATACATACTTTAAACACACAGACCGACAGACAGACAGACAGACACACACACACACAAACACAATCTAAAACACACAGTCAGGCACACATATATCCTAAAACACACACACAATCAGTAACAGAAGCAATCAGAAACACACTCAGACATACAGAAACACACAAGTACACAAACATTGAAATAACACACTAATTCACAGAAGCACACATGCTTTTACACACATGTTGAATTCGGGATGTGGATTCTTGGATTAAGAGGTTGTGGGTTTATATTTAGTTCCAGGACTGGGAGCTATAACCCAATCTGACACGGTGCAGTACTGAGGAACAGCCACACAGTCAGAGATACTATGTTATGACTAAGATGATAAAATGCCCAATTAGAAGCATAGGACTATACAACCATACAGAACAGAAGGAGACCATTCGGCCCAAGTCTACACTAACCACAATCTCATCCAAACCCTATCCCATAACCCCATGTATTTACCCTAGCTAGTCCCCCTTACACTAAGGGGCAATTTAGCATGGCTGATCTACCTAACCCACACATCTTTGGACTGTGGGTGGAAATCGGAGCACCCGGAGGAAACCCACACGGATATGGGGAGGATGCACAAACGTCACACAGACAGTGACCAAGGCTGGAATTGAACCCTGGTTCCTGGCACTGTGAGACAGCAGTGCTAACCACTGTGCCATCATGGACAGAAAGATGTAAAAAGCTCCCAGTCACCATTTGGTGAAGGCATGAGGAGTTCTCCCCGGTGTGCTAGCCAATATTAAACCCACAACAAACAATACAAATTAGATTCATTGCTTGCTATCACTCTGCTGTTGAGGGCATTATCTGTGCATAAATTGGTTGCCACATTCCTACATTATAAAGTGACAGCATTGTGGGGAATCCAGGGTTATGAAAGCATCAGAGAAAAGCAAACCTTTCTTTCCCATTGATAACATTCTCCATGATCCAGATTCTGGGCACAATTTCCTGACCATTCTCTCTGCTATTCACACAAGACAACTCCTCATTTATACACACACCTCAACACCCTGCTCTGTTCAATGTTGACTGCCCCATACACCCCCGTCCCTTCCCCTCATGCAGCAGACTATTGACTCCAATGTCCATCCCTCAATTTGTTGGTGTGGCTGTCACTCTTCCCTTCCCAGAGATTCAGCTATTCCTTACTGCATCTTTCCCACTCTATGGACTGTCCACAATCAGTAAGGATAGGCAGCCACACCTCTTCAATGACCACCCTCGACACTGGTGCCCTACAAGCTGTTCTCAGACCCCGACTGTATTCCTTATGCACCTATCACTGTGCGGCCAAATCCCCCTCCAATCCGATTTTCAAATCTGTTGATGACACCACCACAGTGGGTCGGATCTCAAACAACGATGAATCAGAATACAGGAAAGAGACAGAGAATCTGGTGAACTGGTGCGACAACAATAATCTCTCTCTCTCAATGTCAACAAAACGAAGGAGATTTTCATTGACTTCAAGAAACGTAAAGGAGAATATGCCCCTGTCTGCATCAGTGGGGATGAAAAAGAAATTGTCGATTGCTTCAGGTTTTTAGGTGTCCATATCACCAGCAACGTGTTCTGGTCCTCCCATGCCAACACTACAGTTAAGAAAGCCCATCAACACCTCAACTTTCTCAGAATACTAAGGAAATTTGGCACGTCAGCAAAAACTCTCACCAATTTTTACCGATGGACTATAGAAAGCTTTTTTCTGGTTGTATCACAGCTTGGTATGGGCTCCTGCTCTGTCCAAGACCGCAAGGAACTACAAAGAGTCGCGAACAATGCCCAATCCATCACGCAAACCAGCCTCCCATCCATTGACTCTGTCTACACTACCCACTGCCTCAGAAAGCAGCCGGAGTAATTAAGGACCACACGCACCCCAGACATTCTTCCACCTTCTTCCGTCGAGAAAAAGACACGAAAACCTGAGAACATGTTCCAACCGACTGAAAAAGAGCTTCTTCCCTGCTGTTGTCAGACTTTTGAATGGACCTACCTCGCGTTAAGTGGATCTTTGTCTACACCCTAGCTATGATTGTAACACTACATTCTGCACTCTCGCCTTTCCTTCTCTATGAACGGTATGCTTTTTCTGTATAGTGTGCAAGAAGTAATACTTTTCACTGTATATAGAACACTACAGCACAAACAGGCCCTTCGGCCCACAAGTTGTGCCGATCATATCCATACCTACCAGGCCTATCTATAACTCTCAATCCCATTAAATCCTTTCCAGAAGTCATCCAGAAGTCTCTTAAAAGACCTAGGGAGTTCGCCTCTACCACAACCAACAGCAGCCGATTCCACTCACCCACCACCCTCTGAGTGAAAAACTTACCTCTAACATCTCCTCTGTAGCTACTCCCCAGCACCTTAAACCTGTGTCCTCTCGTAGTGACCATTTCAGCTCGGGGAAATAGTCTCTGAGAATCCACTGTATCTATTCCTCTCAACATCTTATAAACCTCTATCAGGTCGCCTCTCAACCTTCGTCTCTCCAGGGAGAAGAGACCTAGCTCCCTCAATCTATCTTCATAAGGCATGTCCCCCAATCCAGGCAACATCCTTGTAAATCTCCTCTGCACCCTCTCAATAGCTTCCTTCCTGTAGTGAGGCGACCAGAACTGAGCACAGTACTCCAAGTGGGGTCTGACAAGAGTTTTACAAGAGTCTTATATTATACAATACATGTGACAATAATAAATAATCGAATCAAACCATTCCAATGTCACACCACAATCAGGCTAAAAGCAATTTAAGGATGTATTAAGACAGGAAGTTGCCCAGAATGCAATATTCAATGAAATGATGGCAGAGTTTCAACTTCTATAATCTTCTGCAAAAAAATCCATTTGATCTATGAGTGATTCTTTGTGCAATTGGATATTAACACTAAACACATCTCTACATCTGGTGGGAAGCTTAATGGTGACCTGACAAGTGAGGTTCAAAATGGACAAGAGCAACTGTGGAAAAAATAGAGAACTTTCTCAACGAATGGGGGAATCCCAAACTAGCGTCCAAATTGCTATGGTAACGCGTGTGTTGTATACTGGTGCTATAGGTATTATAGGAATCTGGTATGGGTTAGGTAAGATGGTCTTTCGGAGAGTTAGCGTAGACTTGATGGGCTGAATGGCCTCTTTCTGCACTGTAGGGATTCTATGCTTCTACGGACTTAGAAACATTGAAGGTCGGAGCAGGAGGAGGCCATTCAGCCCTTCGAGCCTGCTTCATGATGATCATGGCCGATCACCCAACTCAAGAGCCTATTCCCGCTTTCTCCCCATAACCTTTGATCCCATTCACCCCAAGTGCTATATCCAGCAGCCTCTTGAATACTTTCAATGTTTTGGCATCAACTACTCCTGTGGTAATGAATTCCACAGCAAGGAATGGTGATGGTAGAGGCTCCAATGCTCTCTCTCCATCACATGACTCTTACTGCTGGCCCCGGGAATGTGCCAGAAGAATCTTGCGGGCAGATCTGCAACCTTGGTTCACAGCTCCAGGGTCCTGGGTTCGATTCCCGGCTCGGGTCACTGTCTGTGTGGAGTTTGCACATTCTCCTCGTGTCTGCATGGGTTTCCTCCGGGTACTCCGGTTTCCTCCCACAGTCGAAAGATATTCAGGTTAGGTTGATCGGCCATGCTAAGAAATTGCCCCTTAGGGATGCATTGGTATGAAGAGAGATTGAACAGGTTAGACCAATACTCTCTGGAATCTAAAAGAATGAAGGCAGGTCAGATTGAGGTCTACAAGATGGTAAAAGGAAGTAGACGTGGAGTGGATGCTTCCTCTTGTGGGGCATTCTAGGACGAGAGGTCATAGTCTTAGGATAAGGGGTAACAAATTTTAAATGGAATTGAGGACAAACTACTT
This sequence comes from Sphyrna mokarran, assembly GCA_024679065.1. NCBI lineage: Eukaryota > Metazoa > Chordata > Chondrichthyes > Carcharhiniformes > Carcharhinidae > Sphyrna > Sphyrna mokarran. The sequence goes on from JAGIQG010000007.1 coordinate 5,623,561, forward strand.
CTTCCAAAGGGCAATGAATCTGAGAATTTGCTACCCCAAAGGATGGTGGATGCTGGAACAGTGAGTAAATTTAAGGAGGAATTAGACAGATTTTTAACTGGTAATGGGGAGAACGATTATGGGGAGAAGGCACGAAAATGGGGATGAAGAACTCATCCATGGTTGAATCGTGGGGCAGACTCGATGGGCTGAATGGCCAATTCTGCTTCTGTATCTTAGGAACTTTTTGGCCGTGTTTTGAATGCTGTTTCTGTGGCTATCAGGTACTGGAGAGCGGGCTCAATCCTCAGAGGCAGGGAGGTTACACACTGCCCCAATAGACCTCTGTGTGCGGGTCACTAATAAACCCGAGAAGGAAATAAAGTGAAACCGCTTTACTCAGAGAGTGGAGAGAATGCGGAGTGTTTGAGGTTGATAGGAGGGGTCCATCGAGAGAAGGTGAAGGAGCACAGCACAGAGAAGGTGGATGCTGACAGGCTGAGGTGAGGCAGATGGAATGGAAGAGACATGTATGAGATACCAGCACAGACAGGTTGGGCCGAATGGCCTATGTCTGCATTGTATAGAAGTGCAGAACAATACAACAAAGAGAGCTGCCAATAGTCTCATGAACATGCACTGTGTGTATCGCATTTATAGATACATAGGAACTCAGGAATTAGGAGCAGAAGTTGGCAAATCCAGCCCTTTGAGTCTGTTCCACCATTCAATCAGATCATAGCTGATCTCTCCCTGGTCTCAAACCCACCTCCTCCACCTGTTCCCCATATCCCTTATCCCTTTCTTAATCAGAAATATATCTATCTCCTTCTCGAAACCATTCAATGATTCAGACTCCACTGCGCTACAGAGCAGTGAGTTCCATAAATTCACCACCCTCTGTGAGAAGTAGTTCCTCCCCATCTCAGTTTTAAATCTCCCGCCTCACAGCCGATACCTGTGACCTCTTGTTCAAGATTACTCTGCTTTCTAACCGCTCTTGAACCTCTTACTAGATTGATTGAGATTATTTTCTGCTTTCTGTTTAGATTTCTGGTGTCCACGGTATATTTTGTTTTTGTCTCAGTGACACTGGGGATGAATTTTCCTTTCTAACCCACCGCGGGAGGGTTTAAAGTTTATTCATTATCATCACAAGTTGACTTACATTAACACTGCAATGAAGTTATTGTGAAATTTTGTTAGTCATCACACTCTGGCGCCTTTTTGGGTACAATTTAGCAGGGCCAATGCACGTTTTTCACACTGTGGAGGAAACTGGGGCACCTGGAGGTAATCCATGCAGACACGGGGAGAATGTGCAGTCTCTGCGCAGACAGTGATCCAGGTCTGGGAATTGAACCCAGATCCCCTGGCACTGTGAGGCAGCAGAGCTAAGCACTGTGCCACCCCACGGGCAAACCGTGGAAAGGTCCGTTAATCTCGGGCGAGATTTTCTGGCTTAGGGGCAAACACAGCTGGAAAATCTTGCCCCATGTGCCTGCAACAAAGTGTTACGGCAACCCACATACACCAAACCTCATTCAGCTTCTTTCCAAAGGCATAACAATTTGCCGCTCCTATGTGGCGCTGAAGTCATTTATCCATCTTCCCTTCCCCCCACCAAAAAATCTTTTCCTTTCACTGTTATTTATTACCTGATCTATTTATTGACTGGCCTCCTTCCTAATGATAAGCCTGGGATTGTTGGCTGGCTGGGTTTAGTGTAAGAATTTCCCCCAACAGATGATTGGAAAAAAAATACCCTCACACAGCTTCAATCAATTTTCCATATTCCTTGGACCTTTTTATCATTTTGGTATATATTTGGTGTACAAGAATATTATCAAACTAGAAAGAGTGCAGGAAAGATTTACTAGGGTGCTACCAGGACTTGATGGTTTGAGTTATAAGGAGAGGCTGGATAGACTGAGACATTTTTCTCTGGAGCGTAGGAGGCTGAGGGATGATCTTATAGAGGTCTATAAAATAATGAGGAGCATACATTAGCTGGATAGTCAATATATTTTCCCAAAGATAGGGTAGTCTAAAACTAGAGGGCACAGGTTTAAGGGGGGTGGGGAGAGATACAAAAGGCTCCAGAGGGGCATTTTTTTTCACACAGAGGGTGGTGAGTGTCTGGAACAAGCTGCCAGAGGTAGTAGTAGAGGCAATTACAATTTTGTTTTTTAAAAAGCATTTAGACAGTTACATGGGGAAGATGGGTATAGACGGATATGGGCCAAACGTGGACAAGGAACTACAAAAGGTTGTGAATGTAGCCCAATCCATCACTCATACCAGCCTCCCATCCATTGACTCTGTCTACACTTCCCGCTGCCTCGGCAAAGCAGCCGGAATAATTAAGGACTCCACGTGCCTGGACATTCTCTCTTCCACCTTCTTCCATCAGAAAAAAGATACAAAAGTCTGAGGTCACGTACCAACCGACTCAGGAACAGCTTCTTCCCTGCTGCTGTCAGACTTTTGAATGGACCTACCTTGTATTGAGTTGATCTTTCTCTACACCCTAGCTATGACTGTAAGACTACCTTCTGCACTCTCCCTTTTCCTTCTCTGTGAACGGTATGCTTTGTCTAGATAGTGCGCACGAAACTATACTTTTCACTGTATCCCAATACGTGTGACCATAATAAATCAAATCAACTCAAATCAATGGGGACTAGATTAGGGGTTTAAAAAAAAGGGCAGCATGGACAAGTTGGGCTGAAGAGCCTGTTTCCAAGCTGTAAACCTCTGTGACTCTATGGTTCTCTTAGATTCATTTCTGAAATTGAACATAGAAACCTACAGTGCAGAAAAGGCCCTTTGGCCCATCGAATCTGCACAGACCACAATTCTACCCAGGCCCTATCCGCACACATTTACCCCCATAATCACTCTAACCTACACATCCCAGGACACTAAGGGGCAATTTTTTTAGCATAGGCAATCAACCTAATCCATACATCTTTGGACTGTGGGAGGAAACCAGAGCACCCGGAGGAAACCCACACAGACACGAGGAGAATGTGCCAACTCCACACAGACAGTGACCCGAGCCGGGAACTGAACCCAGGACCCTGGAGCTGTGAAGCAGCAGTGCTAACCACTGTGCTACCGCGCCGCCCCAGGGTTTCTGGAAAAGAAATGCAAAAAAATAACATGGCAAAGGAACTGATACTCGTCTTAAATTTTGTATCTGAGAGTATCTCCCTCTTTGCATTAAAGACGGACTCGCCGATAGCAAGTAAACCCTTGTTAAGCATCGTCTGGGCCCAGTCCCTGATATACAAAGGAGCGGCTTTTAATAGAGAGTTCCTTCAGTGAACGAGACAAATATTTCAGTAGCTCTTCATTAACGGCAAATCAACAAGTGATATTTTAATGCATGGCTCTCTCTCCTTCTCTCCCCTGGTGGGACTGCAGTCGAGAGTGTGATGTACAGTACAGAGAGAGAGGCATTATCAGATGTCTCATCCCAATGCTCTAACCATTGAAGACTTCACAGTCAGCGTTAAAGGAGTGCGTTTAATTGACTGATAGACAGTGTCTCTTTTGTTCGCAGAGTACAGCAAAGTAATGGCAGCTTGCGAACCCCAGCCATGCATCAGATCTCCCGAGGCCAGTAACTAGGGGAATATGTGTAAGGAATAAATAAATAATCTAATTATTGAGCCACTTCCTGTCACGTTAACTCCAATTTGTTGGCTTTGAAGACAACAAAACGAGGCGTTTTTCCTCATTATGTTTCACTTTTTTCCGCCACTGTTAATCCCAGACAGATTAAAGGGTGGCTGATTGGAGTTTTTTCCTTTGGTCGCAGGACTGCGAGACAGCTAGCGGCACCGAGAGAGGGAGGGAGAGGAGGGAGCGGAGGGTGTGCAGGAGAATGAAAAGCCTTCGTGTTTGTCTCATTTCCAGCTCGCAGGCGGCCAAATGCCGCTGCCCCCATATCGAGCTGCCAGCTGTACAGCAAATGTGTGCACCTCAGATGGAGGCCTGTTCACAGGTTCCATCTCCAGCTCTCTCAGGACACTGCCAGACCGGTTCCACTAACGCAGGGCACACAGTGCTGCTCGGGGAGGGTGAGGGGATGGAGGGGAGAGGGGAGGAGGAGGGCCCTGCTCAAGCAGAAAACAAACACCAACCAGCAAGAAAAAAGAGGGAGACCTGGGACTTGTCCACACTGCAAATCTGCTCCTCTCTCTGAACGGGATCTCGGGCAGTAGATCTGAGATGGACGCTGTGCCCAGAGTAAGGGAGGACAGCACAATGCGCGCGATTGCGAGTGGAATTATTCTCCACTCAGATCAGACACGGATTGAAGTGCTCCTTCAAGGCCCATTTTTGTTTTCATTTAATCCCAGAATTACAGGCCTTTGGCAAAAATGATAAAAGGGACTCTAAAATGATTCATGAGCGAGTGCTCCGGGCCGCAGCTAAAATAAGAACCTGGGAAACTGTGACATGCTCAAATGTTACACGCGTAGAATCCCCACACTGCAGGAGGAGGCCATTCAGCCTCTCGAGTCTGACCACAATCCCACCCAGGCTCTATAGCAAATGGAATCAAAGGTCATGGGGAGAAAGTAGGATTAGGGTACTGAGCTGGATGATCAGCCATGACCATTATGAATGATATTTTTTACACAGAGGGTGGTGAGTGCCTGGAACTCGCTGCTGAGGGTGGTGTGGGAGGCGGGTGTGGGGGGTTGGTGGGAGGTGCTACTGGAAGCGGGTAACTTTTAAGGGGCGTCTTGACAAATGCATGAACAGGATGGGAATAGAGGTCCCTGGAAGGTTAGGGGGGTTTTAGTTCAGTCGGGGGCAGCGTGGCCAGTACAGGTTTGGAGGAGCCGAAGGGCCTGTTCCTGGGCTGGAATTTTCTTTGCTCTTTGAAAGGTGGAGCAGGCTGAAAGGCCTAAACGGCCTTCTCCTGCCCAAGCTATAAATCTCCCGAAGGGGAGATCTTACAAAAACATATCAAATTATGAAGGGAATAAATGAGATAGAAACAGTGAAGTTCTTTCCACTGGCGGGTGAAACTAGAATGGCAGGGGGGCATAGTCTCAAAATAAGGGGGAGCAGATTTAGGACTGAGTTGTGGAGGAACTTCTTCACACAAAGGGTTGTGAATCTGTGGAATTCCCTGCCCAGTGAAGCAGTTGAAGCTCCCTCATTAAATGTTTTTAAGGCAAGGATAGATAAATGTTTGAACAGTAAAGGAATTAAGGGTTATGGTGAGCGGGCGGGTAAGTGGAGCTGAGTCCACAAAAGGATCAGCCATGATCTTATTGAACGGGGGAGCAGGATCGAGGGGCCAGAGGGCCGACTCCTGCTCCTAGTTCTTATGTTCTTATTTCCTATACTTCTACAAAGCCCCATGTATTTACCCTGTCTGCCTGACACTGAGGGGAAATTGAGCCCAATCAACCTGACCTGCTCATCTTTGGATCTGGGTGAAGATATTTATCATCATTTCTTCTCTAGGTTCCGTATTTCTACACAGATCATTTCGAAGGAGATAGACTTGTCCTCGTGAACAGCTGGATGTGAGCAATCAGAGGAGGCCGGAGTCACAGAGACTGCCCCGCTCCCACTACCGAGTGTTAGCTGAGCTGGAGAGATGGTGCCCCTGCCACCCCCCCCCCCCCACCCCCCCCCCCCACCCCCCCCTCCCTCCACCCGTCCCCACTCGTCCCTGCAGCTTCTCCTTTAAACAGCAACAGGAAATTCAGGAATCCCCCCCCGACGTCCTCCCTTTTCTCACCCCTCTCCGCTCCCCCCAATCCTCCCCCACCCACCCCACCCCTGCGAATTTCCCCGAACCCCCAAACCTTCCCCACCTCCAATCCTCCCCCCCACCCCCACCTCCTCCGAATTTCCCTGAGCCCCCAATCCTCCCCACACCCCTGAACCCCCATCCTCCCCCAGACCCACCCCCGCCTCCGCACCTTCCTTGAACCCCCAATCCTCCCCCACTTACACCCACCCTCTGAGCCTCCTCCCCGAATCTCCCAAATCCCCAATCCTCCCCCACCTCCAGAACCACCCCGGATCCCCAATCCTCCCATCCACTCCCCCCCCCCCCGCCCCCCCCCCCCCGAACCTCTCCTGAACTCCCCCCAATCCTCCTTCACCTCCCCCCCGGCCACCTCTCCTGAAGTCCCAATCCTCCCTTATCTGCTCCCCCTCCACATCCAGAGCTCAGGCTGGCTCAACAACAACAACTCACATTCATATTGCACCCTACGATTAATCAAACAATCACAGGAGTGTTATAAAGTAAATCTGACACAAAGCCAAATAGGCTAACCTTTGTCCAGCACTTCTTAACGTCTTCCTAAACATCGGCTAAACAAAAGCCTGGAACATCACGGAATTACACGGAACATCACTTTACCAGAAGGAAACACGAAATAGGGGAGGTGGAACAATGTCAGTCCGGGCACTGAGGTTTTCCCGCTGGAATATGAACTCCCTGATTAAGAGCCAAATTCATGGTCTAATCAGGGAACCCCACGCTCTGTATTTAAGCAGGCGTGTCAGTTCCTCTGGCACTCTGAATACGGACAGCAAACTGACAGCACTCTGTGGAATGTTGTTGGATCTTAGAACAAAGAACAAAACAGCACGGGAAACAGGCCCTTTGGCCCAACGAGCCCGTGCCGCCACCCTGATGTTCCCACCTCGACCCGCGATCCCTGTCAATGTTTATAGATCTATGGATTAAAAATTTGAGACAATTTAGGGAGAATTTGTTCTGCGAATTAGCCTAAGAGCACATCTTTGGGATGTGGGAGGAAACCGGAGCGCCCGGAGAAAATCCACACAAGCAGGGGGAGAATGCGCAAACTCCCACAGACACAGGCCCCAAATTCATGTATCTGCACAGCACAGCGATAGTCACCGAGCTGTCGTGCTGCCTATCAAATGGTCCAGGTCAAGCGTACACTAACGACTGGAAGCACTCTTGTACATAAAGGAATTCTGGTGAAGGGATTTCTGCCTCTGAGAACTTATTACAGGAGGGGGTTACATTCCTGACCAAACACTTTCTACGTCTGAAAGCCTTGAACTGAACTGCCCCTGGTGAACTCTTGCTAACCCAGCACTGAGGCTGAGCGAGGTGATATTACGGAGGTGGAAATGGGCAGCTATGGCGATGGCACAAATTTGGGAATGACTTCAACAGGATTTACCAGAGAATGTGCCTTCTTTATTCATTCACTAGCTTGGCCAGTCTTTAATCCCCATCCCTAATTGCCCTTTCAGAAGCTGCCTCCTGGAACCCGCTGTAGTCCATGAGGTGTAGGTACACCCACAGTGCTGTTAGTGCAAGGTGGGGGGAGCTCCAGGATTTTGACAGTCACTGTGAAGGAACAGCCGATATATTTCCAAGTCAGGATGGTAGTGGCTTGGAGGGGAACTTCCAGGCGGTGGTGTTCCCATGTGTCTGCTGCCCTTGTCCTTCTAGTTGGAAGAGGTTAAGAGTTTGGAAGGTGCTGTGTTAAAATAGCTTTCCAGAAACCCTGGGGCAACCAATCTTGCAACCTTCAGAAGGTTCGAAGTCTCTCTCCATTCCATCTGTCACACTCTTTATGATGCCACCCAGCAGAGAGAGCTGCTTCTCCTACTTATCCTGTCCCTTTCCCAAGATGCTATTGAATAAATTTGTCTGTCATCACAAACACACAACGCTGAATATTAAAATCTTTGCTTTCAAATCCCTCCAAAACCTCAACCCCTTCCTTACTGCCTCACCCTTTATCTGTGCAATCTCCTCCGACATCCCTGTGCTGCTCCGGGCTAAGGAAATTTGGCATGTCTGCGATGACTCTCACCAACCTGTACAGGTGCACCACAGAAAGCATCCTTTCCATCTGTGTCAGAGCTCGGTATGGGCTCCTGCTCTGTTCAAGACCACAAGAAACTACAGAGTTGTGAACAAAAGCCCCTCCAGCCTCTCTGACTGTAACACCACATTCTGCATTCATTCGTTTCCTTCTCTATGAATGGTATGCCTTGAAAAGCGCGCAAGAAACAATACTTTTCACTGTATACTAATACATGCGACAATAATAAATTAAATCAAAATCAAATTAAAATCAAAGTTCATCCATTCCTGCTGCCTCCAGGTTCGATTCCTGGCTTGGGTCACTGTCTGTGCGGAGTTTGCACGTTCTCCCCGTGTCTGTGTGGGTTTCTTCAGGATGCTCCGGTTTCCTTCCACAGTTTCAAAGACGTGCTGGATTGGCCGTACTAAATTCTCCCTCAGTGAACCCAAACAGGCACTGGAGTGTGGCGACTAGGGGAATTTTCACTTCATTCAGTATTAATGTGACCTATTTGAGACAGTAATAAATAAACTTCAAACTTTAATCAAGGACCCCACGCGCCCTGGGCGTACTCATTCCCACCTTTTTCCTGTGGGGAAAAAGACACAAAAGTCTGAGGTCACATACCAACCGACTCAAGAATGGTTTCTTCCCTGTGGCTGTCAGACTTTTTAATGGGCCTACTTTATATTAAACTGATCATCCTCCTCACCCTAGCTATGACTGTAACACTACATTCTGCACCCTCCTTTCCTTCGCCGCTCTATACTCTATGAATGGTATGCTTTGCAAGAAACAATGCTTTTCACTGTATGTTAATACACGTGACAATAATAAATCAAATCAAAAAAAAATTCGGCCCCTTGACCATCGCCGATTTTAGTCGCTCCAACACTGGCATGCCTTCAGGTGCCGGAGATCCGGAATTCTCTCCTTACGGCTCCCTGACTCACCCTTCTCCGGCATAAGATGTTCCTCGAAACCTACACCTCTCTGACCAAGGTTTTGGTCACCCGCCCTGGCATCAGGTTACATGGCTGGGGCACCACGCGTTTGTTCGGCCATCATCTGTATGGCACATGTTGGACGTGGGTTAAAAGGCGTCACGCAAATGCAAATGGACGTTGTTTGTTGTCGAGGGGCGAAGGACGGTTTGGGTACGAGGACCCCCACCCCGGAGCAGGAGTTGGCCGCTTTACTATCGGAAGAGTTGCCGGGTTCGAGCTGAAAAGCCACGTCGGTGGTTTTTTTTTTATAATCTTTTAACTTTCAACCTTCATTGCGAGGTCACCAGAAAAATGCCTGGCATCTGTTTTTCTCCAGACCAGATCTGGGCACCGGTCCACAGACACTTCAAGATGAATCCGGAGGGATTCTTGGCAAGAAAATGAAATCTGAATGAGGGATGAGAGAGATAACGTACGTGGGAGGCCACAGCTCAATAAATGAAGCATCAACAGCAATTAGCCCATTGAGCAGTTCAGCGGAAAAAGCACAGCATCCGTCCCATCTGGAGACCACCGCCCGCGCACCACCCCCCCCCACCCCACCCCAGTCCAAACCGCAATCTTAGCTGTCATTTTGAGCGTTGGCGCAGCAGTGTTGGTAAGTCTCCACGAGTCAGAAGGTCGCGGGTTCGGCTGCCTCGGTGCCGTCACGTGGGTGTGTGGAGGGAGTGCCGCACTGTCTGGGGTGCCATCTTTCAGGCGAGGTACTAAACTGAGGATCCATCTGCCCCTCTCAACATCATACCGCCGCTGCATTGAAAGAAGTCCGGGCGGGGGCATGGAATTAGAGTGAGATATTTATTCGTCCCAGTATTTATTCCAGTATTTATGGGGCGGCACAGTGGCACAGCGGGTTGGCGCTGCTGCCTCGCAGCGCCAGGGACACGGGTTCGATTCCCAGCTTGGATCACTGTCTGTGTGGAGTCTGCACATTCTCCCCATCACTGCATGGGTTTCCTCCGGTTTCCTCCTGATGTCCGAAAGACGCGCTGGTTAGATGGATTGGCTGTGCTAAATTCTCCCTCAGTGTACCCGAACAGGTGCCGGTGTGTGGCGACTAGGGGATTTTCACAGTGCAGTGTTGATATAAGCCTTTGACACTAATTAATAAAAAAAAACAAAATCACATATTATCGGAGGGGTGATGGCACTGCTGTACATGGGATCTTGCTGTGTACAGCTCGGCAGCCGCGCTTCCTCCATCGCAGCATGCGGCACGGATTACAAAGTGCAGTGTGATGCCCCGAGGTTGTGAATGGTGCTACATAAATGCACACTTTTTTTTAAGGAATACGCCTTCTCTTTGTTGCCTTGAATCTTCAGGTTAACTTTGCACAGACGATCTGCGCAGAATCATTCTGCTACACACTGCAGGGTTCCTCGCACTGTTTGCTGACAAGACTGCAGTCTGTGGCAATGTGGGATGGTGGGGGCATGGGGCGGGGGTTGGCTGAGAGAGATGGGGCTAAAATACTGACTCAGCCAATCATTGATCTACCAAATCCCATCGAAGCGAAGTTCTTCCCATTCAGGTCTAATTCTAACCTTCTACAACAGGCAGGATTCCAATCAGTTAGAATCTCACCCAAAGCCAACGGAGAATTGTACAGCACCCAAACAGGCAATTCAGCCCCTTTGCTCCATGCTGCTGTTCCACGTTCCATTCAAACCTCCGTCTTCACCTCAGCCGATGCATATATCTTTCCGTTGCTCTCTCTCACTCATGAGTTCATCCAGTTTCCAATAAATACATCCAAACTGCTCACCCACTCCACGCAGAATCAATGAACATTTACAGCGCAGAAAGGGTGGGGGGCTGGCCTCCTATAAGAGTTCTGCTCATACAGAGCAGAAGGAGGCCATTCAGTCTATCGAGCTTGCACTGACAACAATCCTGCCCAGGTCCTATCCCTATAACCCCACCTGTTTCATAGAATCATAGAATCCCTGCAGTGCAGAAGGAGGCCATTCAGCCCATAAAGTCCATACCAATCACAATCCCACCCAAGCTCGATTCCCATAAACCCCACACATTTGCGCTGCTAATCCCCCTTACACTCGGGTCAACTTAGCATGGCCAATCAACCTAACCTCACATGGGAGGAAACCGGAGCACATGGAGAGAATGTGCAAATTCCACACAGACAGTGACCCAAGCCGGGAATCAAACCTGGGTCCCTGGCACTGTGAGGCAGCAGTGCTAACCACTGTGCCATCGTGTCACTCCTCCGCACCCTCTCCTCTCCTCCTGTAACTCTGCAAATATTTTGCTTTCAGACAGTTAGCCAACTGCCTTTTGAAAGTCATAACTCAATCTCCACCACACTCCCAGCAGTGTCTTCCAGAGTATTCCAGACCCTACTCACTGGCTATACAATAAAATTCCTTCTTTTACCCAAAGTCTCTGGTTCTTAACTTCACCAAGGGCAGAGCCACTTCCCCCTCTCTAATCAATGTAGACACCTCACTTGGTAATGAGTTTCCCCACTCTTCGAGTTGGGTGCCACACCTAGAATATTGTGAACAGTTTTGGTCTCTTTTTCTGAGGAAGGATGTTCTTGCTCTCGAGGGAGTGCAGCGAAGGTTTACCAGGCTGAGTCCAGGGATGGCGGGACTGATGAGGTTAGGATTGTTTTCACTGGAGTTCAGACGAATGAAATGGGGATCTTATAAAATTCTAATGAGATGGGGTAGATGCAGGGAGAATGTTCCCGATAGTGAGGGGAGTCCAGAACCAAGGTGTCACAGTCTGAGGATTCGGGGTAGACCATTTAGGATGGAGATGGGGAGACATTTCTTCACCCAAAGAGCGGTGAGTCTGTGGAATTCATTACCACAGGAAGCAGTTGATTCCAAAACATTGAATGTATTCAAGAGGCGGCTGGATATGGCACTTGGAGCGAATGGGATCAAAGGTTATGGGGAGAAAACAGAATTAGGCTATTGAGTTGGATGATCAGCCATGGTGGTGATGAATGGCGGAGCAGGCTCAAAGGGCCGAATGGCCTCCCCCTGCTCCTATCTTTGAACTTTTCTGTGAACTTTCTGTTGCATTGATTAATGACTACCTTATATTTATGATCCTCGTACCTAACTCCTTAACAAATCTTCTCTATATCTACCCTCGCAAACCTCTTGAAGATTTTTAAGATCTCGAGCAGATCACCCTCTCATCTTTCCCTCTTTTGGAGAGAGGGATTGAACTGGAAAGAAATTGTGCTGACGAAGAGTAGAATATTCTGCGTTCATCAACACTTGCTGCTCACTCTAAATTTCACTGAATTGTATTGTGATTTTTGTGCTAATTGTCAATTCCATAAAGAATGCCGCTGGTAATATGTTTAAAAGCTTCAGTAGTTTTGATTTGAATAGCTTCAGAATGGAACCCCAGAGATGGAAGCTCTGGGATATTGTGACTAGGTCCTTTTACAACAAAAAAAACAGAGACAGACACATAGATACACAGAGAGAGAGAGAGAGAGAGACAGGCACACAAGGAGACACAGGGAGACACACAGTGACATAGACAACCACAGAGACATACAGACACACTGAGACACAGAGATACCACAGAGAGAGAGAGACACACACAAACAGAGACACGGACAGAGACACAAAGAGTCACGTAGAGAAACTTATAGACACACAGACACATAGAAAAACACAGAGACGCACAGAGAGAGACACAGAGATACAGGAAGGAACACAGACACAAAGACAGATACACAGGGAGACACAGAGACAGAGGCACACACACAGACTCACAAGAGATTCATCATTATGAAGTGCTTCGAAAGGTTAGTCATGGCACAAATTAATTCCAGCCTCCTGGACTACCTGGAAACACTTCAGTTGCCTATTGTTGCAACAGGTCCACAGCAGACACCATTTCCCTGGCCCTGCACTCAACCCTAGAACACCGAAATAACAAGGACACCTATGTCAGACTCCTATTTATTGACTACAACTCAGCCTTTAACACCATTATTCCCACAAAACTCATCTCCAAACTCTGAGGCCTGGGCCTCGGCCCCTCCCTTTACAAATAGATCCTGAACTTCCACAGACCACAACCAGTAAGGTTCAGCAACGACACCTCCTCCACAATCATCCTCAACACCGGTGCCCCACAACGCTGTGTTCTCAGCCCCCTGCTGTACTCCTTATACACCCTATGGCTGTGCGACCAAATTCCCCTCCAATTCGATTTTCAAGTTTACCGATGACACAACTGTAGTGGACCAAATCTCAAACAATGATGAGACAGATAATTTGGTGAACTGGCGTGGCAAAAATATCTCACCCTCAATTTCAACAAAACGAAGGAGATTGTCATCGACTTGGAGAAGCGTAAAGGAGAACGTGCCCCTGCCTACATCAATGGGGACGAAGTAGAAATGGTCGAGAGCTTCAAGTTTTTAGGTATCCAGGTCACCAACAATCTGTCCTGGTCCCCCGCATACCGACACTATAGTTAAGAACCAATGCCTAAGAAGACTAAGAAAATTTGGTGTGTCCTCTACAACTCTCACCAACTTTTGCAAATGCACCATAGAAAGCATTCTTTCTGGTTGTATCACAGTTTGGTATGGCTCCTACTCTGCCCAAGACCGTAAGAAATGGCAGCAGTTGTGAATGAAGCCCAGTCCATACTTCCCATTGCCTCTGAAACATGCAAAGTTGGGATGGCACAATGGTTAGCACTGCTGCCTCTCAGCGCCAGGGATCTGGGTTCGATCCCTGGCTTGGGTCACTGTCTGTGTGGAGTTTGCACATGACAGCATGGGTTTCCTCCGGGTGCTCTGGTTTCCTCCCACAAAGACGTGCAGGTTAGGTTGACTGGCTGTGCTAAATTGACCCTAGTATCGGGGAGCTAGCTAGGGTAAACGCATGGGGTTACGGGGATAGGCTCTAGGTGGGATTGTGGTCAGTGCAGATTCGATGGGTTGAATGGCCTCCTTATCCATGGTAGGGAATCTATGATTCTAAGGTTCTGAGTTTGGTGTAGTTTAATGGTAAGTCTTTATTAACTATTCATACCTAATTACACAGATACAATACAAGCTAGGAGTTAATCAATACGATTCTGTTACCATTCTGAATCATAAAAAATAGAGCTAGACTTTTCAGGAGTGAAATTAGGAATCTGGCCCTTCAAGCAAAGGAGGGGGGATGTTTGGAATTGTGTGTGGGTTTCCTCCGGGTGCTCCAGTTTTCTCCCACAGTCCAAAGATACACAAGTTGAGGAGATTGGCTATGCAAGTTGTCCCTTAATGTCCAAAGATGTACAAGTTAGAAGGATTGGCTATGCTGAGTTATCCCTTAGCCTTTGTCCCAAGATGTCCAGGTTAGATGACTTAGCCATGTTACAGGGAATGACCTGGGTAAGATACTCTGCAAACTCTGTGCACACTCAATGGGCCGAATGGTCTACTTCTGGAATGTAGGGAATCTATGAAAGAGCCCAATTGATTAAATCAGATAGATTTTTGATAGCCAAGGACACTAGTGGATATGGGCCAAAGGCAGATACATGGAGTTAGGTCACAGATCAGCCACCTTACTAACTGATGGAACAGGCTCGTGGAGCTGAATAGCCTGTTCCTGCTGTCCCTTATGTCTCTGTGAAGCACTTTGGGATATTTCTCCTGTGTGAGACGCTACCCAAATGCAACTAAGTGCTCTTAATCACAGCACACAAAGCATGTTTGTGTTACCTATCTTTTCTGATATTGATTTGAGAAGATGCCATCTCGTTGTGAGCACTCTCATGGAGATGGGTTTTCTTTGTTGGAGCCGATTCTCCGAGTGCACTGCGTACAGGAGCTGATAGACTCACTCACTCACAGAGGCGTCTCTGTGCTCACTGCCTCGCAGACCGAAACAGCTCCGTTTTAAAATTCTTACCCTTGTTTTCAAATCCCTGCACGGTTTCACTCCCCTTTCTATCTCTGTAATCTCCTGCAACCCCCTCCGAGGTTTCTGCCCTCCTCCAATTCCGGTCTCTTGAGCATCCCCGATTTTAATCGTTCCGCCATTGACAGTCGTGACTCGGGCCCTGAGCTCGGGAATTCTCTCCCAACCCTCTCACCATCTTGCTTCCCTTCCTTTAAGACACCGTCCTGAATTAGGCTTTGAGCCATTTGACTCGGAATGGCTGGAATTTTACTGGCCAGCGCTTCACAGGGATTGGAGTGGGCGAGGGGACGGAGCGCAGAGAGATCCGTTGACCTTGGGCTGAATTTTACAGTTTAGGGATGATCGAGACAGTAAATTGCACCCGATATCCCCTTTAGGGTTCTATACCAAATATTGCTCAATAATGTTCTATAACCACCTTTGAAGATTTCCACTATATTTAAGGTGCTATGTAAATGCAGGTTATTATTTGCAAATACATCTCAGGCGACAAACTCTATTGTAGATTTAATGATGAAGCAAATGTTCAGTTTATCATCGAATCTTACAGAAGGAGGCCATTTGGCCCATCAAAGCCGCACTGACCACAATTCCACCCATCTCATGACCCCAAACATTTACCCTAGCTAGTCACTCTGACAGAAAGGGACAATTTCGCATGGCCAAACTGTCCAACCCGCACATCTTTCAGGCTGTGGGAGGAAACCAGAGCAGCCAGAGGAAACCCACGCAGACACGGGGAGAATGTGCAGACTTTGCACAGACAGTGCCTCAAGAATTGAACCTGGCTCCCTGGCACTGTGGGCAGCAGTGCCAACCACAGTGCCACTGTGCCACCCTTTGGACCATCAACCCAGAGTTACTGAGTGCACGATGAAGGTGGGTTTTAGCGAAATGCTGACGTGATTAAAGATAAAACTGAGTGGTCAAGGTCTGGAATGTGCTGTCTGGAAGTGTGGTGGAGGCAGGTTCAATCATTGATTCCTTACAGTGCAGAAGGAGGCCATTCGGCCCATCAAGACTTCACTGGCTCTCACCAAAATCTCATCCAACCACACTATCCCATTTCTACCTATCTTATACATCTTTTGGACACTTAAGGGGCAATTCGGCATGGCCAATCCACCGAACCTGCGCATCTTTGGAGTGTGGGAGGAAATCGGAGCACCCGGAGGAAACCCATGCAGACACGGGGAGAAGGTGCAAACTCCACCCAGGCAGTGACTGGAGCCGGGAATGGAACCCGGGTCCCTGGATGCTGCGAGGCAGCTGTGCTAGCCCACTGTGCCGGCCAAACGGCCTCCTTCAGCACTGCGACAACTCTGTGAATAATTAGATTTCTCCATTCGAAATGGAAAAGGGCAGGGGAGGGAGGGAGGGCTGACATGGGTTAATGAGAAAACAGAATACAAGGCAGCTTCACTGGTGGAAAATGATGTGTAAGGGAAAACGTGCAGCTATAATAACCCCTCTAAAGACCGGGTCCCTGCTCTCAGACTGCTCAGCACACAACTATATATGTGTCATATCTGATCGTTGGACCATATCTCCATTAATGAAATCACTGCATCAGGTAACGGCACAGACCAGTAATAACCTGACATTTCACGTTAAATTTATTCGACGCATCGCCGTCCCATAGAGTTCGGGATGTCCTGTTCCCCACGTTCCGGATTTGGGTGTTGGATACAGGATTAATAAGGAAACAGCACCTTATGCATCATCCTTCCCCAGAATAACAAACAAAACTGCGACTAATTGCGGGATACAAACGCGGAAACTTGCTGCTCCGGCAAACAGAAAACATTTCTCCCGAATGTTGCTGCTGAGAAATTGGAGTCAAGTTCACTATCCGCGACACCGCCTCTAACACCACTTCCTCCACTTCCCCTTCTGCACCATGTGCTTGTCCGTAAATCCATCATCGGGACAAATCATCTCCCTGTGGGACCGAGTCCCGGGTTCCCACCAGATATGACGCATGTAGTTCTGTGCTGAACAACCGCCACGCTCGGGGAAATATCACAATCCCTACAGGCCATTCAGCCCATCGAGTCTGCACCAACTCTTACCCAGGTTTAGACCACATGACCATAAGACATAGGAGCAAAATTAAGCCACTCGGCCCATCGAGTCTGCTCCGCCATTCTATCATTTTTCTCGTCCCCATTCTCCTGCCTTCTCCCCATAACCCCTGATCCCCTTATTAATCAAGAACCTATCTATCTCTGTCTTAAAGACGCTCAATGACCCTGCCCCATAACCCCATAGTATCACAGAATCCCACAGTGCAGAAGGAGGCCATTCGACCCATCGAATGGCACAGTGGTTAGCACTGCTGCCTCATGGCGCCAGGAACTCGGGTTCAATTCCTGGCTTTGGTTCACTGGCTGTGCGGATTCCGCACATCCTTGTCGTGTCAATGTGGGTTTCCTCCGGATGCTCCGGTTTCCTCCCACACTCCAAAGATTTGCAGTTTAAGTTGGTTGACCATGTTAACTTGCTCCTCAGTGTCAGGGCGACTAGCTATGGTAAATGAATGCATGGGGGATATGGGGGAATGGGGTGGGATTGTGGTCAGTGCAGACACTGACAGTGTCAGTGCTGTGAGACAGCAGTGCTAACCACTGTGCCACCGAGCTGCTTGCTGAGGCAGGTCCAATGGGTGAATTTGAAAATGATCACTGGATCATTCCCTGTAAAAGGTCACGGGGAGTGGCGCTGGGTGAGGTAATTCTTCCGAGGGCCAGAAATGATGGGCAGAACGGACTCCTTTCTGCTGCAACCGTTCTATGCTTCTATCAGAGCTCCAGTTTGGAGAATAAACAAAAGCAGGAGAGGCAACGAGGAGAAGAAAAACACAGTCATCCTCCCCTGGGGTCCGGCCTGCTAGCTGTAGCCAAGGTGGACAGGGCTGAGCTGGTTCTGAGCTGCTGAACGGTTGGCGAGGGGCCAAGTCCTCCCCCACCCCTCTAGTGCTGAGGGATTCACCAGCTATCTGCTGACTGTGTATCCGTATAGCCCACCCAGAAGCATGACGTGACATCATCTCCAAAGAAGGTTCTGGAAAAACTTCAGCACCAAAGCACCAACGCCTGACCAGATGTCAGTTTCTCCACCGACTGAGAACATTACTGAATACAACTCCCGACGCAATCATCTGAAATACACTCATACACTATGGGGACACCCAGATTAGATTTTATTTGATTTTGATTTGATTTATTATTGTCACATGTATTAACATACAGTGAAAAGTATTGTTTCTTGTGCGCTATGCAGACAAAACATTCTGTTCATAGAGAAAGAAAGGAGTGCACAGTGTAGTGTTACATTCATAGCTAGGGTGTAGAGAAAGATCATGCGAGGTAGGTCCATTCAAAAGAAGAACAAAGAACAAAACAGCACGGGGAAACAGGCCCTTCGGCCCAACTTGCCCGCGCCGCCCACCCCGATGTTCCCACCTCTACCCGTGATCCCTGTCCATGTTTATAGATCTATGGATTGAAACCAAATTTGAGACAATTTAGGGAGAATTTGCTCTGCCAATCAGCCTAAGAGCGCGTCTTTGGGAGGTGGGAGGAAACCGGAGCGCCCGGAGAAAACCCACGCAAGCACGGGGAGAATGTGCAAACTCTCACAGACACAGGCCCAAATTCATGTATCTGACATCAGCAGGGAAGAAGCTGTTCTTGAGTCAGGAAGAGAGAATATGTGGGGTCCATGGGGTCCTTAATTATGCTGTGCTTTTCCGAAGCAGAGGGAAGTGTAGACAGAGTCAATGGATGGGAGGCTGGTTTGTGTGATGGACTGGGCTTACACAACTGGCTGGGATCCTCTTCTCTCTTAAAGAGTCCATTTGACTAAACCTTTGAAGTTATGGAAGGGATCGGTCAGATAAAAGTAGAGATGATTCCACTGTTGGGAACAAGGCCTGACGTCAAAAATAAGCAATAATTCCAGCAAGGAATTCAGGAGAAACTTATTTATTAGAGAGCAGTGGGAATGTGTGAGTCACTACCACATGCTCGAGAGAGACAGAGAGACATCTTGTCAAAGTTTTTCACCTTGCACTCATCAGGACAAACTCAAGAATACCAAATTTTAAACTGCCACAGCAGTTTATGCTACAGGAGAGAAAAGGATGTTGATTGGTTGGCAAGTCAAGTCTGATTGGCCATGGAGAAAGCAGATGTCTTCACTCAGTTCCCTCAAGCTCCTGGGTAATTCAAAAAAGGCCCAAGGCTCAAACGTGAAGTAGATGAGACAAATAGGCCAGAATTTTATCTCCATGGTGAGCGAGGTTTGCAACAGAGTCCGTTGGTCTCAAGCGCGCTTTTGCAACCTCGCACAAGCAAGGTAAAATCCTGCATGTAGTACTGATGTGTTTAGGGAAAAAAATCATAGAATCCTACAGTGCAGAAGGGGGCCACTTAACCCATCAAGTCTGCACCAACCACAATCCCACCCAGGCCCTAATACCATAACCCCATTTACCTACCCTGCTAACTAGGGTCAATTTAACATGGCCAATCAGCCTAACCTGCACATCTTTCAGATTGCGGGAGGAAATGGGAACACTCGGACAAAACCCACGCAGACATGGGGAGAATGTGCAAATTCCACAACAGTCACCTGAGACCGGAATTGGGTCTCTGGTGCTGTGAGGCAGTAGTGCTGACTACTTGCCACCTTCAGCTCGGTAATAGACTTTTAAGGGGCATCTTGACAAATACATAAATAGGATGGGAATAGAGGGATATGGTCCCCAGAAGGATAGGGGGTTTTAGTTCAGTCAGGCAGTATGGTCAGTGCAGGCTTGGAGGGGCCGAAGGGACTGTTCCTGTGCTGTAATTTTCTTTGTTCTTTGTAACTGGCTGAAAGTTAACCAATAACTTTGCAACGAAAACTGTAAACACTCACACATTCTCTCCCTCCAAAATGTTGTGGAGAGGTTAAAAACTGGCTTTCCATTCCCAAAGGCAGGCAAATGGAGTTGAGACACCCTGTTCTCACTGAATAGCAAAGGAGGCCTGATGGGCTGACTGGCCTCATCAGGACTCATGCATTCGGCTGAAGGTAAAGGATTATCTATTCCACCATGAGGCAACCTCTCCATGGGGGGCAGGGAGAATCAGACAAGATTGACCAGAATGTTGCCTGGTATGGGGGGCATTAGCATTGAGGAGAGGTTTGGTTTGTTCTCACTGGAGCGATGGAGGTTGAGGGGGGACCTGATAGAAGTCTACAAGATTATGAGAGGCACGGACAGAATGGATAGTCAGAAACTTTTTCCCAGGGTGGAAGAATCAATTACTAGGGGGGCACAGGTTTAAGGTGCGAGGGGCAAGGTTTAAAGGAGATGTACGAGACAGATTTTTTACACAGAGAGTGGTGGGTGCCTGGAACTCACTGCCAGGGGAGGTAGTGGAAGAAGATATGATAGTGACTTTTAAGAGTGTCTGTACAAGTACATGAATAGGATGGGAATAGAGGGATATGGTCCACGGAAAGGTAGGGAGTTTTAGTTCAGTCGGGCAGCATGGTCGGCGCAGGCTTGGAGGGGCCGAAGGGCCTGTTCCTCTGCTGTAATTTTCTTTCAGATGTAAGGGGTGGGTTCTCCACCTGTGTGTTTTATTTTTCGCCATTTAAGAAGCAAAATAAAAATCCTCTTGAATCTGTCGAAAGTCCCCTGAAGCGTAAAAAGTGCAAACTTTGGCTCCCTGGCTTTGCAGTGCCGGTATTTCTTTGCCTGCGAGGTGAAATGCTTTTGACGCCAGCTCTCTGAGAAGGAGGCAAATCGATATCCATTTTAATTACTCATTGATTCCATTGCTCATCTCAAATTATTCTGCTTCCTGCTCAGTGCCTGCAAATCTGCTGAACGCACAGAGCCAGAGGAACATTCAGCCTCTCTCAGAGATCAGTCCAAAATCAGGGCAAGTCTCCTGTTTGATGTAACAACTTGCATTTGCATGGCGCCCTCAGTGCAACGAACGAATGAATGGGGGGGGAGGGAGAGATTAGATTGAGGTATGTAAGATGATAAAAGAGATGGAGAAAATGGACACGGAGCTTCCTCTTGTGGGGCGTTCGACAGGTCATAGCCTTAGGAGTAGCAAATTTAAAACAGAGTTGGAGGAGAAATTACTTGTCCCAAAAGTGTGGGATTCTCTATCCTAAAGCACAGTGGACGCTGGGACAGTGAGTAAATTTAAGGAGGAGTTAGACAGATTTTTAATCGGATTGAAGGGGAAAATGGGGATGAGGAGCACATCAGCCATGATCGAATGGCAGGGAGGACTCGATGGGCTGAGTGGCCTCATTATTATTCAATATCTTATGAACTTAGAGCGAAATATCCTAATTCGAAACAGGCAAAATCCAGCGGGTGCTGGAATCTGAACCAAAACCAGAAAATGCTGGAAAATCTCAGCATCTGTGGGGAGAGAATAGTGCCAACGTTTTTAAGTCTGGATGACCCTTCATCAGAGCTTCGCTATCACCCAAAACCTCTCCCAACACGAACTGCACCGTCCCATGCACTCACTCAGCTTGCTAACGGGTCAGCCACACTCGAAACGCTATCTCTGTTTCTCTGTCAGACCCGCTGAGTTTTTCCAGCGTTTCCTGTTCTTTTTTATCCCAATGCACCGCCCAGGAAAGACCGCACCCGTAATTTTCGGGACATCCACGCCAACAGGATTCTCCACCCCCGCTGCAGTGGGCGGAGATTTTAGCCTTGCGTCAAATTCTCCGTCCTGGCTTGCAGCCGGTGGTGGGGCGTGAACAGCCGGAGAATTCCGGTTTTCCGAGCAAGATTTGGTGTTGAGACACATGAACGACGGAAAGAGGCCAGGTGTCCAAACGTTTGGTCACAGAGGCAGGGAAGGGGCAGACGGGTTCAGAGAGGGAACCCCAGAGCTCAGGGCCCGGGTAATAGAAACCATCAAATCCCTACAGTGCAGAAGGAGGCCATTCAGCCCATCGGGTCTGTCTGCTCACACAACAATCCCACCCAGGCCCTATCCCTATGACCCCACGCATTTACCCAGCTAGTCCCTCTTGGGTGGCACAGAGGTTAGCACTGCTGGTTCACAGCTCCAGGCACCTGGGTCCGAATCCCGGCTCAGATCACTATGTGTGGAGTTTGCACATTCTCCTCGTGTCTGCATGGGTTTCCATTGGGTGCTCCACTTTCCTCCCACAATCCAAAGATGTGCGGGTTAGGTTAATTGGCCATGCTAAAAATTGTCCTCAGTGTCCTGAGATACGTAGGTTAGAAGGATTAGGAGGTAAATATGTAGGGAGATGGGGGGTAGGGCCTGGGTGGGATTGTGTTCGGTGCAGATTCGATGGGCCGAATGGCCTCTTTCTGTACTGTAGGGTTTGCATGATCTTATGAACATACACGTACCAGGGCACCAAGGGGCAGTTTAGCATGGCCAAACAACACAGACAGTGACCCGAGCTGGGAGTCAAACCGGGGTCCCTGGAGCTGTGAGGCAGCCGTGTTAACCCACTGCACCATGAGGAAGCTGAAGGAATGGCTGCCAATGGCGGAACGATTAAATCCGGGGATGGTTAGAAGGTCGGGATCGGTGATAGGCTGAGATCTCCAAAGGGTGGGAAGGGAGGAAGGTCACAGAGATGAGGGGGCGGGGTGTGTGTGGGTAAAGCCGTGCCACGTCAGCAGGATTTGAAAACAAGGATGAGGATTTGAACTTTGATGCTGCGCATTGCCAGACCGGTAGCGACAGTCAGTGAGCGCAGGGGGTGGTGGGAGGGGGTCAGGTTCATTACCAGTGGGGGCAAGGAGAACAGAGATGTAAACGAGCAGAAGTTTCTGGAAGGTGTGAGTTTGGAGAATAGGCAGGAGGGCACAGCGGGGACAGGCGGAGAGTCCCGGTGCTGGGGGGCACAGCGGGTACTGGCGGAGAGTCTCGGTGCTGGGGGCACAGTGGGACAGGCGGAGAGTCCCAGTGCTGGAGAACACAGCGGGTACTGGCGGAGAGTCCCGGTGCTGGGGGGCACAGCGGGTACTGGCGGAGAGTCTCGGTGCTGGGGGCACAGTGGGGACAGGCGGAGAGTCCCGGTGCTGGAGAACACAGCGGGTACTGGCGGAGAGTCTCGGTGCTGGGGAGCACAGCGGGGACAGGCGGAGAATTCCGGTGCTGGAGAACACAGCGGGTACTGGGGGAGAGTCCCGGTGCTGGAGAACACAGCGGGTACTGGGGGAGAGCCTCGGTGCTGGGGAGCACAGCGGGGACAGGCGGAGAATTCCGGTGCTGGAGAACACAGCAGGTACTGGCAGAGAGTCCGGTGCTGGAGAACACAGCGGGTACTGGCGGAGAGTCCCGGTGCTGGAGAACACAGTGGGTACTGGTGGAGAGTCTCGGTGCTGGAGAACACAGCAGGTACTGGGGGAGAGTCCCAGTGCTGGAGAACACAGCAGGTACTGGGAGAGAGTCCCGGTGCTGGAGAACACAGCAGGTACTGGGAGAGAGTCCCGGAGCTGGAGAACACAGTGGGTACTGGGGGAGAGTCCCGGTGCTGGAGAACACAGTGGGTACTGGGAGAGAGTCCCGGAGCTGGAGAACACAGTGGGTACTGGCGGAGAGTCCTGGTGCTGGAGAACACAGCAGGTACTGGGGGAGAGTCCCGGTGCTGGAGAACACAGCAGGTACTGGGGGAGAGTCCCGGTGCTGGAGAACACAGCAGGTACTGGGGGAGAGTCCCGGTGCGGGGGGGCACAGTGGGTACTGGCGGAGAGTCTCGGTACTGGAGAACACAGCGGTTACTGGGGGAGAGTCCCGGTGCTGGAGAACACAGCGGGTACTGGCGGAGAGTCCCGGTGCTGGGTACTGTTTGTCTTAGAATTGGTTCCAGATCGCAGAGATTTACACGGGAACAGCAAAACAAAAATTCTGTTCGAATTCTGCTCATCACTGCGACTCACCGCCCCCCCACACACTCACACACACACACACACACACACACACACACACACACACACACACACACACACACACACACACACACACACACACACACATGCACACACACACTCACACGCATGCTCAGTTTCACACACACACACTCACACACGCATTCAATCTCACACACACACTCACACACACTATCACACACATATTGAGCTCTTTTAACGTAACAAAAATCACAGCTGCTTTATAATCGATAAATCTCCGGATGCGGATTGGTGGAACCCTGTTCAATAATGCTCCCCTGACACCCATTGGCCACTCTCAATTCTGTTACAAAGCTGGTTTTTAGGTGTGTTTCAAGTTAATCATGTTTTGGGACATTAAGATAGTGAAAATAATTACTCCTTTGAAGGAACAAAAAGTTTTGCCAACTTTATCTCAGGCAGACCCCATCCTATCGGCGTTGGAAATGCCAACAGACAGCAGTGGAGGGGTGCTAGAGTGAGGAGGCAGCTAGCAGTGTGGGTGTGGAGCTGTGACCCTAACACTGCAGCAATATACAGTCTATCTGAACTCACCCACACGTTCACCATCCCCCCAACTGTCACTCCCTTCCAGCAACTGTTACCAACTCACTGTGCCCAAATACTGTGCCCAAACAGTGAAAGGGCACAGAGTACAAAAGATACAAAGCACAAAGGAGGTTTATTGGATGTGGGTGTCATTGCATTGACCCGCATTTACTATCCATTGCCAATTACCCTTGAGAAAGTGGTGGTGAAGACCCGTAGTGCTAAAAGGGAGGGAGCTCCAGGGGTTTGAACTATCGACAGGGGAGGAACTGCAATGTATATTTCCAAGTCAGGATGGTGAATGGCTTGGAGGGGAACTTTCCAGATGATTTGATTTGATTTGATTTATTATTGTCACAAGTATCAACATACAGTGAAAAGTATTGTTTCTTGCACGCTATACAGACAAAGCATACCATTCATAGAGAAGGAGAGGAGAGAGTGCAGAATGTAGAGTTACAGTCATAGCTAGTGTGCAGAGAAAGATCAACTTAATGCGAGGCAGGTCCGTTCCCTGACAGCAGCAGGGAAGAAGCTGCTTTTGAGTCGGTTGGTGCGTGACCTCAGACTTTTGCAAGTTTTTCCCGACGGAAGAAGATGGAAGAGAGAAGGTCCGGGGTGCATGGGATCCTTAATTATGCTGGCTGCTTTTCCGAGGCAGCGGGAATGGGAGGCTGGTTTGTGTGATGGATTGGGCTTCAGGGGATGGAGTGTTCCCAGGAATCTGTCACCCTTGTCCGTCTAGATGGTAGCGATTGTGGGTTTGAAAGGCACTGTCTGAGGAGCCTCTTTCTATCCTTCCACAATTCTAACAATCTCTATTGGTTTGCCTCTCGATACTTTCCTCTAATGAGTGCCAGCCTGTTAAAGCCTCTCCCGCTCCACGTAACCTCTTGTTTATTGTGTCAGCCTCAATCTCCATCGCCTCGCTATTGCCTTTTATTTAATGTAATATGCAGAGCAGAACTATGCACAGAATTCCAGCTAGCGGAGCCACAAGTGAAGCAAAAATGAAATATTCCTGATGGATAACGAGCTACGTTGCTGGCTAAACTATACCTCCAGGTTATCAGTAAATGTTGATTGAGGACTTGTGTCCCTTTCTGACAGTTTCTTGGTTGTTCTTGGACTGCAGAACAGCCCCGCGCTCTAACCTGACATTCTGCATTCTGTCCATGAAAATATGTTAATCCCAAACCAAAGGCAGATGTGCAGTGTGCAAAGACAACGCGGTTGAAAGTAAAATCAATAGCACTGCAGCTCCAGCTGAAGGGATAGATTATACAATCGATAAAGGCCGGGCTGATTTACAAAAGGTTGTCTTTTCTGACAAATTCAAGGGATTTCAGATTGTAAACTTGCTGAATTTGAAACTGGGAGCGTGTTAACCCGTTTCCCAACATGGCCAAGGCACGGCAGCTGCCAGTGCGAAAGCTCCGAGCCTCGGGACTGCCTCGAGGCACTGCCCTCCACTCATCCTACCCTCAACTGCTTCCTCAATGATCTTGGCCAACTCTCTCAGAAAGGTCGGGAATAGGGAGATGCACGCTGTGGAAAGGGACCCTCTAAAGTTAGGCGGGTTGGCCATGTTAAACTGCCCCTTAGTTTCCAAAGACGTGCAGGTTAGGGGGAGCAGCGGGGTAAATATGTGGGATTATGGGCAATAGGCCTGGGTTAAAAAAATGTTCTGCTGGAGAGTCAGTACAGATTCGATGGGTCGGATGGCCACCTTCTGCACTAATGGCGGTACAATGGCACAGTAGTTGGTTCGAATAGTTAAACTACTATGGAATAGTTTAGTTTGGAGGGTCATTAGATTGGTTCCACTGGTCGGCACAACATTGAGGGCCGAAGGGCCTGTACTGCGCTGTAATGTTCTATGTTCTGCTGCCTCACAGTGGTAGGGACCCGCATTCAATTCCTGGCTTGGGTCACAGTCTATGCGGAGCTTGCACATTCTCCCTGTTTCTGCGTGGGTTTCCTCCAGGTACTCCGATTTCCTCCCACAGTCCAAAGATGTGCAGGATAGATGAATTGGCCATGCTAAATTCTCCCTCAGTGTTCCCAAACAGATGCCTGCAGGGGATTTTCATAGTAACTTCATTGCAGTGTAAGCTTACTTGAGACTATTCAACTTAAATAAACTGTAGCAACTCTATAATTCAATGGACCCTGTCAAGCTATTTTAAACACTTTGATTAGATCACACTCGAACATTCATTACCTCAGGGATTATGGGGAGAGAGCTTGCTGCTTTTGGGGTGTAAGATAGTTCAATGATAGTGAACAGTCATAGGGAAGGATGCTGAAAGGAGGCATTGGACAGAGGCTAAGCATGATCTGATTGAGATTTTTCGACTCTGGAAAGGATTTGACCAGGGTAGAGTGAGAGAAAGATTTCCTGCTGATGGGAGAGTGTGGGAGACAGACCATTCACGGGAAAATGTAGCAAGCGCCACTTCACAAGGTGGGTGTGTTGACCTAGGGTAGCAGGGTAGCACAATGATTAGCACTGCTGCTTCACAGCTCCAGGGTCCTGAGTTCGATTCCCAGCTTGGGTCACTGTCTGTGTGGAATTTGCACATTCTCTCCATGTCTGTGTGGGTTTCCTCCAGATACTCCGGTTTCCTCCACAGTCCAAAGATGTGCGGGTTAGGTTGATTGGCCGTGCTAAGAAATTGCCCCTTAGTGCCCAGGGATGTGTAGGTTAGAGGGATTAGTGGGTATAATATATGGGGACAGGGCCTGGTTGGGATTGTGTTTGGTGTAGACTTAATGGGCTGAAGGGCCTCTTTCTGTACTGTAGGGTTCTGTGGTTCTTGACAATTCAGGTGTCACCAAGACTGATGCAAGCTTTTTTACACCAGATTTAATTAACTGAATTCAAATTGCCCCAGAGGCCAAATGGGATTTGAACTCAGTCCCAGTTGATTGGTGCAGAGCTACACCAATAACATCATCACGACACTACCACTTCCTTCGTCAAACTCCTTATTTACAGAACATAAGGGAGGGAAACGGGGGGAGGAAGTGGCTCCAGCAATAATCACGGAGGGACAGTGCTAATCTCACAGGACTAGTAATCACAAGACCTCAGGCTAAAACTCTGGAGAGTGGGGGGGGGACACGTGATCAAAAACTACGGTAGCAGATGATGGAATTGCAATTCAATTGGTAAGAATTATCTATCTGGAATTTAAAACTATAACCCATATCAATGATTGCCCTAAAAAGCCATCTGATTCATTCATGTCCTTGAGTGCGGCACAGTGGGTTAGCACAGCGCCAGGGACCCGGGTTCGATTCCCAGCTTGGGTCACAGTCTGTGTGGAGTTTGCATGTTCTCCCCATGTCTGCATGGGTTTCCTCCAGGTCCCCTGGTCTCCTCCCACAGTTTGAAAGACAGGCTGGTTCAATGTATTGAACCGAACAGGCATTGTTAGACTGGGCAATTACACAGTAACTTCATCGCAGTGTTAATGTAAGCCTTACTTGTAACTAATAAACTTTACTTTTAAATCTGCCGTCCTTACCAGGTCTGGCCTACACTGTGCCTGCAGACCAGGCAGTGGCGGCGGCACGGTGGCACAGCGCGGTTCACAACACCAGAGACCCAGATTCGATTCCCAGCTTAGATCACTGTCCGTATAGGGTCTGCACATTCTCCCCGTGTCTGCATGGGTTTCCTCCAGGTGTTCCGGTTTCCTCCCAGAGTACAAAGAAGTGCAGGTTTGATACATTGGGTATTTTAAAATGCCCCTTAGTGCCCAAAGATGTGTAGGTTAGGTGGATTAGCCATGGTAAATTGCCCCTTAGAATCCAAAAATGTGCAGGTTAGGTGAATTGGCCATGCTAAATTGCCCCCTCAGTACCCAAAGATGTGCAAATTAAGGGGATTAGCCATGGTAAAAGTGTGAGATTACAGGGGTAGGTGTGGGCCAGGGTGAAATACTCCCTCAGAGAGTCAGTGCAGTCTCGATGGATGAATGACCATAGAGGTTTACAGCATAGAAACAGGCCCTTCGACCCAACTTGTCCTATGCTACCCTTTTAAAACATGCAAACTCCATACGGTCACCCAGTGCCAAGACTGAAGCTGGATCCCTGGTGCTGTGAGGCAGCAGTGCTAACCACTGTGCCACCCTACTGCCCCTTCTGAACTGCAGGGAATCTAGAACTTCTCTCTTAACTGTCCTCTGAAACGGCTGAGCTAATCACTCAGTCCGAGGGGTGGGCAATGAATGCTGGCGTTAACCAGTGAATAACAGGAAGGCTCAATGTAGCAGTCGGTGCGGACCTCATGTAGAATCACGGCATCATACAGTGAGGAAAAGACCCTTCGGCCCATCGAGCCTGCACCAACCCAATGGTTTGTATCATGGAGGAAGACCTTAGGTTTCAGTCCTCTGTGAGACTCGATCTGTGTTTGAACATGAGGGGGTGATGTGAAGGACAGGCTTTCCTGCTGATTGGAGAGTCCAGGAGGTGTGCCCTCCCATCCCTGCCTTTCCCCGGGTGTGGGGGCGGGTGTGGGGGGAGGGTCTTTCCTCATCTGCCCACAACAACAATCACAGTTTAGACTTTGATCATCACTCAGTAAATGGAGCGATGCAGCAAATATTCTGCACACACACACGCTCACGCACACACGCTCACACACACACACGCTCACACACACACACGCTCACACACACACATGCTCACACACACACGCTCACACACACACCTCACACACACACGCTCACCCACACATCGCACACAAGCACGCGCACACACGCTCACGCACACACGCTCACGCACACACACGCTCACACACACACGCTCACACACACACGCTCACACACACACACGCTCACAGCACACACGCTCACGCACACCCTCACAACACACACACACACACACACACCACACGCACACAAGCACGCGCACAACACGCTCACGCACACACACCTCACGCACACACACGCTCACGCACACACGCTCACACACACACGCACACAAGCACGCGCACACACGCTCACGCACACACGCTCACGCACCACGCTCACGCACACACACGCTCACGCACACACACGCTCACACACACACACGCTCACACACACACGCTCACACACACACGCTCACACACACACGCTCACACACACACGCACACAAGCACGCGCACACACGCTCACGCACACACGCTCACGCACACACACGCTCACGCACACACACGCTCACACACACACGCTCACACACACACAGGGCACGTCTAACTCGAGATTTCTCCTCACTATTACAGTGCAAGATTCATTTCAGGGAGAGCTCTGGGGAGAGTGGGGCAATGGGACGGGGCCGGGTGGGGGAGGGGGAGTTGTTGGACTGTGATTGACAAGCAATTTTGTAAATTCCGAGAAAGACAAGAGCAAAATGTAATTTTCCGATCGGCAGTTGCTATGGGAATGAACCAGCAACCGAAAACAATTGCTGTAGATTAAATAAATCCAGCAGAAATCTGACAGATTAAGGCCACTTGCTCAGGCCCACATGCAAATAAAAGGGTAAAAACCCCCTCAGACTTTGGCATCTTCTCGCAGAGAAACCTCGGTGGATCTCTGGTGGAGATTCCACCTGATAGGGAAAGGATTTTAGCTTTTGCGCCCTTCCAACAACTACCTGCATTTATTTAGCAGAGTATCTACCCACAGTGTCAAGGGCAACCAATCATTTGGAGACAGGGTTGGCAAGTGTTAGAACCACAGGAACACAGGTCGGCAAATTCAAACCTACTCCGCCAATCAGAACATGGCTGATCTCTTCCCTGGTCTCCAATCCGCTTCCCCGCCCATTCTCCACATCCCCTAATCCCTTTTTTTTAAAAAAATCAGAAATGTGTCCATCTCCTTCTTGAAACTACAGAACAAGAGGGCACAGCATCAAAATAAGGAGGGGGGGAGGGTCAGTTTAGGACAGAGTTGAGGAGGAACCTCTTCACTCAGAGGGTGGTGAGTCTCTGGAATTCTCTGCCCATTGAAGTGGTGGAGGCTACCTCGCTGAATATATTTAAGTCACAGGTAGATAGGTTTCTGATAGACAAGAGAATTAAAGGTTATGGGGAGCAGGCGGGAAAGTGGAACTGATCCACTTCAGATCAGCCATGATCTTATTGAATGGCGGGGCAGGCTCGAGGGGCTGGATGGCCGACTCCTGCTGCTATTTCTTCTGTTGAAACCGTAAGTAGTCTCACAACACCAGGCTAACAGGTTTATTTGGTAGCATGAGCTTTCAGGCAAATATGCCCTGCTTGTGAAACAAATCCTGCATTCACCTGATGAAGGAGCGATGCTCCAAAAGCTTGTGCTACTGTATAAACCTGGTAGACTTTAATCTGGTGTTGTGAGGCTTCTTACTATACCCACTGCTATCCAACGCTGGCATCTCCACATCACTTCTTGAATGATTCAGACTCCACCACGCGATGGGGCAGTGAGTTCCTCAAATTCACCAACCTTTGTGAGGAGCAATTCCTCTTCATCCACCACCTCCCAACCTATATCTGTCACGTCTTGTTCCAGACTGTCCTACATTTGGTCTTATTTTATCAATCCCTTTTCGAATTTTATGCACCTCGATCAGATCCCCTCTCACCCTTCTTAGCCCCAGCAAATACAAATTGCAGAGGGTCTATTGTTCGGTGAACAGTCAAAATAAATGGTGCAAGAGGAAGCAAATTACACACCAGTGATGAGGAGCAACCAAGGGGCTAGCAATAGTCAAAAACTAGTCATTAAAATCAGCACAGATATTGGGTGGGATTTTCTGATAGCGCTCATCCTGAAATCGGGAAATCCCACCCGAGGTCAGCAGACCTTTCCATAGTCCGCCCCTCGCCCAGTCCCATTCCCGTGGCAGACAGAGCAGGAGAGTTCACTCCAAAGTGTGAGAAACCTCTAAGTGACTAACAGATAGCAAATCCCCAGGACCTCAGGAGCTCCATCCATCCTTGGGTACTGCAAGAGATAGACTATTCACTGCCCTCTGCTTCTCTTCTTCGGATCACTGTGTGTGTGGAGTTTGCACATTCTACCCATGTCTGCGTGGGTTTCCTCCGGGTGCTCCGGTTTCTTTCCACAGTCCAAAGATGTGTGGGTTAGGTTGATTGACCATGCTAAATTGAACCTTATTGTTAGAGGGGTTATGGGAATAGGGCCAGGCTGGGATTGTGGTCTGTGCAGACTTGATGGGCTGAATGGCCTTCTTCTGCACTTAGGGATTCTATGATGCTATATCCTCGCTGGACTAATTCAGAGAGCCAGGGTAATGTTCTGGGGAGCCAGGTTCTAATCTCACCAGATCAGAAATTTGAATTCCATTAAAAAAAATCTGGAATTTGATGACCATCAAACCATTGTCGATTGTTGTAGAAACTCACCAGCTTCATCAATCCACATAACCTACACATCTTTGGATAATAAGGGGCAATTTACCATGGCCAAATCCTACCCCTTCCCAAACCTGCACATCCTTGGGGTGTGGGAGGAAACCGGAGCACCCGGAGGAAACCCACACAGACACAAGGAGAACATGCAGACTCCACATTGACCTACACCAGAATCGAACCTGGGTCCCTGGTGCGATGCTAACCACTGTGCCACCAGTAATGTCCTTTACGGACCAAAATGCTGGCCCACATTCCTTGAATGAATAAAAAAAGACTAGCTTTATAATTCCAAATTTATTAACTGAATTTAAATTCCACCAGCTGTGCTGGGATTTGAACCCGTGTTCCCAGGGCATTAGCCCGGAACACTGGCCTGGTAACGTTACCACTGCACCACTCAATGACTCAGCCTACGCTGTTCTCTGGGGAAGAGAATTCTGCAGATTAATGACCTTCCGAGAGAAAGAATTCCTCCTCACTTCTGTCAGTGTTGTTGTGAGCTGAGAGGGGTTGTGTGGAAGGGCGGTGGATGCAGGTTCAAGGCCAACTTTCGGAAGCGAATTCGGTGTGTGGCTGAGTGGAGGGAAAGCTGGAAGATTAGGGACGACAGGGCAGGACAACTGGGACTAACCGCGCTTTCAAAGAGCTAGCACGGATGTGATGGGCTGAGTGGCCTCTGGGGTGTTCAGAGGGGAGGCTTTCAGAGAATTCAACTCTTTGTTGCATTCTCTCACGAGTTAAAACTCTTGGCGACTTCAACTGCCTCGAGAAAGACATTTCTTCTTCCAAGGCTCTGTAACTTACCGTTAATTTTCCACAGATAGCGAGAGAGAAAAAAAACACTCTCCCTGCGGACCCGCACAAATTTCACTATTTTCTTTTTTATACACCACCTGTCAAACATTATGTTCTTTTTCCAGTAGCTGCTTTTTATAAATCTACAAATTTCTTTTTGCTACGTCCCAGAAGATTGTTCGCAGAGCAAACATCAATATTGTGAAATTCTAGTCCCCGGGGCCAGACTTTAATTAACATTCCTAATAGCAACATGCTGACTATGATTAAAGTATCGCTGCTATTCCACAATTCTTCGGGGTTTTGCTTTCTGCCACCTTGGCGTCACCCGTTCTCCGGAAAGGGCTCAGATTCGATCACCTTGCAGGCTGCACGCTTCCCGAGGTAAGGAACAAGTTAAGGAAACAGGAGAGGGAAGGGGGAGGCAGCTGAATTAATATTCGAGTGAAGATGTGTACGCAGTTTTAAACGGCTGCCAAATGCATCCTAAAGGTCAAACTTGGACAGACCCACACAGCGGATCAGCCATTTTGGATTGAGATGAGGTGAAAATTCTTCAGTTGAGGGTTGATTGTCATAGAATACAATCCT
The DNA here is from genome assembly GCA_024679065.1 of Sphyrna mokarran. Taxonomy (NCBI): domain Eukaryota; kingdom Metazoa; phylum Chordata; class Chondrichthyes; order Carcharhiniformes; family Carcharhinidae; genus Sphyrna; species Sphyrna mokarran. The sequence continues at coordinate 5,656,630 of JAGIQG010000007.1, forward strand.
ACAGTGCAGAAGGAGGCCATTTGGCCCATTGAGCCTGCACCAGCTATAATCCTACCTCGGCCCGATCCCTGTAGTTACCCCAGCTAGTCCACGATAGGGCATTTTAGCAATGGCCAATCCACTTAACCCACACATCTTTGAAGTGCAGGAGGAAACCAGAGCATGCGGAAGGAAACCCATGCAGACACGGGGAGAAAGTGCAAACTCCACACAGTCGCTCAAGGTTGGAATTGAACCGGGGTCCCTGGCACCATGAGGCAGCAGTGCTAATCACTGTATCACCATGGGATTCTCGCCCTCTGAGAGTTGTGGGTGCTCAGATGTTGAATTTTTCTTTCTTTTCGTTTGTGGGACTTGGGTGTTGCTGTCTGGCCAGCATTTATTCATGATGTAGAGATGCTGGCGTTGGACTGGGGTAAAGTCAGTAACACCTCATTCGCCTGACGAAGGCACAAAGGCCGAAAGCTGGCAAGTTTACTATCAAATAAATCGGTTGGATTTAAAATTGATGTTGTCAGACCTCTTACAGCATTTATTCCCCATTTCTAGTTGCCCTTGAGAAGTTGATGGTGAGCTGCCACCTTGAATCGCTGCAGTTCATGTGCTGTGGGTTGACCCACAATGCCATTAGGGAGGGAGTTCCAGGATTTTGACCCAAAGACTGTGAAGCAACAATAATATATTTCCAAGTCAGGATGGTGAGTGGCTTGGAGGGGAACTTGCAGATGACTGTTCCCAATTATATGCTGCCCTTGTCCTTCTAGATGGAAGCGGCCATGGGTTTGGAATGTGCTGTCTAAGGATCTTTGGTGAATTGCTGCAGTGCATCTTGTAGATGGTACACACTGCTGCTACTGAGCGTCGGTGGTGGAGGGAGTGGAATATTTGTGGATGTGGTGCCAATCAAGTGGGGCTGTTTTGTCCTGGATGGTGTTGAGCTTCTCGAGTGTTGTTAGAGCTGCACCCACCCAGACAAGTGGGAAGTATTCCATTACACTCCCGACCTGTGCCTGGTAGATGATGGACAGAATTGCATGGATAGCTGGATGGTGAATAAAGTTAAGATGGAGCTCGATAGGCAGTTGGGCATAAAGCAATTTGAAGAATATGGGGATATCCACGCGGGAAAGTGGAATTGATGCGGAAGGGCAGCTGTGAATAGTTGCATGGCTCGAAGGGGCACACAGTCTACTCCAGCTTCCAGTTCTTACATTGTAATGATTTTTTTTATTCTCAGAGTGTGGACCTCACTGTAAATCATTAACAGTTGCAGTCCCAACACTGATCCCTGAGGCACACCACTAGTCACTGATCGGCAACCAGAAAAACACTCATTCGTTCCACTCTTTGCTTTCTGTTAGTTAATCAATCCTCTATCCATGCCAATAGATTACCTGTTAACACCGTGCACCTTTACCTTATGTAGCAGTCTTTGGTGTGTGGCACCTTGTCAAATGCCTTCTGGAAATTCAGATACATCACATCCACAGGTTCCCTATTGTCCACTGCACATGTAATGTTCTCAAAGAATTCCACCCAATTATTCAAACACGACCTTCCCTTCATGAACCCATGCTGTGTCTTACCAATGGGACAATTTATATCCAGATGTCTCGTTATTCCTTCCTTGATGATAGATTCAAGCATTTTCCCGACTACAGCAGTTAAGCTAACCGGCCTAGAGTTTACCCACCTTTTGTCTGCCTCCTTTTTTAAGCAGTGGTGTCCCATTTGCTGTTTTCCAATCTTCCGAAACTGCCCCAGAGTCCAGCGAATTTTGGTAAATTACCACTAGCGCGTTTGCTATTCTCTCACCATCTCCCTGGGATGCCCAATGGAATTCACCATATAGACTGCAGAGGTTCAGGAAAATGACTAAACATCACATTCTCAAGGGCAGTTAGGGGTCGGTAATAAATGCTTGCCTTAGGTGAATTCCATTGGGCATCCCAGGGAGATGGTGAGAGAATAGCAAACGCGCTAGTGGTAATTTACCAAAATTCGCTGGACTCTGGGGCAGTTTCGGAAGATTGGAAAACAGCAAATGGGACACCACTGCTTAAAAAAGGAGGCAGACAAAAGGTGGGTAAACTCTAGGCCGGTTAGCTTAACTGCTGTAGTCGGGAAAATGCTTGAATCTATCATCAAGGAAGGAATAGCAAGACATCTGGATGTAAATTGTCCCATTGGTAAGACACAGCATGGGTTCATGAAGGGAAGGTCGTGTTTGAATAATTGGGTGGAATTCTTTGAGAACATTACATGTGCAGTAGACAATGGAGAACCTGTGGATGTGATGTATCTGAATTTCCAGAAGGCATTTGACAAGGTGCCACACTAAAGACTGCTACATAGGATAAAGGTGCACAGTGTTAACAGGTAGTCTGTTAACATGGATAGAGGATTGGTTAATTAACAGAAAGCAGAGTGGAATAAATGGGTGTTTTTCTGGTTGGCGATCAGTGACTAGTGGTGTGCCTCAGGGATCAGTGTTGGGACTGCAATTGTTTACGATTTACATACATGATTTAGAGTTGGGGATCAAGTGTAAGTGTGTCAAAATTCACAGATGACACTGGATGGAAGAGCAAAGTGCGCAGAGGATCTCCAAAGTCTGCAAAGAGATTTAGATAATCTAAGTGAGTGGGCGAGGGTCTGGCAGATGGAGTACAATGTTGGGAAATGTGAGGTCATCCATTTTGGTAGAAATAACAGCAAAATGGACTATTATTTAAATGGTAAAAAATTGCAGCATGCTGCTGTGTAGAGAGACCTGGGTGTCTTTGTGCAGGAATCTCAAGGAGTTGGTTTGCTGATGCAGCACGTAATTAAATGGAATTTTGTCCTTCATTGCTAGAGAGATGGAGTTTAAAAATAGCGAGATTATGTTGCAGCTGTATAAGGTGCTGGTGAGGCCACACCTGGAGTACTGTGTACAATTTTGGTCTCCTTACTTGAGAAAGGATATACTGGCACTGGAGGGGAGGGGGTACAGAGGAGATTCACTAGATTGATTCCGGAGTTGAGAGAGTTGGCTTACGAGGACAGACTGAGTAGACTGGGGCTATACTCATTGGAATTCAGAAGGATGAGGGGAGATCTTATAGAGTTATATAAGATCATGAAGGGAATAGATAAGATAGAAGCAGGGAAGGTGTTTCCACTGGCGGGTGAAACTAAAACTAGGGGACATAGTCTCAAAATAAGAGGAAGCAGATTTAGGACTGAATTGAGGATGAACTTCTTGAGTGGAATTCCCTGCCTAGTGAAGCAGTTGAGGCTACCTCATTGAATGTTTTTAAGGCAAGGATAGATAAATTTTTGAACAGTAAAGGGATTAAGGGTTATGGTGAGCAGGCGGGTAAGTGGAGCTGAGTCCACAAAAAGATCAGCCATGATCTTATTGAAGGGTGGAGCAGGATCGAGGGGCCAGAGGGCCAACTCTTGCTCCTAGTTCTTATGTTCTTATTAGACAAAAAGAGTATTCCATCACGCTACTGACTTGTGCCTTGTAGACGGTGCACAGGCTTTAGGGAATCTTTTGATTCGATTTATTATTGTCATGTATTTTACAGGTATATAAATAATAAAAGATTGGTTAGGGCAAGATTAGGGCCAGTCAGGGATAGCAGTGGGAAGTTGTGCGTGAAGCCTGAGGAGATAGGAGAGACACTGAATGAGTATTTTTCATCAGTATTCACGTAGGAGAAAGACAGTGTTGTCGGGGAGAATACTGCGATACCAGGTTGTAGACTGGGTAGGATTGAGGTTCATAAGGAGGAGGTGTTAGCGAATCTTGAGGGTATGAAAATTGATAAGTCCCCTGGGCCAGATGGGATTTACCCTAGGATTCTCTGGGAGGCTAGAGAGGAGATTGCAGAGCCTTTGGCTTTGATCTTCATGTCGTCGTTAGCTACAGGTATAGTGCCGGAAGACTGGAGGATGGCAAATGTTGTCCCTCTTTTCAAAAAGGGGAGTAGGGACCATCCTGGAAATTATAGACCGGTGAGCCTGACTTCTGTTGTGGGCAAGGTCTTGGAAAGAATTATAAGGGATAGGATTTATAAGCATCTAGAGAGGAATAAATTGATTAGGGATAGTCAGCACGGTTTTGTGAAGGGTAGGTCGTGCCTCACAAACCTTATTGAGTTTTTTGAGGAGGTGACCAAAGAGGTAGATAAGGGTAAGGCAGTTGATGTAGTGTATATGGATTTTAGCAAAGCGTTTGATAAGGTTCCCCATGGTAGGCTACTGCAGAAAGTGCAGATGCATGGGATTGAAGGTGATTTAGCAGTTTGGATTAGGAATTGGCTAGCTGATAGAAGACAGAGGGTGGTGGTTGATGGGAAATATTCAACCTGGAGTGCAGTTACAAGTGGTGTACCTCAAGGATCTGTTTTGGGGCCACTGCTGTTTGTCATTTTTATAAATGACCTAGATGAGGGTGTAGAGGGTTGGATTAGTAAATTTGCTGACGATACCAAAGTGGGGGGAGTTGTAGACAGCGAGGATGGATGTTACAGTTTGCAGAGGGACATAGATAGGTTGCAGAGCTGGGCCGTGAGGTGGCAAATGGAATTCAATACGGATAAGTGTGAGGTGATTCACTTTGGTAGGAATAACAGGCATATGAAATATAGGGCTAATGGAAGGACCCTTAATAGTGTTGTCGAGCAGAGGGATCATGGGGTACAAGTACATAGCTCTTTGAAAGTTGGCACCCAGGTTGATAAAGTTGTTAAGAAGGCATACGGTGTGTTAGCTTTTATTGGTAGAGGGATTGAATTTAGGAGCCGTGAAGTTATGTTACAACTGTACAAAACTCTGGTGCGGCCGCACTTGGAGTATTGCCCTGTGTTCGGACACGAATCTTCACTCACCTGAAGAAGAAGCGACACTCTGAAAGCTTGTGCTACTAAATAAACCTGCTGGACTTTAACCTGGTGTTCTGGGACTACTTTTTGTGTACAGGACATACTTGGGCAATTTTGCACATTGTCGGGTTGATGCCATTTGATCCAGTAACTGTACTGGAAGAGCTTGGCTAAGGGAAGTGGCAAGTTCTGGAGCACAGGTCTTCAATACTATAGTCAGAAGGTCCATTGCCTTTGAGGATCCAGTGCCTTTATTGATATCACGTGGAGTGAATTGATTTGGCTGTGCCTGGTATCTGAGATGATGAGGACCACTGGAAGAGGCCAAGATGGATCAACCACAATCATAGAATCTCATTTGGCCCATTGAGTCTGCACCAACAGCAATCCCCCAGGTCCTCGCTCTGTAAGTTCACAATTTACTCTGCTAATCGTCCTAAAACTCAGGTCAATTTAGTATGGCCAGTCCACCTAACCCGGACATCTTTGGACAGTGCGAGGAAACCAGAGCACCCGGAGGAAACCCACACAGACATGGGGAGAATGTGCAAACTCCACACAGAATCGAACCGGGTCCCTGGTGCTATGAGGCAGCAGTGCTAACCACTGTGCCACCCAAATAGAGCCCAATGTGGAGTTAATTACTCATTGGTGACCAGTTAGACACGGTGGTGAATAGTGATAAGGAGACATTCAAAACCTAGCAAAGGAGGACTAAAAATAGTGAGAAAAAGACAAAGAAAATAGAGTATGAGAGTAAACAAACAAAATTAGAAAATTGATTGGAAAGTGTTTTACACGTGTGTAACATCAGAGTAAAGTCACTATAGCTCGAAATGACCATCGGCCGCTTTCCCCTTTAGTGGAGGAGAGGGGCGGGGGAGGGAGGATGACAGGTGGTGTTTTAACCTGAGGATCACCACACAAGGTTGGGAAGGTAGCATCTTCACGTATAACTTCAGTCGGAATGGGGATTGGAGCCGTGCTGTTGGCACTGCTCCACACCACAAACCAGCTGTTCAGCCAACAGTTAAATAAAAAGGAAGAGAGTAGCTAAAGCAAATATTGGTCCCTTCAAGGATAAGGCAGGTACAATTATCATGGGGAATGAGGAAATGGCAATGACAATAAAGAACTAGAATGTATCTGTCCCTGCGTTAGGAGAATCAAATTAGTGGATAGGAAGCGAACTAATGTAACACTGTGATTGAAGAATGGAGAGAGGGAGAACAGGTAACTACAGGCCAATTAGCCTGACATCAGCAACTAGGAATATGTTGGAATCTCCAATTAAGGCAGGTTCAACAATACACTGAGAAAATCAGCACACAGTTAGATAAAATTAACATGGTTTTATGAGAGGGCAACTGTCTTTCACAACTTTTAGTCGAGATTTTTGAGAATATAACTCAAAGGGTGGCTAAAGCTGGGGTGAACTGGGATTTCAATAAAGTGCCGCTCAAAAGGTTAAGAGGCTTTGTTGGGGTTGGTAGATTAGGTTCAGCTCATTGGGTCTGCAGTGACAACAATCCCATTGATGCCCTAACCCCATAACCCCATGTATTTACGCTCCCAATCCCCCAAACACTAAGGGGCAATTTAGCATCAGCAATTCGCGGAACCTGAACTGTGGGAGGAAACCAGCACATCTGGAGGAAACCCACGCAGACATGGGGAGAATGTGCACATTCCTCAATGACATTCACTCGAGGCCAGAATTGAACCCAGGTCCCTGAAGATGTGAGACAGCAGTTCCCTCAGAAACTCTGTCAGTAAAATCACCTTCTAAACTCCAGTGGGTATGGGCCAATCTGCTCAACTTCTCCTCCTTAAACTGACCATTAGCCAAGAATCAGTCCATTGAACCAACTCTGAACAATTTTTTAACTTCATTCATGGACGTGGGTATCAATGGCTGGGCCAGCATTTATTGCCCATCCCTAGTTGCCCTTGGAGGGCAGTTAAGAGTCAACCACATTGCTGTGGCTCTGGAGTCACACGTAGGCCAGACCGGGGTAAGGACAGCAGATTTCCGTCCCTAAAGGACAGTAGTGTTTTTCCTGACAATCTGCAATCGTTTCATGGTCATCAGTAGATTCTTAATTCCAGATTTTTTTTTGTGGAATGCAAATTCGACCAATTGCTGTGGTGGGATTCAAACCCAGGTCCCCAGAACTGGGTGGGTTTCTGAATTAATAGTCTGGTGATAATATCACTAAGCTATCACCTCCCCATTCTTTCCAATGCAAGCAAATGCCTTTGTATATAAGGAGACCAAAACTGTACACAGTATTCCAGGCGCAGTCTCACCAATGCTCTGTACAGATTTACTTCATCATAGAATCTTTATAGAGCAGAAGGTGTCTATTCGGCCCATTGAGTCTGCACTGACAACAATCCCACCAAGGCCTTATTCCTGTAACCCCGTTCTTTACCCCACTAACCTGCGCATACCAGGACAATTCAGCACTTAACCTGCACATCTTTGGACTGTGGGAGGAAACAGGAGCACCTGGAGGGAACCCGCACAGACACGGGGAGAACATGCAGATTCTACATAGACAGTCACCCAAGCTGGGAATTGAACCCGAGTCCCTGGCGCAGTGAGGCAGCAGTGTTAACCACTGTGCCGCCCGTGTATTTATATACCTATTGTAAGAAAGACCAATATTCTAAGTGCCTCTTTATTCATTTGCTGTACTTGTGAGCTAACATCCTGTGACTCACACGCAAGCACAGTCAGATCCCTCTGGGCTGCAATCATTCTCCAAATTCTACCTTTTGATTTTCCCAGACAAAATGGGCCATCTCATATCTGCCCACATTATACTCCCACCTGGCAACTTTACACCCACTCATTTAACCTGCCTAGGTCTTCACGAATTGCAATGGTTAGCACCTCACAGTAGCAGCATGAAAGATACAAGGAACTTAAGTAACCAATTGTGGAGACATTGAAGGTGAACTGGACTATTTCCAAACATAAAGTAAAGGTAAAGTTTACTTATTAGTGTCACAAATAGGTTTTACATTGACGCTGCGATAAAGTTACTGTGAAAAATCCCCTAGTTGCCACACTCCTGTTCAGAAACACTGAGGAAGAATTTAGCACGGCCAACGCACCTAACCAGCACGTCTTTCAGAGTGTGGGAGGGAATTGGAGCACCTGGAGGGAACCCACGCAGACACTGGAAGAATGTGCAGACTCTGCATAGACAGGGGCCCAACCAGGGATCAAACCCACGTCCCTGGCACTGTGCGACAGCAGTGCTAACCACTGTGCCACCATGCTGCCGGGGAATCAAACCCGGGTCCCTGGGCGCTGTGAGGCAGTAATGCTAACCACTGTGCCACCGTGCTGCCCCTAGCAGCCAGTCAGGCAGGCTTTAGCTGACACTGGTGGAGGCTGGAATTTCCCGACGTTCCAGCCAACTTAAAACGGCATGTTAAGAATCTGATGGAGAGGTGCAGGTGGAATGGGAAGGTGAATATTTCTAGGTGACGGAGGAGGCTGGGGGGAGCTGTGAGATTGAATAGACATTGGAAGCGGATTCAATAGCAACTTCCTGGAGAGAATTGAATAGTTAGCTGAAAAGCAGGAATTTCCAGGGCTGCGAGTGATAAGGAGAGGGAGTGCGACTAATTGGATATCTCTTTCAAAAACCTAACATTCTCGTTCGGAGCTGTTTAATGTATTCTATGAAAAATTCTGTAATGGTTGCAAAATTTGCAAGTAGTTGCTCGCAGTGGTCATGCTACAATAGAGAGACATGACCTCAGTTTTGCAACTGACCAATGCCACTTTGTTACTGATAACATAACCAAGCCATTTCCATTCAGAATCCCTTTTAGCATTTAAAGCCTTTATTCTCAACAGTCTCACAACACCAGGTTAAAGTCCAACAGGTTCATTTGGAATCACTAGCTTTCTGAGCACTGCTCCTTCATCAGGTGAGTGGAGCGGTAGGATTCACAAACGCGGCATATAGAGACAAAGACACAACTGCAGGATAATCGCATCCCGACCATTATCTTGCCATTCTGACTGTATCTATATGCCGTGTTTGTGTAACCTACCCCTCCACTCATCTGATGAAGGAGCAATGCTCAGAAAGCTAGTGATTCCAAATAAACCTGTTGGACTCTAACCTGGTGTTGTGAGACTTCTTACTGTGCCCACCCCAGTCCAATGCTGGCATCTCCACATCATGGCTTTAATCTCAACAACCAGGTCACTGGACAGGTACAGAACTAAATGGGTTAAATTTACAAGGATAGGTAGCATGGGCTAAGCTATTTCCTGAGTATCTAGGATTGAGGTGTGGCCCAATGGAGGAGAAATTGATAGGATCGAGAGAGAGAAACTATTCCCCCTGAATGGGGAAAGGGGCCTGCTGGGGGAGGAGAGAGGAATAGGTAAATCCACAAGGGGACAGATAGACCTTAAAATATAAGCCACACCTTTCAGAGGTGACACCAGGGTGCAGTTTTTTGTACGAAGGGAAGGGGGGGTGTGGTGTGCTGTGGAGATTTGAAACCCTCTTCCTCAGAAAAACTACTGAGGTCAGAGTGGCGAGGCAGGGGGTGAATTGAAAAATTCAAGGCTAATGGATCCTTGCTGGAAAATCTCAGCGGATCTGACAACATCAGTGGGGAGAGAATTGAGCCAACGTTTCGAATCAGGACTCAGAGGCTCTCAGTTCTGACAAAGAGTCATCTAGATTTTGACTTGGACAAGTTGCAGAGCTGGGCCAAGAGGTGGCAAATGGAGTTTAATGTGGAAAAGTGTGAGGTAATGCACTTTGGCAGGCACAATAAATGTGTAGAGTATAGGGCTAATGGTAGGGCTCTTAATAGTGTTGAGGAACAGAAGGATCTTGGTGTATGGTCAATAGATCCTGAAAGTAGGCAGTCAAGTGGATAAAGTTGTTAAGAAGGCATATGGAGTCTTAGCTTTTATTGGTAGGGGGATTGAATTGGAGCCGCAGCATCATGTTGCAACTGTACAAAACTCTAGTGCGGCCGCACTTGGAGTATTGTGTGAGTTCTGGTCCCACATTAAAGAAAGATGTGGAGGCATTGGAGAGGGTACAGAGGAGGTTACAGGATGTTGCCTGGTATGGAGGGCAGGTCTATGAAGAGAGGTTGAAGGATTTGAGGTTGTTTTCGTTAGAAAGGAGGCGGCTAAGGGGGATCTTATTGAACATATAAGATATTAGAGGTTTGATAGGGTGGACAGTGATAGCCTTTTTCTAGGATGGAAAAGCTAGCACGAGGGGACACACTTTAAATTAAGGGGTATGAGTTATAGGACGGATATCAGAGGTAGGTTCTTTACTCAAAGAGTGATTAGGGAGTGGAATGCCCTGCCTGCAGTGTTGTAGATGCGCAAGTTTGGTGCGTTTAAGAGGTTAGTTGATAAGTATATGGATGAGAAGGGAATGGTTTAGTTAGGAGGGGCATTGTTTTTATTTTGGTCGGCACAACATCGAAGGCCGAAGGGCCTGTTCTGTGCTGTATTGTTCTATGTTCTATGTTCTATGTTCTATTTGAAAACGTTGGCTTGATTCTCTCCCCTCCCCCCCCGCCCCCACAGATCCTGCCAGACCCGCTGAGATTTTCCAGCATTTTCTGTTTTTAAGATTCCAGCGGTATTTTGCTCATTATATCGATAGATTCTTGTTCGATCAGAGAATTCAGGGTTACGAAACTGAGCTGAGTGAATTGGGGTTGGGACGCAGGGGCATAATCCAATCGAAATGCAGAACACGCTTAAAGAGTTGCCCTGGGGACCGCAGCAGGGAACTAGAGATTCCGCAAACTCCCGAGTAGTTCAAGTAAAATACGGGACTTGAACAGATAGCTTTCATTTGTAGAGAATGGGCTCTTACATATAAATAGAAACATGGAAGTTTACAGCTTAGAAACAGGCCCTTCAGCTCAACTTGTCCATGCCATCTTTTTTTTTAACCCCTGAGCTAATCCTAATTGCCCACATTTGGCCCAAATCCCTCTAAACCCATTGTACCCATGTGACTGTCTAAATGTTTTTTAAAAGACAAAATTGTACCCACCTCTACTACTACTTCTGGCAGCTTGTTCCAGACATACACCACCCTCTGTGTGAAATAATTGCTCCTCTGGACCCTTTTGTATCTCTCCCCCTCACCTTAAACCTATGCCCTCTAGTTTTGCGCGTAAACTTCAGCCAATCAGCATCAACTTGCCCAAAGAATCAATTCCCCCTGTAGTGCCAATTTCAAGTTTGGTATTCTCGAAAATCAGCCTCGATACCATGTCTCTTCTTTTACCAGCGATACTCTATGCTATCGAGCAATACTTTAGGTCAACTGGCCACAAATAACCCCTCCCCTTCCTCTCTGAAACAAATGTCAACAGATAAGACAGGTAGATGCACAGAAAGATGAGACAGAGCAATAGATAGATGGATAGAGATCTACCTTTATATGGTCTCGGACTGCGAGAATCCCCTTCCAAACCACGCTGTAGCACCAATCCTGGCCTCTCCCCTCCTAAAGTTGGCATAGACAGAATTGTTTGAAGATTTTTGGGTGGCAATAGAGTACGGTGCCCCCAAAACTCCCCTGACAGCTCACAGCTTTTACAAAAGAACATTTCTTTCCGCCAAGTGGATCATATGTAATCGTCATAATTAAAGCTCCGTAACAGGAAAAGAAAAGATAACCTTTATATTTTGAAACAAAACACGAAAGGAAATAAATAAAGAGGCTGGGTATATACATGCAGCAAATGGGGCAGAGGAGATGGTCAGAAATGACAATGGCGAATTCTGTAGGTTATTAACACAGCTGAAGCTTTGCTTAGGTCCAAATTATTACCTTACATTCGCTGTCACAAAGTGTTAAGTTAGGTTTTTAGAGGAAGCAAACCCCAATGAGACTCCAGTTCAAAGAGATACACCCACCCCGGGGCTGGAACTTTCTGCCTGAGTTTGCCCCCCCAGGACCACAGAATCCCACCAGAGGTCAACAGACTTTTCCATGGTCCGTCCCTCTGCCCACTTTGATTTCCACAGTGGGCTGAATGGGAAAATTCACCCCCAGGATCTGCAATGTATTCAGGGATAGTTAGTGAGTGACGAGGGCAGTGCTGAAGTTTCTACCATTTAATACAGGGTCAGATGGTGCGAGAGGTCTCCAGGTTATTCCACTTTTTTACACCAGATTTCCTTTTACCACACTCCACGATGGCACAATGGTTAGCATTGCTGCCTCACAGTGCCAGGGGCCTGGGTTCGATTCCTGGCTTGGCTCACTGTGTGGAGTTTGCACATTCTCCCCATGTCTGTGTGGGTTTCCTCTGGTTTCTTCCCACAGTCCAAAGATGTGCTGGTTAGGTTCATTGGCTGTGTTAAATTCTCCCTCGGTGTACCCGCACAGGCGCCAGAGCGTGGTGACTCGGGGAATTTCACAGTAACTTCATTGCAGCGTCAATGTAAGCCTACTTATGATACTAATAAATAAACTTTGCTTTTTCTTATTCTTTTCCCAGGTAATGGCTGAGTTGTCTCCAGCACATACTGTTTATGGATGTAATTTTAAAATGCTACATTTGAAGATAGAATGAAATAAGGAATTGGGACGTTGCTGATAGTTTTAATTCCAATCCATTTCCTCTACCCAGCCATCCTTACTGAATGATAATGACTCTGCTGATTATACACGGTAAAATCAATGGGAATCGGGGAAGAAAGCTCTCCGCTGGTTGGAGTCATGCCTGGCACAGAGGAAGATGGTTGTGGTGGCCTCCCTTCCATCATAAGGTCAGGAGTGAGGATATTTGCTGATGATTGTACAACGTTCAGCACCATTCACAATTCTCCAGATACTGAAGCAGTTCATGTCCCAAGGTCTGGACAATATCCAGGCTTGGCTGACAAGTGGCAACTAACATTTACAAGTACCAAATGCCAAGCAATGGTGTTATCATCATTGAACACCACCCCCACCCCGCCCACTATCAACATTCTAGGGATTACCATTAGCCAGAAAGTGAACTGGACTCAGCCACATAAATACCAGGGCAGGTCAGAGGCTGGGAATGTGGCAGCAAGTTACCCAAAGCCTGTCCGCCATCTACAAGACACCAGTCGGAAGCGTGATGGAACATTCTCCACTTGCCTGGGTGGATGCAGCTCCAAAAACACTCAAGAAGCTCGACACCATCCAGGACAAAACAGCCCGCTTCCCTGATACTACTTTAAACATCCATTTCTCCCATCACCGCTGTACAGCAGCAGCCAGTGTGTACCATCTACAAGATGCACTGCAGTAACTCACCAAGGCTCCTTCCAAACCCACAACCTCTACCATCTACAAGGACAAGGGTAGCAGATACTTGGGAACACCACCACCTGAAGGTCCCCTTCCAAGCCATTCACCATCCTGACTTGGAAATATATTGGCCGTTCCTTCACTGTCAAAAAAGTCCCACCCTAACAGCACTGTGGGTGTACCTACACCACGGGAAATTGCAGCGGTTCAAGGTAGCGGCTCACCACCACCTTCTCAAGGGGCAATTAGGGACGGGCAATAAATCCTGCCTTAACACACATCCTCTCGACAAATAAACAACAACCTGGCACACTATATGTTTTGTAATGAGTTCCTAGTTTGTCTGTTCAGTTTCTCTGGAGCAAGACAAGGGGAAGAGTTAAAAAAATCATAGAATCGGCCAAGCAGAGAAGGAGTCCATCCTGTGCCAACTCTTTGAAAGAGTGTCCAATTACCCTCATTCTCTTTTCCCTGCAATTCTTTTCAACTAGCCATCAACAATGAACAAAGAACTGTACAGGCGAGGGACAGGCCCTTCGGCCCACCAAGCCTGTGCTGACACATGACACCTTTCTAAAGACCTTTTGCCTCTACGTGGTCCGTATCTCTCTATTTGCTGCCTATTCACGTATCTGCCTCTTAAACGTTGCCATTGTATCTGCTTCTACCACCTCCTCTGGCAGTACACCCCAGGCACTTACCATCCTCTGTGTAAAAAACTAGCCTCTGATATCTCTGTTAAACTTTCCCCCTTTAACCTTAAACCTTCGTCTTTAGTAACTGACATTTCTACCCTGGGAAAAAGACTCCGACTATTCGATCTAAACATGCCTCTCACAATTTTGTAAACTTCTATCAGGTTGCCCCTCAGCCTCTGAAGTTCCAGTGAGAATAAACCAAGTTGTCCGATCTCTCCTCATCACTAGTACTCTCCATACCAGGCAACATCCTGGTAAACCTTTTCCCCATGCTCTCCAAAGCCTCCTCCTGGTAGTGTGATGACCAGAATTGGACACTGTGGCCCAACTGACGTTCAATACAGCTGCAACATGACTTGCCAATTTTTAAGCTCCAATGTCCCAACTGATGAAGGCAAGTACTTTCTTGATTACCTTATCCACTCGTATGGATGAGGCACAGTACCACAGGGAGCAGCATGGTAACACAGTGCTCAGCACTGCTGCTTCACAGGGACCTGGGTTCAATTGGATCACTGCCTGTGTGAAGTCTGTACATTCTCCCCGTATCTGTATGGGTTTCCTCTGGGTGCTCCGATTTCCCCCTGCAGTCTGAAAGACGTGCTGGTTAGGTGCATTGACCCGGACAGGCGCTGGACTATGGTGACTAAGGGAATTTCACAGTTAATATAAGCCTTACTTGTGACTAATAAACAAACTTTAAAAACAGGGAACTGCAGCCCTGTATGCTTCAATCCCTCTGAATGTTAACGCCTCGATGGGTTCTGCCATTTACTTCTTTTCTATTCATTCATGGGACATGGGTATCGCTGGCTGAGCCAGCATTTATTGCCCATCCCTCGTTGCCTAAGGGCAATTGAGAGTCAACCACATTGCTGTGGCTCTGGGGTCACATGTAGGCCAGACCAGGTAAGGATGGCAAATTTCCTTCCCTAGAGGACATTAGTGAACCAGATGGGTTTTCCTGACAATGGTTTTATGGTCATCAGTAGATTCTTAATTCCAGATTTTTTTATTGAATTCAAATTCCATGAACTGCCATGGCGGGATTCGAACCCAGGACCCCAGAACATTAGCTGAGTTTCTGGATTAATAATCCAGCGATAGATAATACCACTAGGCCATCATGCCCCCTGAGTGCAGTAAGCCGACCCTTATCTCCTGCCCACACTCCAGCACGTTCCAGTAGCGCAGCGCAAGGAGAGTTGATGATATACAAACCGGCACATCACCCATTCTAGGTACAGTACGGAAAACTTTTCCCAAGTGAATGCCCATCGCTCCCAACTTCTGTCGATATTTCAGACACCACTTTACACAACAATACAGCACAGGAGCCCTTTCGGCCCATCCTGCCTGTGCTACCCCATTAGTCTTACCCTCCCTTCCCCAAAACCCTTTTCTTTTCACGTATTTACCCCGTTTGACAGTTAGCGTGAAATTCTCTTCCCACTTCCTATCAAACAGTGCTCATTCCAGACTGGCAAAGACCATTTGCGCTGTCGAGTGCAGGGTATCCTGCAGTTACCCAATCAAACACGGACTGTAACCAAGACGGGGAAGTCCCGGGTCACAAGATCACTGGCTGCCGGCTGGACACCACATCCCATGTCCCGGAATTCCCCCATCCCACCCGCCAACTGGGATTTTAGGCGGTGAGTTGCGGACAATGTGAAACCCCATTCTCGGTCGGGTGGGAATTTCCGGCTTTTAGACCAGCGCGGCCTAAGAATTCCGCCCATAATCTCCTGCCTTGGTCAATCTGCTGGACTCTCCTCCCTTCTACTCCTGACATTGACCATCCAACACACCAATCCTCCACTGCCCACTAGTAAGAAGTCTCACAACACCAGGTTAAAGTCCAATAGGTTTATTTGATAGTAAACCCACAAACTTTCGGGGTTTGAACCTTCATCAGGTGAATA
This sequence comes from Sphyrna mokarran, assembly GCA_024679065.1. NCBI lineage: Eukaryota > Metazoa > Chordata > Chondrichthyes > Carcharhiniformes > Carcharhinidae > Sphyrna > Sphyrna mokarran. The sequence continues at coordinate 5,672,442 of JAGIQG010000007.1, forward strand.
AAGAGTTCTCCACTCTCCTGATGAACTCCAGAGCTCTCAACTCACCTGACGAAGGGGAAAACCCCGAAAGTTTGTGGGTTTACTATCAAATAAACCTGTTGGACTTTAACCCGGTGTTGTGAGACTTCTTACTGTGTTTACCCCAAGGCAACGCCGACATCTCCACATCTCAACTGGAACACATCAGGATTCAACATGGCCAGATGGAATGATTCCTCCTTGTCACCTAACAGCCGTCTGTCACCTCAACTCCCAATACAACAGCGGCTTTCCAATCAAATCTTAAAGCCTGCAATTTATTGACAGCAACGATGATATTGCTCCCCCGCCCCGTCTTTTGTTCCCAGATGTGTCCCGAATGTCTTTAATTCCTGGGAGTCCACAGTAAGACTGGAGAGTGAGTTACTCTACTGGTGAGAGTGAGCCTGATTGTAGGTGTGTGCTCGTGCATGCTGCGAGGGGTGGCAGAAGGGAAGGAGAGCTATAAATATGCAGTACACTGTTAGCATATCCCAGCCTTCTGAAGAATACACAGCTCACCAATGCGAAGGGGGCAGAAAAGGTTGACTCTGCGAACTGGATGATCGATAAATACAGACACCATTTTGCCGTGATGGTGTCTGGCTGTTTCTTCTGCTGTGATTGGTGGACTAGGGTTTGGCCGTCAAAATCTTTTCATCCACGCCCGTGGCAACGGGAGGGCTTGAGAAACAGTGAGATGTTGTCATAGGAACTAGAAGCAGGAGGAGGCCATTCGGCCCTTCGATCCTGCTCTGCCATTCATTTTGATCATGGCTGATCATCCAATTCAATATCCTGATCCCTCCTTTCCCCCCATATCCTTCGATCCCTTTAGCCCCAAGAGCGATATCTAATTTCTTCTTGAAATCAGACAACGTTTTGGCCTCAGCTACTTTCTGTGGGAGTGAATTCCACACATGCACCACCCTCTGGGTGAAGAAATTTCTCCTCACCTCAGTTCTAAAAGGTTTACCCCCTTATCCTCAAACTCTGACCCCTCATTCTGTACTCCCCCACCATCAGGAACATTCTTTCTGAATCTACCCTGACTAACCCTGTTAGAATTCTATAAGTTTCTATCAGATCCCCTCCAACTCTTCCAAAGTCCAGTGAATATAATCCTAACCGACTTAGTCTCTCCTCGTGTGACAGACCTGCCGTGCCAGGAGCATATCATGAATGGGAGAGAGTGAGGGAGGGTTGGAATCCACACGATCCTCAATTGACAATGACCAATGGCACACACACATCTACCTGCTCTGCTTTCTGTAACTTGGTCAAAAGCCAGTCTATTTCACACACGGGACTCTGTTAGTTTCCCCAGAAGAGATGCCCGGTGATGCAGAGGGGGGGACATTCCGGGGAGGAACTGGGGGAGGGGGTCTCGATAAGCCAAGCAGCAAGAGCCCTACAGGAACATTCATAAGAAGCACGCTGGCTCTTGCTCTCTTTGCCAGCAACAGAAAAATAAACAAAATAAGTGAGAATAAATCGAAAGAAAACCGAACGTTGTCGACTCGAACTGCAATGTGCAAGAGTGTGCGCCAAAAAGAAAATCTTAGGGCAAATCAGCTTACCTATCATATGATTGGCCACGTGAACCTGGATGTCCCATTCACACTGAAAGATCATCTGACATTTGATGCATTGGTATGTCCTCTTCTTGGATGAGTCGGCAAGATAGACGGGGAGGGGGGGAATGGAAAGAAAAGCAAGAGATGTCAAACTGATCAGGTTGTCTGAAGCAAGGGAATTGACAAAGCATTGTTATTTTTCTTAATTAAATAAGATCTAGATGCTAATCATAGAATCCCCACAGCGCAGAAGGAGGACATTCGGCCCATCAAGCCTGCACAATCCCCATCCAGGCCCCATTCCCGTAACCCCATGTATTTACCCTGCTAATCCCCCCTGACACTGGGTGCAATTTAGTACGGCCAATCAACGTAACCCACATATCTTTGGAGTGCGGGAGACAACTAGAGAATCTGGGGGAATCCCACATGGAGAGAACACACAAATTCCACACAGAACAGACAAATTCCAGGCCGGAATTGAACCCGGGTCCCTGGCACAGTGAGGCAGCAGCGCTAACCACTGTGTCACCGTGCCACCTCATAATTTCAACAGCTGTCGAAAATCTGTAGATACAAACCTTTGTGTTGTCAGGGAGGGGCGCAATAAGGGGTAGGGGGGCTGGCATGGAGCTACTTGGGCTGAATGGCCTTCACTGTACATGCTAAAGGACTGTGTTGCCTTGGAGGGAAAATTGCCAACAAAGCCTGTTCGTCAGTCCGTACTGTAGCATTTGTCCATTTTCCAAGCAGATTCTGAATAACAAACCCAGAAGATGTCTTGCAACCCCTGCTTTGGCTCAGCTGACTGCACGCTTGCTCCTCAGTTACGAGTTTCTGGTTTACTACAGTGCTTAACAAAAGCCAAGGCTGACACTCCAGTGCAGTACTGAGGGAGTGCCACAGTGTTACAGGGCATTGGTGAGACCATATCTGGAGTGTTGTGTACAGTACTGGTCGCCTTATCGGAGGAAGGTTGCAAATGTGTTAGAAGAGGTTCGGAGAAGGTTTTTCAGACTAACACCTGAGAGACAAAACACAGTTTCCAACAACAGGTGTGGTTGGACAACTTTTCTGAATAATCCTCACAGTGTGAAGAATAACACTGCCAACGAATTAGCAGTTGAACTTGCAGTATCATGTATTTGCATGGATTGGAAGCTACAGATAAAGAACAAAGAACAACACAGCACAGGAAACAGGCCCTTCGGCCCTACAAGCCGCCATTTCAACATCCAGCAAGTGCCTCCAATGACCTTTGTCTACGCCCACTGGATTCCATAATAAAGGTATGCAAATTTAGAGAATTATAACCAGATTGAGAGACAACTAATACAGGGACAATTTGTTAATACCAATCAGCCTAAAAGCACGTTTTTGGGGTGTGGAAGGAAACCGGAGCATCCGGAGAAAACCCATGCAAGAGAATGTGCAAACTCCCGCAGGCACAGGCCCAAATCCATGTATCTGCACAGCACAGCAATAGTCACTGAGTTGTCACATTGCCCATCAAATGGTCCAGGTCAAGCGTACACTAACGACGTGAAGCACTAGGATCCTCTCGAAGCAATATGTTAATACACAGGACCCTGTTTTTTGCAGACAGAAAGAATATCTGTACATATTGAAAATCAACTTAGAACACAACAGCGCAAACAGGCCCTTCGGCCCACAAGTTGCGCCAATCATATCCCTACCTACCAGGTCTATCTATAAACCTCAATCCCATTAAATCCCATGTACTCATCCAGAAGTCTCTTAAAAGACCCCAATGAGTTCACCTCTACCACCAATGGCAGCTGATTCCACTCACTCACCACTCTCTGAGTGAAAAACCTACCCCTGACATCTCCTCTGAACTTGCTCCCCACACCTTAAACCTGTGTCCTCTCGTAGTGACCATTTCAGCCCTGGGAAATAGCCTCTGAGAATCCACCCTATCTATACCTCTCAACATCTTATAAACCTCGATCGGGTCGCCTCTCAACCATCGTCTCTCCAGGGAGAAAAGACCTAGCTCCCTCAACCTACCTTCATAAGGCAACTTGACGGTTTTCAGTTAACGATGCAGTTTCTATAGCAACACCTCCACCAGTTTACATGCCAACCAACCAGCACTCTCTTCTCATGAAATATAAATTGTTGTTTCCCTTTACATTTGATATTTCTGCAAATTGCCCTGATGAGTACAAGATGAAAAAGTTTGACAGCGTGTGTCCTTTTACACTAATAATTAATAAATCTGAAATAAATGCTTATCTCGTGGAATCATAGAGGTTACAGCATGGAAACAGGGTCTTTGGCCCAACTTGTCCATACTGTCCAGTTTTACCACTAAGCTAATCCCAATTGCCCACTTTTGGCCCATACCCCTCGATATCCATCTTACTCATGTAGCTGTCTAAATACTTTTTAAAAGACAAAATTGTACCCGCCTCAATACTACCTCTGGCAGCTTGTTCCAGACACTCACCAGCCTCTGTGTGAAAAAAAATTGCCCCTTTGGACCCTCTTGTGTCTCTCCCCTCTCATCTATGCCCTCTAGTTTTAGACTCCCCTACCTTTGGGCAAAGATATTGACTACCTAGCTGATCTAGTCCCCTCATTATTTTATAGACCTCTATAAGGACACTCCTCAGCCTCCTACGCTCCAGAGAAAAAAGTCCCAGTCCAGCTAGCCTCCCCTTGTAACTCAATCCTCAAGTCCCAGTAGCATCCTAGTAAATGTTTTCTGCATCTTTCTAGTTTAATAATATCCTTTCTAATTAACAATAAATTTTCATTAACAGTAACTTGAAACTACTGAATTATTATAAAACCCAGCTGGATCACTAAAGTTAAAGTTTATTTATTAGTCACAAGTTGGCTTACATTAACATGGCGATGAAGTTACTGTGAAAATCCTCTAGTCACCACACTCTGGTGCCTGTTCGGGTACACTGAGGGAAAATTTAGCACAGCCAATGCCTCAAGCCCACACATCCTTGGACTGTGGGAGGAAACCGGAGCACCTGGAGAAAACCCATGCAGACACGGGGAGAATGTGCAAATGCCACAAAGACAGTCCCTGAACCCAGAATTGAAGCCAGGTCCCCATCACTGTGAGGTAGCAGTGCTAATCACTGTGCCATTCCATCACTGTACTGCCCCAATGTCTGTTAGGGAAGGAAATCTGCTGTCTTTACCCGGTCTGGCCTACAAGTGATTCCAGAGCCACAGTAATGTAGTTGACCCTTAACTGAACTCTGAACTGGTCAAATGAGACACTCAGATGATTGTGAAACTGTTATACAGAAGACTGCAGGGGCAACAGCGGCTCAAGAAGGCAGCTCACCATCACCTTCTCAAGGGGCAATTAGAGATGGACAATAAATTCCGGGCCCGGCCAGCGATACACATAAGAACCAACAGAAAAAAGCCTTTATTTCCAAACTTAAAGCAAAATGCTACCTTGCTATTTGAAAGTAGATTCTCTGGATTATTGATCCAATAACATTCTCCTACACTAACGTCCTGTCCAGTTTTTATAGGAGGGGAATCGAGAAACCGGAGGGCCCAGATTTAAAGTAATTATTAAAATAGGGAAGAGTGACATGAGGAAGCACAGCGAGTGGTTTGGGGTCTGGAATGTTCTGCCTCAGACTGTGGTGGAGGCAAGTTCAATCGAAGCTTTATTATTTATTTACTTGTGACTATTATTTAGTCACAAGTAGGCTTACATTAACATTGCAATGAAGTTACTGTGAAACTCCCCTAGTCATCACACTTTGGCACCAGTGAGTGTGTGTATGAGTGTATGTGAGAATGTGTGTGAGAGTGTGTGTGAGAGTGCATGTATATGCATGCACGTGTGTGTGTATGCATATGTGTGTGTGTGTGCATGCACGAGTGCGTGTACAAGAATGTGTGTGTATGTGAATGTGAGTGAGTGTGTGTGTGTGTCTGTGCATGCACGTGTGTGCGCGCATGCGTGTGCATGCATATGGGGTGTACGTATATGTGTGCGTGCATGTGTGTGTGCGTGCACGTATATCTGTGCATGTATGTGTGTGTGTGTCTGAGTGTGTGTGTCAGTGAGTGTGTGTGCATATGTGTACGTGTGTGTGCATGTGTGTATATGTGTGTGCATGTGTGTGCATGTGTGTGTGAGAATGTAAGCGTGTGTGTGCGTGTACTGGAATGCGAGTGTGTCCTCAGTGTCAGAATCATTTCCTGTAACGGACACAGACTGACTTGGAATCTCATTTCATTTCAATGTGTCAGAGGCCAAGAAAGGTTTTCTTTCTGAATTCCCGGGCTACACTTCCTGAAGCAAGGCAAGGGGAAAAGCTTGTTAATATTCCGGGCAATCTGATTCCTCCACCTCAAAATCGCTTGCAATGTAATGTCTCACACTGGCGCAGTCAAACACTACAACCTGGACCTTGCCCAGCTAACCCTACAAAGCAGCCTCCATTTGGTAGAATCCAATATATTCCACACACACTCGTGAGGAAAGTCAGACAGGAAGATATTTAAAGCTTGGCACCTGAGCAAACATGAACTGTGTCCCAGTGCCAGGAACCTCTCTGCGTATTACAGAGGGCTTTCTGTCCCGCTCACACAACCAGTTTATAAGCTCACCGGCAAACTTATCACCAGAAACCCGACTTGGCAACTCAGGCGGAATCTGAAATTAAACATTACACTTCTACTGCTCCCCCACCCTTCGTAAAAAAAACTCCCCGAGTGCTGGTACTGATTCCAGACAGGACACAAACACACTCCCTCCTCAAGGAGCACACCCCCCACCGCCTCCCCACCCCCCCTCTCCCCACCCAAAACACTCCAGTTGCGGACAAGCCTTCCCTCTCAAACAGGACATCAGCTTCCCATCTCAGAGTGAGGAGGTCACAGAGCACAGCGTACCAGGGCCTCGATAACGACTTTACAATGTTTTTATTCATTCGTGGGACATGGGTGTCACTGGCTGGGCCCAGCATTTACTGTCCATCCCTAGTTGCCCTTGGAGGGCAGTTGAGAGTCAACCACATTGCTGTGGCTCTGGTGTCACATATAGGCCAGACCGGGGCAAGGACAGCAGATTTCCTTCCCTAAAGAACACCAGAGAATCAGATGGGTTGTTTTAGACATTGCAGTGCCATAGTGGTTGGCACTGCTGCTTCACAGTGCTAGAGACCTGGTTTTGATTCGCAGCTTGGATTGATGTTGAGTTTGTATGTTCACCTCGTGTCTGTGTGGGTTTCCCCCCATATTCTGAAAGACGTGTTGATTAGGGTGCATTGACCCGAACAAGTGCCGGATCGTGGCAACTAGGGGAATTCCACAGTAACTTCACTGCAGTGTTAATGTAAGCCTTACTTGCAACCTTTAAACTTAAACTATGATTTCACAGTAGCTTCTTAATTCCAGATTTTTTTTTTAAGAGCAACACAGCACGGGAAACAGGCCCTTCGGCCCAACGAGCCCGCGCCGCCGTCATAACTATATAGTAGCAATTCCATTATCCTATTCTAAATTTAGGTTATTCCTAATATGGAAGACTCTCACTATAGGGACAATTTGTTTCCCAATCAGCCTAAGAGCGAATTTTTGGGTTGTGGGAGGAAACCGGAGTGCCCGGAGAAAACCCACGCAACCACGGGGAGAACGCGCAAACTCCCGCAGACACCGGCCCAATTCCAAGTGTCTGCACAGCCACATCGATAGTCTCTGAGCTGTCATGGTGCCCTTCAGATGGTCCAGATAAAGCACTCATTTACGACATGAAGCACCAGGCAACCCATGAATCAACATCCAAGAGCTGTCCTCGCACCACCTGCCGAATGCATGCTCCTTGTTGGTCAAGTATGGACCGAATTACCTGTGGAAAAAAAGCCATAGTTAAACAGTCCTACTATATCCCTCTATCTGCATACCGCTCATGTGGCTGTCCAAGAGACCCTTAAACAGCCCTAGCGTGCCTGCTCCCACCACCTTACTCGGCAGTGCATTCCACACTCCCACTACCCTTTGTGTGAAAAACTGCCCTCTAATATTCGTCTTATACATAGCCCCCTCACCTTAAGGCCATGACCCCTCGTCCTATCCATTTCTGAAGTTTTACTGAGTTCAAATTCCACCATCTGCTGTGGCAGGATTCGAATCCGGGTCCCCAGAACACTAGCTGGGTTTCTGGATTAGTAGTTCAGTGATAATATCACTGGACCATCATCTCCCACTTGCATTTACATATCGCCACTTAAGGTCATTCTGTACAGAAAAACCCCAATCAAGCAGTGTGGGTCTCAGCCAGCCCAGGACACTGCACGGCGCTGGCAAACAAAATGTGCTGACACTACGCAACACGAAGTGGTGTTACAGCGGGTCACAGAGGTCTGGTTTAAGAAGCGTCTGAGAGGATGTGGAGCTCAAAGAGAGAGAATGCGGGACTGCTATTGACGGAAGGGTTAAAATCACGGAGGCGCAAGGAGGCAGAATTGAAGGAGGGCAGATTGTATCAGAGGGCAAAATGGTATTGAGATCAAAGTAAGATGTCTCACAACACCAGGTTTAAGTCCAACCAGTTTATTTGTTAGTAAACGCACAAGGTCCCCAAAAGCTATCAAATAAACTGGTTGGACTTCAAGCTGGTGTTGAGAGACTTCTTATTGTGTTGAGCCAGTGACTATCGCTGTGCTGTGCAGATACATGGATTTGGGCCTGTGTCTGTGGGAGTTTGCGCATTCTCCCCGTGCTTGCGTGGGTTTTTTCCGGGTGCTCCGGTTTCTTCCCACATCCCAAAGATGTGCTCTTAGGCTAATTGGCAGAACGAATTCTCCCTAAATTGTCTCAAATTTGGTTTTTAATCCATAGATCTATAAACATGGACAGGGATCGCGGGTGGAGGTGGGAACATCGGGGTGGCGGCACGGGCTGGTTGGGCCAAAGGGCCCGTTTCCCGTGCTGTTTTTGTTCTTTGACCCCAGCCCAATGCCGGCATCTCCGCACTGAGATCAAAGGTCAGCCATGATTGTACTGAATGGTGCAGAAGGCTCGAAGGGCTGAATGGCCTCCTCCTGCTCACAGCTTCTCTGCTGCAGGGCTGGAATCTAGTTTAAACATATTCTGGGGGCACTAAGGGAGGGTGGATGCTGCGAGGATGTTTGTCCTGGGGGGAGAATCGAGATCAAAGGGGTCACACTTTCAAACCAAGTGCTCTCCCTTTCAAGTGGAGATGCAGCTGATTTTCTCTCCCCGGTTAGTCTGTGGAATTCTCTCCCGCAGAAAACGCGGAGTTAAACACAGATTTTTAATAGACAGGGGAGTCAGGGCTGCAAACTGGGGTTAGAGCAACAGTCAGATCAGTCGCGGTCTGAGTGCATGATAGGACAGGCTGGAAGGGCTGAGTGGCCTACTCCTGCCCCTATATCTCATCATCTGATGGAGGGGATGCCCCCCTGACCTTTATTGGGGGCCTGACCAGAGACAAAACAGCTTCCCCCATTGAAAAGACTATCTGGCACAGTGGTTAGCACTGCTGCCTCACAGTGCCGGGGATCCGGGTTCGATTCCCAGCTTGGGTCACTGTCTGTGCGGAGTCTGCACATTCTCCCCATGTCTGTGTGGGTCTCCTCCAGATGCTCCAGTTTCCTCCCGCAGTCAGAAAGACATGTGGTTAGGTGTATTGGCTGTGCTAAAGTCTCCCGAACAAGAATGTGGCGACTAAGGGATTTTCACAGTAACTTCACTGCAGTGTCAATGCAAGCCTACTTGCGACTTAAATAAATTTACTTTAACTGAGAATCATAGAATCCCTATAGCGCAGAAGGAGGCCATTCAGCCCATCGAGTCTTGCGCCAATCACAATCCCATCCAGGCCCTATTCCCCTGAACCCTCCATAATTACCCTACGAATCCCCTGACATTAGGGTCAATTTATTATGGCCAATCAACCTAACCCCATACGTCTTTCGGACAGTGGGAGGAAACTGGAGCACCGGAGGAAACCCATGCAGACACGGAGAGAATGTGCAAACTCCACACAGTGACCCAAGGCCGGAATTGAGCCCAGGTCCCTGGCGCTGTGAGGCAGCAGTGCTAACCGCTGTGCCTCCCAAAAACTTTACTTTTATCTTAATTACAGAATTGCTAGGGTGCAGAAGGAGGCCTTTTGGCCCATCATGACTGCACTAGCTCTCCAAACGAGTGTCCTGACTTACTGCTATTTCCCTGCCTTTCCCCCGTGCCTTTCATAGTTCACTCCACGCTAACCCACATCACTGGGAAGTTTTAAACAGGAATGCGCTCCTGTGATTGTTTTGAAAGGCTCCATCCTTTTGCCCGATATGCAGCATTACCCTTTAGCCTCTGGTTCGAGCTGCCTGTTGTTTGACAGTTTGGTGGTGAGAGTTGTGGGGTGTGGGGCGATTGGCTGGGAAGGAGCGGTAAAGAGCAGGAGCCACGGGAAGGATGGACAGACCGGGGCTGGCTTTCTCTGGAAAGGAGAAGACTTGAGGTGTGACTGGATTGGTGCGTAAGGTAACGTTACCACAGTCCCAGATGACCACAGGCTGATCCCCTCTCTGAGGGGGGAGATGGAGCAGAGTGGTAGCTCACAACACCTCAAGGGAGGGACAAGTTTGAGAAGGCGAGGCCTTCATGGATAACTCAATCCGTACGGGAGTCAGAACTTGATGATCGGCCATGATCGAGATAGTAGCAGAGCAGGCTCGAAGGACCAAAGGGCCTTCTTCTGCTTCTAGTTTCCATGTTTCTTAAAGGACATTAGTGAACTAGATGGATCTTTAAAACCATCGATGATGGTTTTGTGGTCACAATTACTGTAAATGGCTTCATATTTCAGATTTATGAGCTGAATTTAAATTCCACCAAATGGGATTTGAACACGGGTCCCTGCTGCATTAGCCTAGGCCTCTGGATTACTAGCCCAGTGACACTGCCGCTGCACCTCACTTCCGCTTCACTGTCACCCCACAAATGATAAGTTGAAGTGAGATGAAGAAGGGAGGAATGAGGCTTGAGTGGAGAATAAAGACTCGCACAGAATGGCTGGGCCGAATGGCCTGTATTTGTAGTAACGTGCAAGGTTAAGGCACTGGGGGAGAATGCTCTTTCTGAGAGGCAGTGCTGGCGCGAGGGGCCGAGTGGCCTTCTTCTGCACGGTTAGGATTCTGTGATCCTGCGCACACAAGAAAAATGGTGGCATGGCAACACAGAGTGGCACAGCAGGTTAGCACTGCTGCCTCACAGCACCAGGGACCCGGGTTCGATTCCCGACTTGGGTCACCGTCTGGGTGGAGATTGCACATCCTCCCCGTGTCTGCGTGGGTTTCCTCTCACAGTCTGAAAGACGTGCATTGACCCGCACAGGCGCCAGGGTGCAGCGACTAGGGGAATTTCACCGTTGACTTCATTGCGGTGTTGACACGAGCCTTACTTGCAAATGAGAAATACACTTTAATAAATAAATGTGGATTAAATCAAACCCTCCCCCCCGCACCGAGGTCTCGCTGATACCTCCTCTGACTGCCCAGACACACCCTCTGTGTGTGTGGTGGGCGATGCCTTTGGGCACTCACGACCGCACCCCCTTCTGTAGCCGTCACACAGCACCCCCACCTCGCCACCAGCCCAGGAACACTGCGGAGTGCGTGCTCCCTTCTAGCAGCGAGAGACAGGGTTGGAGTGACAGGCGGTCCTGGGGCACTAACTCTCCGCCATCTGGCTGGGAGGCTGCCGATTTGCTGCTCGCTCTTCCCAGCCGCCCCAAATGATACATTTCTAATGAAGACGTCGTCCGGTTTCATTACAAATTTAAATCAACTCTTTGCTCAGACCAATTAGGAAATCAACTGGCTCTCTGCGATAATAAACACACCAGGCTGGCTGACGAGTGATGCCTCGGTGCCAGGAGGGCATATCTTGGCATTTGCAGTGCGTGAAGGCACCGCTCCACGCAGCAAAGCTGACAGCTATGCCCAGAGACGTGTCAATATTCAGGACATAAAGCCATCACTCTACAAAACCAGGGCAATGACAACCCGCCTGTGAATATGGCACCTCACGTACCGCCCTGCTCCAGGGGCGACTGCTGTTATCAACCAGAACTCAACAAGTTCCGACAGGCTGCCCCCACACGCTTGGCCGAAGAGGTAGATTCCCGAGAGGGGGGAGACTGTTTAAGAGGGCCAGAAGCACAGCAGTGAGAGATCTCACAGGGTTATGGGGCTGGAGGAGGCTACAGAGATTGGGAAGGTTATGGGGATGGAGGAGGTTATAGAGATCAGGAGGGTTATGGGGCTGGAGGAGGTTATAGAGATCGGGAGGGTTCTGGGGCTGGAGGAGGTTACAGAGATCGGGAGGGTTACGGGACTGGAGGAGGTTACAGAGATCAGGAGGGTTACGGGACTGGAGGAGGTTACAGAGATTGGGAGGGTTACGGGGCTGGAGGAGGTTATAGAGATCGGGAGGGTTCTGGGGCTGAAGGAGGTTACAGTGATCAAGAGGGTTATGGGGATGGAGGTGGTTAAAGAGATCAGGAAGTTATGGGGCTGGAGGAGGTTACAGAGATCAGGAAGTTATGGGGATGGAGGAGGTTACAGAGATTGGGAGGGTTACTGGGCTGGAGGAGGTTATAGAGATCGGGAGGGTTCTGAGGCTGGAGGAGGTTACAGAGATTGAGAGGGTTCTGGCGCTGGAGGAGGTTACAGAGATCAGAAGGGTTATGGGGTTAGAGCAGGTTACAGTGATCAGGAGGGTTTCGGGGCTGGAGGAGGTTACAGAGATCAGGAGGGTTACGGGACTGGAGGAGGTTATAGAGATCGGGAGGGTTCTGGGGCTGGAGGAGGTTACAGAGATTGGGAGGGTTCTGGGGCTGGAGGAGGTTACAGAGATCAGGAGGGTTATGGGGTTGGAGGAAGATACAGTGATCAGGAGGGCTTCGGGGCTGGAGGAGGTTACAGAAATCAGGAGGGTTACGGGACTGGAGGAGGTTACAGAGATCGGGAGGGTTACGGGACTGGAGGAGGTTACAGAGATTGGGAGGGTTACGGGACTGGAGGAGGTTACAGAGATTGGGAGGGTTACGGGACTGGAGGAGGTTACAGAGATTGGGACGGTTCTGGGGCTGAAGGAGGTTACAGAGATCAGGGGTTATGGGGATGGAGGTGGTTAAAGAGATCAGGAAGTTATGGGGCTGGAGAAGGTTACAGTGATTAGGAGGATTATGGGGCTGGAGGAGGTTACAGAGATCAGGAGGGTTACGGGACTGAAGGAGGTTACAGAGATCAGGAGGGTTACGGGACTGGAGGAGGTACAGAGATTGTGAGGGTTACGGGGCTGGAGGAGGTTATAGAGGTCAGGAAGGTTATGGGGTTGGAGGGGGTTACAGTGATCAGGAGGGTTTCGGGGCTGGAGGAGGTTACAGAGATCAGGAGGGTTACGGGACTGGAAGAGGTTATAGAGATCGGGAGGGTTCTGGGGCTGGAGGAGGTTATAAAAATCAGGAGGGTTACGGGACTGGAGGAGGTTACCGAGATCAGGAGGGTTACGGGACTGGAGGAGGTTACAGAGATTGGGAGGGTTACGGGACTGGAGGAGGTTACAGAGATTGGGAGAGTTCTGGAACTGGAGGACGTTACAGAGATCAGGAGGGTTACGGGACTGGAGGAGGTTACAGAGATCGGGAGGATTCTGGGGCTGAAGGAGGTTACAGAGATCGGGGGTTATGGGGATGGAGGTGGTTAAAGAGATCAGGAAGTTATGGGGCTGGAGAAGGTTACAGTGATTGGGAGGATTCTAGGGCTGGAGAAGGTTACAGAGATTAGGAAGTTATGGGGCTGGAGGAGGTTACAGAGATTGGGAGGGTTATGGGCTGGAGGAGGTTACAGAGATTGGGAGGGTTCTGGGGCTGGAGGAGGTTACAGAGATCAGGAAGTTATGGGGATGGAGAAGGTTACAGAGATCGGGAGGGTTATAGGGCTGGAGGAGGTTACAGAGATTGGGAGGTGTTGAGGCAGATGATTCTGAATTGGAGATTGCTCACTGTAATATGGAGCTATCGCTGGAGCTGACACAGGAAGCAGTTAGAATCTGGGTGCCAGAGTTGGCGCAGCCGGGTTAAATCAGTTGTTTTCCGGTATCAACTACTGGATAATTCGGGAAAATCTATTTTACCTCAAAGAAATTATCCTCCCCATTCGATATTAACTCAATCCAAACTACAGCAGAGACAATAGAGAAACCAAAAGAGAAAATGCTGGAAAATCTCAGCAGGTCTGGCAGGCTCTGTAAGGAGAGAAAAGAGCTGACGTTTCGAGTCCAGGTGACCCTTTGTCAAAGCTAAAAGGCAGAGGAAGTGGGAGATATTTACACTGCAGAGGGAAGGAGAGTCATAGCCACAGGAAGCAGGGGAAAGGCTGCTAATGGCAGCCCGTAGAGAGAATAAAAGGTGTGAATGGCCAAACGGCAGAGAAATCAGAGGGTAAATTTTGACAGATAAAGATGTGGGGAGGGGGGAGATGGGTGAGAGAGGGGTAAAATTGAAAAAAAAGGGGAAGGGGAAGCAAAGGGGGAAGAAAAGGTAAAGAAAGCGGGGATAAATTAGGAGGAAAGAGTGGGGGAGGAGAAATAAAAAAAGGCAACAAAGAAATAAAAGATCGAGAACAGTAGAAAATTAAATAAAATGAAAACAAAGGGGTTTGGGGGGGGTGGGGGGTGGGGGAAGAGCCAATCATCTGAAGTTGTTGAATTTGATGTTGATGCCGGAAGGCTGTAAAGTGCTGAGCTGGAAGATGGGATGCTGTTCCTCCAGTTTGTGATGAGCTTCAGTGGAACATTGCAGCAGGCCAGGGACAGATACGTGGGCATGAGAGCAGGAGCAAGTGTTAAAATGGCAAGGAACTGGAAGGTCAGGGTCCTGATTACACACAGACCGAAGGCTCTCAGCAAAGCGATCACCCAGTCTCTGCGATAGAGGGGAGACCACACTGGGAGCAGCGAATGCAGTAGACCAAATTGAAAGAGGTGTAAGTGAAACGCTGCTTAACCTGGAGTGCGTGTCTTGGGTGGGAAGCATGGAAGAGGTAAAGGGTTACACCTTCTGCGAATGCATGGGAAGGTGCCGTGGGTGACGGGAGAGGTGTCGGGTGCAGTGGAGGAGTGGACTAGGTTATCCCGGAAGGAATGGTCTCTGCGGAATGCTGACTGGGGAGTGAAGGGAAGATGTGGTTAATGGTGGCATCAGGCTGGAGTTGGTGAAAATGGCGGAGGATTATGGTGGAAGCTGGTGAGAGTAGAGAAACACCTGAGCAAAAATTAAAACCATCACAAACTGTCGGCTCAGATGGACTAATAAACCTGAAATTTTCTTCAAATTCTGGAGACAGATTCGCTTCCTCTTTTCCTAAAACACGGACACCTGGGAATTTTACCCTCTCTCCCACTCCTTCTTCCAACCAAGGAACTTTGTGTCCCACAACCCAATCCTATCTCACCGATAATTCGACATTGCGGAACTTGCTTTCTGTTTCCAAACCCTCACAATGCATGAAAAATATATCTCCATTGCACTGCACATTCACACTAGCCAATCCACCCAACCTGCACATCTTTGGACACTGTAGCATGGCCAAATGCCTAATTGCACATCTTGGAGTGTGGGAGGAAACTGGGACTTCCGGGGGAAACCCACGCAGACATGGGGAGAATGTGCAAACTCTACACAGTCCCCCGGGGAGTAATTGAACCTGGTCACTGGCACTGAGAGGTAGCAGTGCTAACCACTGTGCTATTCACCAGATTTCCTTCCTTGTGGGACACTGGTAATTTAAAATTAAATTCCATCAGCTTCCACAGTGGGATTTGAACCCATGACCCTAGGCTCTGGATTACCTACTCACTGACATTGCCACTATGCCACTGCGTCCTTGTCGATTCACACAGTGGCTTATGACTCACACAATCAGTGCAGTCATATTTCACCTTGGGTGGCCACATCCATGGCAATCCTTTGGCTGGAATTTCCCTCCAGGGATCATCCAGCCCTGCCAAAGGTGACCCTCCCCTCATTACGATGAGTTTCCCAGGCAGCAAGACAAGCGAGCAACGCATGACATCTTAGACATCGGCAGGACCAGGAGGTGCCATTGGCAGCCAATGGTGAGCTGCCTTTGCTTCCAGAATGGGGAGATGGAGATGGGCGAATGGGTGGCAGAGGGTTGAAAATCCCTCTCAACTAGGTTAACAGGGCTGCAAACCCTTTACAACATCACATCTCAGAGAGGGGTAGATGATCTCAATAATTGGGCCACCTTCAAAAATATCTACCAACCAAAGATGAGCAGGTTAGGTTGATTGGTCCTGCTCATGTTAGGGGGAGGACTAGCAGAGTAAATCTGTGGTGTTACAGAGATAGGGGCCGGGTGGGATTGTGGTTGGTGCATGTTCAATGAGCCAAACGGTCTTTTTCTGCTGTACATGAAGGCTCAGCTCTTCAAACTTTGCACTGTAGGGATTCTAGGATTCCATCAACCTTCAGACTTGGACACTATGCAATGTGGGGACAGCACAAGGAAGATGGCGACTTGAGCAAAATAATCAGCCAGGATCTTACATAGAAAATAGGTGCAGGAGGAGGCCATTTGGCCCCTCGAGCCTGCACCACCATTCAATATGACCATTCTTGATCGTGTACTTTTAGTATCCCATTCTCACTTTCCCTCCAAACCTCTTGGTCTCTTTAGCCACACGGGTCACATCCAGCTCCCTCTTGAACATATCTAACAAACTGGCCCCAACAGCTTTCTGTGGGAGAAAATTCCACAGGTTCACAACTCTCTGAGTGAATAAGTTCTTCCCCATCTCAGTCCTGAAGGTTTTCCCCTTATTCTTAGACTGTGACCCCCTAGTTCTGGATTCCCCGAACATCGGGAGCATTCTTCCAACATTCAGCCTGTCCCATTAGGATTTTATATGTTTCTATAAGATTCTCTCTCATTCTTCTAAGTTCTAGTGAGTACAAGCCCAATTGACCCAGTCTTGCTTCACACATCAGTCCTGCCATTCCAGGAATCAGTCTGGTGAACCTCAAAAGCAAGAATGTCCTTCCTCAAACTCGGGGACCAAAACAGTACACAATCTGACAATACAGGGACAAGACAGTCCTTGGTAAGGCCCTGTGTAACTGCAGCAAAGACACCCTTACTCCGATACTCAAATCCTTACTGAATAGCAGAGCAGGCTCGAGGGACTGAATGGCCTACTCTGAACTCTAATTCACCTGTTCCAGAAAAAGACGGAAAAATGTACGGATCATAGAACATAGAACACTACGGCACAAACAGGCCCTTCGGCCCACAAGTTGCTCCGATCATATCCCTACCTACTAGGCCATAGAACTATTGTAACTCCCAATCCCATTTAATCCCATCTACTCATCCATGATGTTCCACTATCAGTGGGAATGAAGCGCTGGTTTCTGAGATTGGATGTTGGTAATCAAACAATCCTACAGTGCAAAAGGAGACCATTTAGCCCATCAGGTCTGCATCTACCACAATCCCATCTAGTCCCTATCCCTGTGCATTTATCCTAGCTGGTCCTCCTGACAGTAAGGGGCAATTTAGCATGGCCAATCCATGTAACCTGAGGGAGAATGTGCAAACTCTGCCCAGACAGTGACCTGAGCTGGGAATCCAACCGGGGTCCCTGGAGCTGGTGCTAAAGAGTGTGCCAATGTGCCATGTGCTTGAAGCTGCTTAACAAGTGCTCTCTTAATGAAACACTCCCGTGTTCCAATGATCTTTTAGAAGTTTTCATTATGGTTTTAAAGCAGAACAACCTTTATTAAGAAATCAATTTGGATTCAGACGCACCTAATCAAAGGAAAAAGAAAGCAGAACTGAGCCAGCCTTCAGCACCCTGATATCTTGATTTTACAATTAAATCTCAATTTTGAACTCTAATGCCCCACGTGTTGAAAGCAGGACTGCAAAGCAATTTACATCACACAGTCCAATCAAACAGCACAGAAGGAGGCAATTATGTGTGAAGTCGCTCTCTAAATGGAGCTGGGCTGTTCACCTTCTTATTTATTCATTCGCACGTAATCGCATTTTCCAACATGACTTACCAGACAGCAATCAGGAGTGTGAACCTTGGCTGCTTCCTGCCCTCTGTGGCAAGGGGCCGTTGGAACATTCTTCACAGCTGCCTCGCCAACTCAGTACAGTACAGCATCTAACCCCTGGTTCACTGGCAACACCAACCTCTATCATTCTCATCCCCCTTGTTCAAATCCCTCCAAAACCCTCACCCTATCCCTCTACTCCCCTGCAGTCCTATATTCCCCACCTCTCAAGATCTCTACATTCTTCCAACTCCAGCCTGTGGGCACACCCTGGACATTCTCTCTACCAAAAAGATACAAAAGTCTGAGGTCACGTACGAACCGACTCAAGAACAGCTTTTTCCCTGCTGCTGTCAGACTTTTGAATGGACCTACCTCGCATAGCTGATCATTGAATTCAATATCCTGATCCCCCCGTCCCCCTATATCCCTTGATCCCTTTAGCCCCAAGAGCTGTATCTCATTTCTTCTTGAAATCACACAATGTTTTGGCCTCAACTACTTTCTGTGATCATGAATTCCACACATTCGCCACCCTCTGGGTGAAAAAATTTCTCCTCACGTCAGTTCTAAAAGATTTACCCCTTATCCTCAAACTATGACTCCGAGTTCTGGACTCCCCCACTATCGGGAACATTCTTTCTGAATCAAACCTGTCTAACCCTGTTAGAATTTTGTAAGTTTCTATGAGATCCCCTCTCATTCTTCTAAGCTTCAGTGAATATAATCCTAACCGACTTAGCTTGTCCTCTTATGACAGACCTGCCGTCCCAGGAATCAGTCTGGTAAATTTTCGCTGTGTGCCCTCTCTAGCAAGGACATCCTTCTTTGGATAAGGAGGGCAAAACTGCACATAAAACTCCAGGTGCGGCCTTACCAATGCACTATACAATTGCAGCAAAACATCCCTATCCTTACACTCAATTCCTCTCACTATGACGGCCAACATACCATTTGCCTATTGCACCTATGCACTTACTTTCAGTGCCCAATGCACGAGGACTTCGAGGTCTTGCTGAGTATCCACCTCTCTCAATTTACACTCATTCAAGTAATAATCTGTCTTCCTATTATTGCTATGAAATTGGATACCCTTACATTTATCCACATTATACTGCATCTGCCATGCAGATACCTACACATTCAGCCTGTCCAAATCACGCTGAAGCATCTCTGCATTCCTCCTCACGGCTCACCCTCCCACCCAACTTTGGAGCTAATACATTCAGTCCCCGCTTCCATATCATTAATATATGATGTGAACAGTTGGGGTCCAAGCACATATGCCTGCGGAACTCCACTAGTCATTGACTACCGAGCAGAAAAGGACCTCATTTATACCAACTCTTTGCTCCCTATCTGCTAACCAGCTCTGTATCCATCTCAAGACCGTTACCTGCAATCCAAGTGCTTCACCTTTACATCACAATCTGCTACGTGAGACTTTGTTGAAAGCTTTCTGAATGTCTAAATAAACCACATCCACAGGTTCTCTTCAGTCAACTCTAGTAGTTATGTCCTCAAAAAATTCCAATGGATTCATTAAGTATGATTTCCCTTGTGTAAATCCACACTGACTTTGTCTGATTACACCACTGCCTTCCAAATGTCGAGGAATAAAATCCTTAATAATGGACTCGAGCAACTTTCCCAGTACTGACGTTAGGCTCACTGCTCTATACTTTCTTGTTTTCTCTCTTTGTCCCTTTTTTCACATAGAGGTGAGCTACCCTCCAATCTGTAGGAACTATTCCAGAGTCCAAAGAATTTTGGAAAATAACCACCAACGGATCTACTATTTTCAGGGTTATTTCCTTAAGTACTCTGGGATAAAGATTATCAGGAGTTGGAGATTTATCCACCTTCAATCCCATCAATTTCCCCAAAACTCTTTCTCTACTAATGCTGATTTCCTTCAGCTCCTCACTAAAACATCTTTCTCTCAGCGCTTCTGATACATTATTCATCTCTTCCTTTGTGAAGACTGAGGCAAAGTACAAAGTTAATTCCTCAACCACTTTTTTATTCCCCTTTACAATTTCTGACTGTAAGGGGCCTACATTCATTTTTGCCAATCCCTTCTCTTTACATACCATACTTCTCAGTGCATTTTTTCAAAATTCATTAGTATCACAAGTTGACTTGCATTAACACTGCAATGAAGTTACTGTGAAAATCCCTAATCACCACACTTTGACACCTGAGGGAACAATTTAGCACAGCCAATGCACCTAAACAGATGCCTTTTGAACTGTGGGAGGAAATCCTTGCAGACACGGGGAGAATGTGCAGACTCTGCAAAGACAGTGACCAAGTTGGGAATCGAACTGGATCCCTGGTGTTGTGACGCAGCAGCATTAACCACTGTACCACCCCTGACACAGCTAAAATTCTGACGTCGAGACTTCCCAGTTTCCACAGCCTTTTGTGTGAAGACAAGCTTCCTGTGATAACTACTGAACTGTCTAGCTTTAATTTTTAAGGCTTACATTAACTGTGAAATCCCCCAAGTTGCCACAGTCCATTGCCTGTTTGGGTCAATGACCCTAACCAGCACGCCTTTTGGACCATGGGAAGAAACCAGAGCACCCGGCGGAAACCCACGCAGACACAAGGAGAATGTGCAGTCTCCACACAGACAGTGACCCGAGCCGGGAATCGAACCCAGGTCCCTGGTGCTGTGAGGCAGCAGTGCTAGCCATTGTGCCACTGCGCCGCCCACAGTAGCACAGATTTGGAGAGGAGATTGGAGGTGATCTACTTGTGAACCTGATAAATAAACGTATCACTCTTATCCACTCTTGGAAACGTATCAGCCATTCCTTCACTGCTGCTGGGTTAAAAGCCTGGAACACCCTCACTGAAGTGCCTCATCAAGACTCCATCTAAACCCATGGCCGTTAACATCTAGAGCAGCACATACCTGGGAACACCACTGTCAGGAGGTTCCCCTCCAAGTCACTCACTATCCTGACTTGCAAATATACCTTCACTGTCGCTCGGTCAAAATCCTGGAACTCTCTCGCTAACAGCACAGTGGGTGTGCCTGCACCACACGGACTGCTGCGGTTTAAGAAGGCAGCCCCCTTCTCAAGAGGCACAGTCAGGAATCTCACAGTTAAAGTCCAACAATTTCATTTGGAATCGCAAGCTGAAAAATGTCAGCCACGATTGAATGGCGGGACAGACTCGATGGGCCGAGTGGTCTAATTCTGCTCCTGTGTCTTACGGTCTTTTCTCCTTCAGCAAAGAGCAGGGCTCCGAAAATCGTGATTCCAAATCAACCTTCTGGACTTTAACCTGGTGTTGTGAGACTTCCCTCCCCAGTCCAACGCCAGTAACTCCACATCATGACTTCTCAAGGGGCAATTAGGAATGGGCAATTAACACTGGGCCCAGCCAGCGACACTCATAAACAAATATAAATTTTAAAAAAGTACATTGCTGCAGAGTAATTGGCAGAACACGGTTAAAGTTTGGTAGTGGCAGGAACGATGGAGAGCCCAGGGTACATCCTGTTGGCTCAGCAGAGGACTTCCTGCACTCCAAGGGTTAAATGGTAAGGTGCCGAACATCAAAGCCTCCAATTGAATTTTACCACTTCATCTCAGTGCTCTGCCATTGTCACTGAGTCTGCTATTCACTGACTGTCTAATTGCTTAAGGCAGACATTTCATTCATCTCGATAATTGGCACATTCAGCAGATTATAATGAAGTTAATGGAAATTAAATTACATAATTTACAAATCTTAAAACTGGTTTAGCATGTGCTAAAGGTAGAGCACATATACAAGCACAACCTTTAACAACTGACTTCCATCCAAGTGATTGGCACATAATGCAATATAAAATTACTTCTTTTTTTATATAATATTTTAATTACAGTTCCCACTTGTTAATGAGCGAGGAAGGCCTAATCTTTCAAAGATACGCAACTGTCTGATATTACGGGTTGTGATTTCTTTCTCCCCCCAGGGTTCAGTGAAGGTAATAATTGGTTTGTGGGAACACGCCCCCCCCCCACCCCCCCCACCTCTGTTTCCCCGCTCTGGGGCTGAGGAGGAGTAGGGGGAGTAAGTGAAGTGGATCACGCATGTTTGAAAGCGTGGGGGCGTGGGGATTCGGGGGGGGGGGGTTTCAGTGGAGAGGAAACCGTAGATCAGGCGACCGTGCCCCCCCCCCACCTGCCCAGAGTGGGTCTCACACCTGGGCGGGGTAAGTTAACAATCTGCCACGGGGTATAGGTACCCGCTGTGGCTCAGCCAATCACACTCAGAGCGTGAGGTGGGCGACACTACCAGTCCCATTCTGGGGGCACAATTCAGGCAGAGGCAGGCGATGGCTGAATGGTGTTATTGCTGGACTAAACTCAGCTAATGTTCTGGGGACCCGGGTTCAAATCCCCCCATTGGCAGTTAGAACATAGAACATAGAACAATACAGCACAGAACAGGCCCTTCGGCCTTCGATGTTGTGCCGACCAAAATAAAAAGCAATGCCCCTCCTAACTAAACCATTCCCTTCTCCCATATACTTATCAACTAACCTCTTAAACGCCACCAAACTTGGCGCATCTACAACTGCTGCAGGCAGGGCATTCCACTCCCTAATCACTCTTTGGGTAAAGAACCTACCTCTGATATCCGTCCTATAACTATCACCCCTTAATTTAAAGCTGTGTCCCCTCGTGCTAGCTTTCTCCATCCTAGGAAAAAGGCTATCACTGTCCACCCTATCTAAACCTCTAATCATCTTATATGTTTCAATCAGGTCCCCTCTTAGCCTCCTCCTTTCTAACGAAAACAACCTCAAATCCCTCAGCCTCTCCTCATAAGACCTGCCCTCCATACCAGGCAACATCCTGGTAAACCTCCTCTGTACCCTCTCCAATGCCTCCACATCTTTCTTATAATGTGGGGACCAGAACTGCACACAATACTCCAAGTGCGGCCGCACTAGAGTTTTGTACAGTTGCAACATGATGCTGCGGCTCCTAAATTCAATCCCCCTACCAATAAAAGCTAAGACTCCATATGCCTTCTTAACAACTTTATCCACTTGACTGCCTACTTTCAGGGATCTATTGACACATACACCAAGATCCTTCTGTTCCTCAACACTATTAAGAGCCCTACCATTAGCCTATACTCTACACATTTATTGTTCCTGCCAAAGTGCATTACCTCACACTTTTCCACATTAAACTCCATTTGCCACCTCTCGGCCCAGCTCTGCAACTTGTCCAAGTCACTCTGTAAACTAAAACACCCCTCTTCACTATCTACCACACCACCAACTTTAGTATCATCTGCAAATTTACTGATCCATCCCTCAATACCCTCATCCAGATCATTTATAAAAATCACAAACAGCAGGGGCCCCAAAACAGACCCCTGAGGCACACCACTCGTCACCGAACTCCACGATGAATATCTCCCATCAACCACCACCCTCTGTCTTCTATCTGCCAGCCAATTCCTAATCCAATTAGCTCATGGAATTTGAATTCGATAAAAAATATCTGGGTCTAAGAATCCACAGATGATCATGAAACCATTGTCGATTGTGGGGAAGAACCCACCTGGTTCACTAATATCCCTTTAGGGAGGGAAATCTGCCATCCTTACCCAGTCTGGCCTACTTGTGGCTCCATAGACACAGCAATGTGGTTGACTCTCAACTTTTTGAGGGCAACTAAGGATAGGTACACTGAAGGAGAATTTTAGCGTGGCCAATACACCTAACCAGCACGTCCTTTGGAATGTAAGAGGAAACCGGAGCACCTGGAGGAAACCCATGAAGACATGGGGAGAACATGCAGAACTGCACGGACAGTAACCCAAGTTGTGAATGGAACCTGGGTTCCTGGCGCTGTGAGGCAGCAGTGCTAACCACTGTGCCAACTGTTAGGGAGTGGAGATTGAAAACCATTAGCGAAAGAATTAACGAAGAATGCTTTTGACTCTGAGGCAGGGATGGAGTAATGTGGAAGTCACTGTCTGGTACGGTGACACGAGAAGGAACGCTCATCAAGCTAAAAATCACACTTGGATATGTACTTGAAGTGTCATAACTTACAGGACTTTGGACCAAGAGCTGGAAAGTATAGCAGAGATGGGCCAAATGGCCTTCTTTGTGTGGGTCAAACAGCCTCTTTCTATGCTGCAAATGGCAGCATGGTGTTTAGCACTGCTGCCTTACAGCGCCAGGGACCTGGGTTCAATTCCAGCCTCGGGTCACTGTCTGTGTGGAGTTTGCACATTCTCCCCATATGTGCGTGGGTTTCCTCCGGATGCTCCTGTTTCCTCCCACAGTCCAAAGATATGCGGGTTAGGTGGATCGGTCTTGCTAGATTGTCCCTTAGTGTCGGGGGGATTAGGAGGGTAAATATGTGGGGCGACAGGGATAGGGTCTGTGTGGAATGGTAGTCGGTGCAGACTGGATGGGCTGAATGGTCTGCTTTGGCACTGTAGGGATTCTATAATTCTAAACCTTTCCTATATTTCAATTGGATTTCTTCACCATTCTGACTAAACCGTCCCCAGAAACGGACAGAGCTTTTCTGATCTTTAAAGTGCAAATCGAACTGGAAAAGAGGTTTCAATAAATGATTGAGGGTCAAAGTGCTGCCCTCGCTGTTTTCCTTTATCTCTCAAGTTAACAGGGGTGTGAATACATTATCCAATATCTCTCTCCTTCCGTCCTCCTAGCCAACACGGTGAGATGATGAAACTGCAGAAGGGAAAAAAGAACTGATTCATCCCGCAGGGTAAACAAATATAAATGATGCCCATCAGAACAGAACATGTCCATTTTTATTTAAAAAATAAAGATAAATAATGTGTTTTTGGCCCAGTGTGCCTCATTCTGAATGCCATCCACATCTCAACCTCTGGCAGAAAGGGGGAGATTGAATTAACTTCAGTTTAGAATCCTCCATCAAAGCAACTAATGGATATCTGTAATGATGTTAAATTCTCGTGCTCACTCTCAAATTCCTCCACGGTCCTCTCCACTCTCGTACAAACAACAGAAACCAGAAGCAGGAGTAGGCCACTCAGCCCTTCCAGCTGTTCATTTTGATCATGGCTGATTATCAAATTCAACATCCTGATCTCCCCTTCCTCTCATATTCCTTGATCCCTTGAGCCCCAAGAGTGATATCTAATTTCTTCTTGAAATCAAACATAAGAACATAAGAAATAGGAGCAGGAGTCGGCCATCCAGCCCCTCGAGCCTGCCCCGCCATTCAATAAGATCATGGCTGAGCTGCAGTGGTTCAGTTCCACTTTCCCGCTTTCTCCCCCTAACCCTTAATTCCCTTGTCAATTAAAAACCTATCCACTCTTGATTTGAACATATTCAGTGAGGAAGCCTCCACCACCTCATCCAAAGATTCACCACCCTTTGCGTGAAGAAATTCCTCCGCAACTCTGATCTGAACTGCCCCCCTCCCCCAATCTTGAGGCTGTGCCCTCTAGTCCTGTTATCTTTGCTAAGCAGGAAGAGTCTCTCAATCTCTACCCTATCCATCCCCTTCATTATCTTATACGTCTCTATAAGATCCCCTCTCAGCCTTCTAAACTCCAAAGAGTACAAACCTAGCCTATTCAGTCTCTACTCATAATCCAACGCCCTCATCTCCGGTATCAGCCTAGTAAACCTTCGCTGCATCCCCTCCAAGGCCAATATATCCTTCCTCAAATGCAGCGACCAAAACTGCACACAGTAATCCAGCTGCGGCCTCACCAGCACCCTATACAGCTGCAAAAGTACCTCCCTGCTTTTATATTCTATCCCCCTCGCTATAAAAGCCAACACTGTATCCGCCTTCTTGATCACCTGCTGCATCTGCAAACTGTTTTTTTGCGATTTGTGCACAAGGACCCCCAGGTCCCTCTGCACCGTCGCATGCTGCAGCTTTTCTCCATTTAAATAGTAATCCTTCCTACCGTTATTCCTACCAAAGTGGAATAATGACAAATAATGTGTTTTTGGCCCAGTGAGACCAAAATGTTAAGAAAACATTTTGGCCTCAATTACTTTCTGTGGCAGTGAATTCCACACATTCACCACCCTCTGGGTAAAGAAATTTCTCCTCACCTCAGTTCTAAAAGGTTTATCTCTTATCCTCAAACTATGACCCCTCGTTCTGGACTCCCCCACCATTGGGAACATTCTTTCTGAATCCACCCTGTCTAAACCCTCTCGATTTTTGTTAATTCCCCCCCAGCCTCACAACCCATTGAGATCTCTACGCTCTTCCAAATCTGGCCACTTCCGCACCTCCCCAATTTTTCCACTGCTCCACCACTGGCTCCACCAAGTCTTATGATGCTTGGACCTGAATCTCTGAAATTCTCTCTCCAAACCTCTCTGCATCTCTCCCCCTCTTTCTTCCTCTTTAACTCATCCTTTGATCAAGGGTTTCACCATTGTAGCTCCTTATACAGCTGGGAAGATGGTTTTTGTCTGTTAAATGCCTCTGAACATTTTACTGGGGCAGAGGCACTCTATAAATGCAAGTTGTTGTTGTTCCATGTAACATGTTTAATCGCAGGCAAACCATATGACAAGGTAAGTGACATCAGGTCAGAACATGCCACATGACAGAACCATTCAGCCCCTTGAGCCTGTTCTGCCCTTCAATACATTCGCCATTGCTTTGACTGGTCTCGACTCCACTTTCCCATCCATCCCCTATCAACCTCAACTCCCTCACTGATCGAAACTCCGTCTAACTTGGCCTCAAAATGATCCAATGGCAAAGCCCTCCATCGCTCTGTGAGAAAGAGAATCCTGCTGAGAGAATTTCTCCTCATCTGGAGGCTTACGTGGGTAAGAACAGAAGAAATAGGAGCAGGAGTAGGCCATCCAGCCTCTCGAGTCTGCTCCGCCATTCAATAAGATCATGGTTGATCTGAAGTGGATCAGTTCTACTTTCCCGCTTTCTACCCATAACCCTTAATTCCCTTATCGATCACAAACCTATCTACCCATGACTTAAATATATTCAGCGAGGTAGCCTCCACCACTTCAATGGGCAGAGAATTCCAGAGGTTCACCACCCTTTGAGAGAAGAGGCTCCTCCTCAACTCTGACCTGAACTGCGCACCCCCGCCCCCCCCACCCCGCTTATTTTGAGACTGTGACCTTGAACATTTAAATGATGTTCCTTAGTGCTGGGCTCCCACTAAGCACTAAAATGCTTCAGGAAAAATATCAACAAGTTACTAATCATCCTTTTTCCAGAAAGCCCACCAACAAAGAAATACCGACACTACTGTTAAGAAAACCCACCAACGTCTCTACTTTTTCCAGAGACTAAGGAAATTTGGCATGTCCACTACAACTCTCACCAACATTTACAGATGCACCATAGAAAGCATTCTTTCTGGTTATATCACAGCTTGGTATGGGCTCTTGCTCTGCCCAAGACCGCAAGGAACTACAAAGGGTTGTGAATGTAGCCCAATCCATCACACAAACAAGTCTCCCATCCATTGACTCTGTCTACACTTCCCACTGTCTCGGCAAAGCAGCCAGAATAATTAAGGACTCCACACACCCCGGACATTCTCTCTTCCACCTTCTTCCTTTGGGAAAAAGATACAAAAGTCTGAGGTCACGTACCGACCGACTCAAGAACAGCTTCTTCCCTGCTGCCCTCAGGCTTTTGAATGGACCCACCTCATATTAAGTTGATCTTTCTCTACACCCTAGCTATGACTGTAACACTACATTCTGCACTCTCTCCTTTCATTTTCTATGAATGGTATGCTTTGTCTGTATAGCGTGCAAGAAACGATACTTTTCAGTGTATTCCATTACGTGTGACAATAATAAATCAAATCAAATCAAGGTGGCCCTGGAACAGGAACATGGATTGTATTTTGACAGTTGGCACAGTTTTGTTCTGGGTCAACAAGAAATGTTTTGCGCGAAGAAACGCTGCACGTTTCGAACGCACCTCCATAACCTCAGCACATCCCAAACAACGATGCATTGAGTGACGTGCAGTTAGTACTGGGAATGCAGGAAACCTGGCAGCCAATCTGCGTACAGCAAGATCCCACACACAGCAACTTGAAAAAACAGATAATCTGCTTTTAGTGATAGAAACATAAATACGAGCAGATCTAGGCCACTCGGCCCTTCGAGCCTGCTTCACCATTCATTATCATGGCTGATCGTCCAACTCAATATCCTGATTCCTTCATCCCCAGTGTGATATTGAACTCCTTGACAGAAACAGCTGGGGATGACCAAAGGGAGCAGGTCTCTGGGGGTGAGCCTGCTGAGAATGCTCAGGTGGGTGGGGGGAATAAGAGATTGGGCCTAGTAATTGGAGACTCCATAGTTAGCGGAACAGATAGGAGAGTAAATAGTAGTAAAAGGGACTCAGGGCTGGTGTGTTGCCTCCCAGGGGCTGGGGTCCAGGATGTCGCGGAGTGGGTTTTTAAGATTCTTAAGGGAGAGGGGAGTCAGCCCCAAGTCATAGTTCATGTAGGGACACATGATATAGGTAGGATAACGGAAGGGGATATTAAACAGAAATTTATGGAGTTGGGGTGGAAGCTTAGGGCCAAAACTGGCAGAGTGGTTATCTCTGGACTCTTGCCTGTGCCAAGGGATAGGTTAGAGAAGAACAGAGAGAGGGAATGTTTGAACTCGTGGCTGCGGGGATGGTGCAGGAGGGAGGGGTTCAGGTTCCTTAACAATTGGGACTCATTCTGGGATAGGTGGGACCTCTACAAGAGAGATGGTCTACACCTGAACCAGAGGGGAACTAATATCTTGGGGGGAAAATTTGCAAAGGCTATGCAGGGGGCTTTAAACTGATTCAGAGGGGGGGTGGGATCCTGAGTAGTTGGGGTGCTAAGAGGGATGGGAGTAGGGGGGTCATAGAGGAAAGCTGTAAAACACAGCAGCATACGGGTGGAGTAGGGCATGGTTTGAAAATGCGTATACTTTAATGAAGGAGTATTCGCAATAAGGTGGAGGAACTTGCAGCTTGGACCAGTACCTGGAACTTCGATGTTGTGGCCATTTCAGAAACTTGGGTAGAGCAGGGACAAGAATGGATGTTGCAGGTTCCGGGGTTCAAATGCTTCAGTCGGAGTAGAGAAGGAGGTAGAAGGGGGAGGAGGAGTGGCATTATTAGTCAAAGACTGTATCACAGTGACAGAAAGGAAGTTTGATGAGGACTTGTCTGTTGAGGTAGTATGGGCTGAGATTAGAAACAGGGGAGGAGAGGTCACCCTGTTGGGAGTCTTTTATAGACCTCCTAAAAGTTCTAGAGAGGTAGAGGAAAGGATTGCAAAGTCAATCCTGGACAGGAGTGAAAGTAATAGGTTAATTGTTATGGGGGACTTTAACTTTACTAATATTGATTGGAATAGCTATAGCTCTAGCTCGTTAGAGGGGTCAGTTTTTGTACAAAGTGTGCAGGAAGGTTTTTTTACTCAGTATGTAGATAGGCCAACTAGAGGTGAGGCTACATTGGATTTGGTGCTGGGCAATGAGCCAGACCAGGTGTTAGGCTTGGAAGTTAGTGAACATTTTGGTGATAGTGACCACAATTCGGTACGTTCACCTTAGTGATGGACAGGGATAGGCATGAAGCTGGGGGCAGTAGTTATAGCTGGGGGAAGGGGAATTATGAGGCCATCAGGAGAGAATTAGGGTGCATAGATTGGACTAGGAAACTACAGGGACTGGGAACATCTGGAATGTGGAGCTTATTCAAGGAGCAGCTGCTGCGAGTCCTTGATAAGTATGTCCCTGTCAGGCAAGGAGGAAAAGGTCGAGTAAGAGAACCTTGGTGT
Source organism: Sphyrna mokarran (assembly GCA_024679065.1). Lineage (NCBI taxonomy): Eukaryota > Metazoa > Chordata > Chondrichthyes > Carcharhiniformes > Carcharhinidae > Sphyrna > Sphyrna mokarran. The sequence continues at coordinate 5,701,995 of JAGIQG010000007.1, forward strand.
ACGAAAAAAGTTGATTTGCTGGTTAAAAGGAAAAAGAAGGCTTATGTCAGGATGAGGCTTGAAGGCTCGGTTAGTGCAATGGATAGCTATAGATTAGCCAGGAGGGAGCTAAACAGTGAGTTGAGGAAAGCTAAGAGGTGACACGAGAAGACTTTGGCTGATAGGATTAAGGAGAATCCTAAAGCTTTCTTTAGATATGTTAAGAATAGAAGATTGGTTAGGGCAAGATTAGGGCCAGTCATAGACAGCAGTGGGAAGTTGTGCGTGGAGCCTGAAGATATTGGAGAGGCACTGAATAAATATTTCTCTTCGGTATTCACGCAGGGAGACGTAAATGTAGTTGTGGAGAACACTGAGGTACAGGGTTGCAAACTGGAAAATATTGAAGTAGATAGGGAGGATGTGCTAGATATTCTTGAGGGTTTGAAGTTAGATAAGTCCCCTGGGCCGGACGGGATTTACCCTAGGATTCTCTGGGAGGCAAGAGAGGCGATTGCAGAGCCTCTGGCTCTGATCTTCAGGTCGTCGTTGGTTACGGTATGGTTCCGGAAGACTGGAGGATAGCGAATGTGGTCCCATTGTTCAAGAAGGGGAAGAGAGACCTTCCAGGGAATTATAGGCCATTGAGTCTTACTTCTGTTGTGGGCAAAGTATTGGAGAGAATTATTAGGGATAGGATTTATAGTTATGTAGAGAGAAATGAATTGATTGGGGATAGTCAGCATGGTTTTGTGAAGGATAGGTCGTGCCTTACTAACCTTATTGAGTTTTTTGAAAAAGTGACCAAAGAGGTGGATGGGGGTAAGGCGGTTGATGTGGTATATATGGACTTTAGTAAGGCGTTCGATAAGGTGGCCCATGGAAGGTTTCTGCAGAAAATGCAGATGTATGGGATAGAGGGTGATTTAGCTAATTGGGTTAGGAATTGGCTAGCAGATAGAAGACGGAGGGTGGTGGTTGATGGGAGATATTCATCGTGGAGTTCGGTGACAAGTGGTGTACCTCAGGGGTCTGTTTTGGGCCCCTGCTGTTTGTAATTTTTATAAATGATCTGGATGAGGGTATTGAAGGATGGATTAGTAAATTTGCGGATGACACCAAAGTCGGAGGAGTGGTAGATAGTGAAGAGGGGTGTTGTAGTTTGCAGAGAGACTTGGACAAGTTGCAGAGCTGGGCCGAGAGGTGGCAAATGGAGTTTAATGTGAAAAGTGTGAGGTAATGCACTTTGGCAGGAATAATAAATGTGTAAAGTATAGGGCTAATGGTAGGATTCTTAATAGTGTTGATGAACAGAGGGATTTTGGTGTATTTGTGCATAGATCCCTGAAAGTAGGCAGTCAAGTCGATAAGGTTGTTAAGAAGGCATACAGAGTCTTAGCTTTCATTGGTAGGGGGATTGAATTTCGGAGCCGCAACGTCATGTTGCAACTGTACAAAACTCTAGTGCGGCCGCACTTGGAGTATTGTGTGCAGTTCTGGTCCCCACATTATAAAGAAAGATGTGGAGGCATTGGAGAGGGTACAGAGGAGGTTTACCAGGATGTTGCCTGGTATGGAGGGCAGGTTTTATGAAGAGAGGCTGAGGGATTTGAGGTTGTTTTCGTTAGAAAGGAGGCGGCTAAGAGGGGATCTTATTGAAGCATATAAGATGATTAGAGGTTTAGATAGGGTGGACAGTGATAGCCTTTTCCTAGGATGGAGAAAGCTAGCACGAGGGGACACAGCTTTAAATTAAAGGGTGATAGTTATAGGACGGATATCAGAGGTAGGTTCTTTACCCAAAGGGTGGTTCGGGAGTGGAATGCCCTGCCTGCGGCAGTTGTAGATGCACCAAGTTTGGTTGCGCTTAAGTGGTTAGTTGATAAGTTTATGGAAGAGAAGGGAATGGTTTAGTTTGGAGGGTCATTGTTTTTTATAATGGTCGGCGCAACATCGAAGGCCGAAGGGCCTGTTCTGCGCTGTAATGTTCTATGTTCTATGTTCTTGGAAACATCTAGTGTTTTGGCCTGAACTACGTACTGTGGGAGCGAAGTTTACTCATTCACCAGCCTCTGGATGAGAATATTTCTCTTTGTCTCTGTCCTCAACATTCTGCTCTGAATCCTCAGACAGTGACCCCTGATTCTGGACTCCCCCACCATCAGGAACATCCTCCCTGCATCTCCCCTGTCCAGTCCTCTTAGAATTTCATAGGTTTCTGTGAGATCCCCTCTCACTCTTCTGAACTCCAGCGAATACAATCCTAACCAACTCAATCTCTCCTCATATTACAGACCTGCCATCCCAGGAATCAGCCTGATAAACCTTCTCTGTATTCCCTCCATTGTGAGGACATCTTTCCTCAGATAAGGTGACCAGAACCCCACACAATATTCCCGGCATGGCCTGCATCAAGATATCCCAGCTCCTGTACTCGAATCCCCTCACCGTGAAAGCCAATGGCCTTCTTTACCGCCTGCTGCATCTGCAAGCCTGGTGTACAAGGAGTCTCTTTGAAGGGTCTGTTCTCTTTGGAGCGGAGAAGGATGAGAGGTGACTTAATAGAAGTTTATAAGATGATGAGAGGGATTGATAGAGAGGACGTTCAGAGGCAGTTTTGTCGAGTGGATGTAGCTATTACTAGGGGGCATAAATATAAGGTTCATGGTGGGAGATATAGGAGGGATGTTTGAAGTAGATTCTTCACTCAGAGAGTGGTTGGAGTGTGGAATGGACTATCTGCTGTGATAGTGGAGTCGACATTTTAGGAACTTTTAAGCAATTATTGGACAGGCACATGGAGCACTCCAGAATGACAGGGAGTGGGATAGCTTGATCTTGAGTTCAGACATAACTCAGCACAACATCAAGGGCCGAAGACCCTCTTCTGTTCTATGTTCTATGTTCCCTTCTTAATTATTGGTCACTCAGATAGTAAACTGTCTTTCTATTTTTGCTACCAGTGTGGATAACCTCACATTTATCCACATTATACTGCACCTACCATGCAGATGCCCGCACACTCAGCCTGTCCAAATCACACTGAAGCATCTCTGCATCCTCCTCACAGCTCACCCTCCCACCCAACTTCGTATCATCTGCAAATTTGAAGATAATACATTCACGTCCCTCTTCCAAATCATTAATATATAATGTGAACAGTTGATATTGGTTGAGAAACCAACATTGTCCTCAGGAGGAGAACTCATAGAAATCATAGAACCCCACAGTACAGAGATTGGCCATTTGGCCCATTGACCAGAATCCCACCCAGGGCCCACCTTCATCTCCCTATATATTTTACCCACTAATCCAAGCATCTCAGGACACTAAGGTACAACTTTAGCATGGCTAATCAATCTAACCTGTATATTTTTGGATTGTGGGAGGAAACCCACAGAGACATGAGGAGAATGTGCAAACACTACACAGACAGTGACCCAGGCTGGGAATTGAACCCAGGACCCTGGAGCTGTGAAGCAGCAAAGCTAATAACTGGGCTACCTTGCTGACCCTCTTTTTCTGAACTCTCCTGTTCTTCTTGGACACAGTGCCATGGGATCCTTTACACCCACCCTAGAGATCAGTCAGGGCCTTAATTCAAAGGCTGATTGAGTAAATGGCATTTCTGACACTGCTGCACTCCCTGGGACTGGATTTAGGGGGAAGATGGTACCATTGGGGACACAAGTTCAAACACCACCATGGCAGCTGGTGGAATTTCTTTTATTTATTCATGGGACATGGGCGTTGCTGGCTGGCCAGCATTTATTGCCCATTGAAGGCCAGCTGAGAGTCAATCACATTGCTGTGGCTCTGGAATCACAGCCAGGCCAGATGTATGGGAGGAGAAGGAGGGGGGTTGGTGATGGGGGATATCTGCCATCCTTGCCTGGTCTGGCCTACATGTGACTCCAGACCCACGGCACTTGTCTGCCCTCTGAAATAGCCCAGCAAAACTTTCAGTTTCAGGACAATTAGGGATGGGCAACAAATGTGATATTATTAAGCTACAAAGAATGCAGGAAATGTTTACTAGGATGCCACCAAGACTAGTTGGTTTGAGTTATAAACAGAGGCTGGATAAACTGAGACTTTTTTCCAGGAACATAGGAGGTTTAGGGACAATCTTAGAGGTCTATAAAATAATAAGTAGAATTGAGGATGAACTTTTCCACTCAGAGGGTGGTGAATCTCTGGAATTCTCTGCCCATTGAAGTGGTGGAGGCTACCTCGCTGAATATATTTAAGTCACGGGTAGATAGATTTCTGACAGACAAGGGAATTAAGGGTTATGGGGAGAAAGCGGAAAAGTGGAACTGATCCACTTCAGATCAGACATGATCTTATTGAATGGTGGGGCAGGCTCGAGGGGCTAGATGGCCGACTCCTGCTCCTATTTCTTATGTTGTTATAATGAGGGGCACAGATCCGGTAGATCCTGCCTGGCTTGCTGCAAGATTGGGGCAGCACGTGGCACAGTGGTTAGCACTGCAGCCTCACAGCGCCAGGGAGGTGGGTTCGATTCTAGCCTCTCTCTGTCTGTGTGCAGTCTGCACATTCTCCCCGTGTCTGCATGGGCCAAACACGGACAACCGGGACTAGCTTAAAAACTCGGCGGCGTGAAGAGGTCGGATCGAAGGGGCTGTTTCCATGCTGTAAACTTCAATGACTCTCCGGGCGGGAATTTTATGGCTTTACTTGGCCGAGGCTCGTAAAATCCTGCCTGAAATCGAGGGAGAATTCCGTCCTGCGAATTCCGGGGTGAGCGAGGTGGGAATATTCGGGCCTGTGACGCTATGGTGGCCCAGTCAGGGGTACACACATCCCATGAACGAATAAAAGAAAATAGCACGAAAGAATCAAGGAACTTCCAAGTCCACTGCTTCTCAGCCAGCACCTTTTGCTCTCTTTGTCTCCTGTCTTTGCAGAATGCTCTAAGCTGCAGTCCTTGGCTGCTGGGTGGACATCTGTGACGCTGCTTAATGATGCATGTTGAGGGGACATATCTACTCAAACTGCAATTACTTACAACAAAGCACTTGGCAAGGAAAGGAGAGAGGCAGCAATGTCCTACGCAATGGGACCCAGTCAGTAATGAGCACTTTTATTACCAGTAGCAATGTCAAGCCAGAAAATGTGCTCCTTATCAACCGCGCCACACTCTGGAAAGCACGGGAAGGCCTCGGAATGTGGAGGGGATTCACTGGAATGGCTGCAGATCCGAGGGACTCGAGCCAATGTGGGGAGACGGGAGAAGCTGTGATCGCCCTGCCTGGAAAGGTAAGGGGAGATTGAATCACCATGGCCAAGATTATGAAGGGTTTTAATAGACAAAGCAAGGAGACGCTATTTCAGTGAGTGGATGGAGTCAGGAATCAGAAGACACGGATTGAGCACACTGAGCACAGAAGTCAACAATAATATCATAGAGTCATTGAGGTGTACAGCATGGAAATTGGCACTTCTGCCCAATATGTCCGTGCCATCCAGTTTTTTACCACTAAGCTATTCCCAATTACCCGCATTTGCCCCATATCCCTCTATACCCATCTTACCCACGTAACTGTCTAAACACTTTTTAAAAGACAAAATTGTACCCACCTCTCCTATTACCTCTGGCAGCTCATTCCAGACACTCACCACCCTTTGTGTGAAAAAATTGCTCCCCCCAGACACTTTTGTATCTCTCCCCTCTCACCTTAAATGTGTGCCATCTAGTTTTAGACTCCCCTACCTTGGGGAAAAGATCATAGAATCTAGAGTGCAGAAGGAGGCCATTCAGCCCATCGGGTCTGCACCGTCCACAATCCCATCCCTGTCCTACCTCCATAACCCCTCATATTTACTCTCCTAATCTCCCTGACACTAAGGGGTAATTTAGCATGGTCAATCAACCTAACCCGCACATCTTTGGAGTGTGGGAGGAAACTGGAGCACCAGGAGGGAACCCACACAGACACGGGGAGAACGTGCAGGCTCCACACACATAGTGATGCAAGGCTGGAATTGAACCCAGGTCCCTGGCACTGTGAGGTAACAGTGCTAAGCACTGTGCCCCCTTCTGCCCCAACATTACAGCAAGCCAGTTAGGAAGTTGACTATCTAGCTGATCTATATTCTTCATTATTTTCTCGCTCTCTATAAGATCACCCCTCAGCCTTCTACACTCCAATCTATCCAGCATCTCCTTATAACTCAAACCATCAAGTCCCGCTAGCATCCCAGTAAATCTTTTCTGCACTCCTTCCAGTTTAATAATATCCTTTCTATAATAGGATGACCAGAACTGTACACAGTATTCCAAGTGTGGCCATACCAATGTCTTGTACAACTTCAATAATTTGTTCAACTCCTGTATTCAATGTTCTGACCGATGAAACCAAGTATGCTGAACGTCTTCTTCACCACTCTGTCCACCTGTGACTCCACTTTCAGGGAGCTATGAACATGTACCCCTGGATCTCTCTGTTCTGTAACTCTCCCCAACGCCCTACCATTAACTGAGTAAACCCTGCCCTGGTTCAATCTACCGAAATGCATAACCTTGCATTTGTCGAAATTAAATTCTATCTGCCGTTCGTCAGCCCACTGGCCCAATCGATCAAGATCCCATTGCAACTGGAGATAACTTTCTTCACTGTCCACTTTGCCACCAAAATGCAAACTTACTAACCATGCCTCCTATACTCTCATCCAAATCATTGATATAAATGACAACAGTGGACCCAGCACCAATCCCTGAGGCACACCGCTGATCACAGGCTCCAGTTTTAAAAACCCTCTGCAACCTCCCTCTGGCTTCTATGATCAAACCAATTTTGTATCCATTTAGCTACCTCACCCTGGATCCCGTGACATTTAATTTGCATTTACATACATTTATAACGCACCTTCAATACAGCACACATTCCAAAACCCTTCACAAGAGCAAATAAGGAATACAATTTCAACCTCGAGCTGCATAAAATGATGTTCAGGCAGGCAGCTAGAAGTTGGATTAGAGTTAGGTAGGGTCAAAGGAGCATCTAAAGGAGAGTGAGAGGGGGAGAAGGTGATGGATGGGTTTAGGGGGGGAGTTGTGGAGCTTAAGACGCACCAGTGAGTGAGCATTGGAAATCCAGTGTGGATAAGAGGCCGGAATTAGAGGAGCACAGGAATCTCCGAGGATGGTGAAACTGGAGGCATCACAGAGATAGGGAGGGTCGAGGGAATGGAGGATAGAGAACCTTTAAAATTATCCAGGAACCAAGTGAGGGCTCACCCAAATTGATTCTTTGACTCTGCAAAGGTCAAAGGGCTCTTTCAAACATCCAGTGGGCTGAATAGTTCCCTCTACTGCTGTCCACCTGCAATTCTAGCCCCACTTTCCATTGTACATTTGTACGACCCTGGGACTGGATTTGGATCATTTCGGCAACAGTCCAGGACAGATGTGTAATTGATCTGGGTCGCAGTCGAGTTCTCCCAGTAAGAACGCAGGAGCAGAGAGAGTGGGAGAAACAGCTCGATCTATTCCACTCTGCACGGCTGTAAGCGGGAGCACAGGCAGCTGGAAAAGCCCACAACAAATTAAAAACCGATGCAAAACTTCCAGCTGCTTAAAAATGTCAAACCCTGCCGCCTTTGGGGATCAATCGAACGGTTCAATTCAGAAATGAAGTTTGTTGCTCGTGAGTTGGGAAATGCAGCATATTCTTACTGACGGGGGAGCAGGGGCGGGCGGTGGGGGAGGAGGGCAGTGCGTTTTGGGGTATCATACTCTCCAAGTATCAGCGCTCAGTCTCAAACACAGAGCAGGACCGTGAAGCTGCAACTCTGACCCACAAAAAAAAACAAACGCGTTTCCCCGGACGGAATTGGAATTTTCCCATTCATTCTCACTGCTTTCTCGGGAGGAGTTTGGCAACAGGCGAGGCCAGTCGGCAACAAACCACCGCCACCCTGCCCCCCTCCCCCCCACACACAACAAAACCCCCCTTTCACTCCCACCACCTTCCAATAATCTCTCCCTCAATGTCAATAAAACAAAGACAGTTGTCGTCGACCTCAGGAAGCGTAGTGAAGAACGTGCCCCCGTCTACATCAATGGGGATGAAGTAGAAATGGCCTCTCTCAGAAGACTAAGGAAATTTGACATATCACTACGACTCTTCACAGATGCACCACAGAAAGCATTCTTTCTGGTGCTTTCATTCTCACTTCCAACTTCTTCCGTTGGGAAAAAGATACCAAAGTCCGAGGTCACGTACCAACCAACTCAAGAACAGCTTCTTCCCTGCTGCTGTGAGACTTTTAAATGGACCTACCTCGCATTACGTTGATCTTTCTCTCCACCCTAGCTATGACTGTAACACTACATTCTGCACTCTTCCCTTTCCTCCTCTATGAACGGTATGCTTTGTCTGTGTAGCGCGAAAGAAACAATACTTTTCACTGTATGTTAGTATATGTAACAATAATAAATCAAATCAAATTTGACATATCTGCTATGATTCCCACCAACTCGCACAGATGCACCATAAAAAGCATCCTTTCTGGTTGTACCACAGCTTGGTATGGGCTCCTGCTCTGCCCAAGACCACAAGGAACTACAAAAGGTTGTGAATGTAGCCCAATCCATCATACAAACCGGCCTCCCGTCCATTGACTCTGTCTACACTTCCCGTTGCCTCGGGAAAAGCAGCCAGCATCATTAAGGACCCCACGCACCCCGGACATTCTTTACTCCACCTTCTTCCATCAGGGAAAAAGATACAAAAGTCTGAGGTCACGTACCAAGCGACTCAAGAACAGCTTCTTCCTTACTGCTGTCAGACTTTTGAATGGACCTACCTCGCATTAAGTTGATCTTTCTCTACACCCTAGCTATGACTGTAACACTACATTCTGGACGCTCTCGTTTCCTTCTCTATGAATGGTATGTTTTGCTTGTATAGCATGTAAGAAACAATACTTTTCATTGTATGTTAATATACATCACGATAATAAATCAAATCAAAATCAACTGAATGAGCAACTCCTTACTCTGAGATGATGCTCTCTGATCTTAGATTCTCCAACGAGAGGAAACACCCTCTCAGTATCTACCCTGTCGAGCCCCCCGAGAATCCTATATGTCTCAATAAGGTTGTCTCTCATTCTTCTAAAGTCATAGAAGCATAGAAACTGGAAGCAGGAGTAGACCATTTGGCCCTTCGAGTCTGCTCTGCCATTCATTTTGATCATGGCTGATCATCAAATTCAATATTCTGATCCCCCCCTCCCCTCCATATCCCTTGATCCCTCTAGCCCCAAGAGTTATATCTAATTTCTTCTCGAAATCAGACAATATTTTGGCCTCGACTACTTTCTAATGAGTACAGGCCCAATCTACTCAACCTCTCCTCATAAGAAAATCCCTCCATAAGCAGAATCAAGCTAGTGAACCTTCTCTGCACTGCCTCCAATGCCAGTGCATCTTTCCTTAGAGAAGGAAAGCATTTCAAAGTTCCACTCAAAAATACAAAGAACAGTATGGCACAGAAACAGGCCCTTCAGCCCATCAACTCTGTGCTGACACAGATACCTCCCTAATCTAATATCTTCTTGCCTCTACATGATCCCTCTGTTCGCTGCGTGGATGTTGTTATGGAATTTGCTTCCACTACCTCCACTGGCAGTGCATTCCAGATATTCAGCACTCTTTGTGTGAAAAACTTGCCCCTTACATCTCTTTTAAACTTTCCTTCTCTCACTCTCAATCTATGCCCCTGAGTAACTGACTCTTCGACCCTGGGGAAAAAGACTCCGACTATCCACTCTATCCAAGCCTGTCATTATCTTGGAAACCTCTATCAGGTACTCTCCCTGCCAACCCCGCTCCCCCTTACTCCCCTTTGAATCACAGAATTGGTGCTGCCATGTTCAACAATCCTGAGCGTGCTAATTGCTACACTGACAACCAGGTTAAGATAATCCATAAGGTGTCTCAATTACACTTACTTGAGGTGACAGACACGCAAACTCAGGGACTCAGGTTCTAGCTGTGCTTCCTGTTAAAATTACGGGGCAGCCTATAGAACTCCATTGCTTTTGCCATGGCAACATCTCAACCAATCAGAGCTGACTTATCAACCAATCAACACCCTCCTCTTCTGTAGTATAATGGTTGCGATTGGCTGAAATTTGTGTTTGCCCTGATGGGTGCAAGATGAAAAGTTTCGACAACATGGATCTTCAGCAAAACACCTTTAGTCATTGTAAGCATCGCAATTCCCACCCCCCTCCGCGCCTCCACTTCTCCGCTTGAGGCAATGCTTGCTGCCTCTGTCCGTACAATTGCATGAGTGGGAAAAATGATCCTCAGTGCATTCCTCTACCAAGACCAATCCAGAGAATCCTTTAGTTAACTCTGGGGATTTGACTATCATTAACACTGCGAATATTTATCAACTCCCCAAACTTCTGCCAACCATATGATAAAGGTGCTCACACAACCACCACTCACTTTTTAATAGACGGAATAGCCACTTCAGAATATACTTCAGAGTCAGTGTGGTTCAGGTGGTCAGCTTTGGTTTGAGATTTGAATTGAAAAGTAGGCCAGACTAGTTAGCAATGGCAGATTTCCTTCTCTGAAGTGACCCAGACGCTTCATTCGAGAGATGTGGGCGTCGCTGATAAGTCCAGCATTTATTGTCTGCTCCTAATTGTCCCTCGAGAAGGTGGTGGTGAGCTGCTTTCTTGAACAACTGCAGTCCCCATGGTGTAGATACACCCACAGTCCTGTTGGGGAGGGACTTCTGGGATTTCATAGAATCCTACAGTGCAGAAGGAGGCCATTCGGCCCATCAAGTCTGCACTGACCACAATCCCACCCAGGCCCATCCCCATATTCATTTAGCCTAGCTAGTCCCCCCGATACTAAGGGGCAATTTAGCACGGCCAATCCACCTAACCAGCACATTTTTTGGACTGTGGAAGGAAATCGGAGGGAACCCATGTAGACATGGGGAGAATGTGGAAACTCCACACAGACAATGTCCCAAGCCGGGAACTGAACCTGGGTCCTTGGCACTGTGAGGCAGCAGTGCTAACCCACTGGGCTACCGTGCCGAATGGCAGTGAGGAATGATCGATGTATGTCCGTAGGGAATTTGCAGGTGTCTACTCCCCTTGTCCTTCTAGATGGTAGTGGTCGTAGATTTGGAAAGCTTTTACAAAACTCCCAAAAGTTGCCTGATCACTTTCAAAGTTACCATCTTTTCTCCTCGAGAGTTATGAACTGAATTGAAATGAAAGATGAAGGTTAATAGACTGTTGATTAAGAACATCACGGGATGTGTAACCAAGGCAGGTAAATTGGATTGAGTTGCCGACCAGTCTCCCATTTGCAGCATGCTGGCACAGGGTAATGCGGCTGAATGGCCTCATCCTCTGACTCTCGCCATTCCAAGGACCGTCACCATGCTGTGGTGAAGGAGCTGGCCTGTTACAACACATCCTGAGAGCAATGCTGTCTGAAGCTCACCCTCCTCATGGGGTCTCCCCTGGCAGGAAGATCAAGGTGGAAGTTTCAGGCGAGGATGATCCAAGAAGCCCCCAGAGTCGACAGGGGATAGACAAAAGCAGAAGACTCATCGAATCTGACATGCGTCATCCTTGCTTTCGAGAGACTGCCAATAACAATCTACATCTCCAATCTCCTGGTGTGAAAGACCAAGCTTGTCCCCCCTGACATTGTAATATAATGAGGCAAAATTCGGACAATATTGCACAACAAGTGGCAAATAAGATTTTCAGCAGTGAAGTGCCAGGCAATGACAAAGAACAAAGAACAAAGAACAGAACAGCACGGGAAACGGGCCCTTTGGCCCAATGAGCCCGCGCCGCCACCCCGATGTTCCCACCTCTACCCGCGATCCCTGTCCATGTTTATAGATCTATGGATTAAAAACTAAATTTGAGACAATTTAGGGAGAATTTGTTTTGCCAATTAGCCTAAGAGCACATCTTTGGGATGTGGGAGGAAACCAGAGCTCCTGAAGAAAACCCACGCAAGCACGGGGAGAATGCGCAAACTCCCACAGACACAGGCCCAAATCCATGTATCTGCACAGCACAGCGATAGTCACTGAGCTGTCAGATGGTCCAGGTCAAGCATACACTAACGACGTGAAGCAGTAGGACCATCTCCAACAAGAGAAAATCTAATCCCCATTGCCTCTCAACATTCAATAGCATCATTCCCTGGATATTCTCTCTTCCACCTTCTTCCGTCAGGGAACAAGATACAGAAGTCTAAGGTCACGTACCAACCAATAGCTTCTTCCTTGCTGCTGTCAGACTTTTGAATGAACCTATCTCGCACTAAGTTGATCTTTCTCTACACCCTAGCTCTGACTGTAACACTACATTCTGCAGTCCTTTCCTTCTCTATGAACAGTATGCTTTGTCTGTATAGTGCTCAAGAAACAATACTTTTCACTGTACCCCAATACACGTGACAATAATAAATCACACCAAATCATCGCTGAATCCCCCACTATCAACATCCTGGGATTACCAGACTGAACTGGATCAGCCCTGTAAATACTGCGGCTACAAGAGCAGGTCAGAGGCGGGGAATCCTGCGGTGAGTGACTCTTCCACCATCTACAAGTCAGGAGTGTGATGGAATACTCTGGAGGGGTGCAGCTCCAACAACACTCAAAAAGCTTGACTCCATCCAGGACAAAGCAACCCACTTGACTGGCACCTCATTCACCACCTTAAACATTCACTCCCCCCACCACCAGCATACAATCTCTACCATCTACAAGATACACTGCAAGAACTTTTTGACTCAGTTTTTTGACTCAGTATGTAGATAGGCCAACTAGAGGTGAGGCTACATTGGATTTGGTGCTGGGCAATGAGCCAGACCAGGTGTTAGGCTTGGAAGTTCGTGAACATTTTGGTGATAGTGACCACAATTCGGTTACGTTCACCTTAGTGATGGATAGGGATAGGCATGAAGCTGGGGGCAGTAGTTATAGCTGGGGGAAGGGTAATTATGAGGCCATCAGGAGAGAATTAGGGTGCATAGATTGGACTAGGAAACTACAGGGACTGGGAACATCTGGAATGTGGAGCTTATTCAAGGAGCAGCTGCTGCGAGTCCTTGATAAGTATGTCCCTGTCAGGCAAGGAGGAAATGGTCGAGCAAGGGAACCTTGGTGTACAAAAAAAGTTGATTTGCTGGTTAAAAGGAAAAAGGAGGCTAATGTCAGGATGAGGCTTGAAGGCTCGGTTAGTGCAATGGATAGCTATAGATTAGCCAGGAGGGAGCTAAAGAGTGAATTGAGGAGAGCTAAGAGAGGACACGAGAAGACTTTGGCTGATAGGATTAAGGAGAATCCTAAAGCTTTCTTTAGATATGTTAAGAATATAAGATTGGTTAGGGCAAGATTAGGGCCAGTCATAGACAGCAGTGGGAAGTTGTGCGTGGAGCCTGAAGAGATTGGTGAGGCACTGAATACATATTTCTCTTCGGTATTCACGCAGAGTGCTGGAAATGTAGCTGTGGAGAGCACTGAGGTACAGGGTTGCAAATTGGGGAGTATTGTAGTAGATAGGGAGGATGTGTTAGAAATTCTCGAGGGTTTGAAGTTGGATAAGTCCCCTGGGCCGGACGGTATTTACCCTAGGATTCTCTGGGAGGCAAGAGAGGAGATTGCAGAGCCTCTGGCTCTGATCTTCAGGTCGTCGTTGGTTACGGGGGTGGTTCTGGAGGACTGGAGGATAGCGAATGTGGTCCCGTTGTTCAAGAAGGGGAAGAGAGACCTTCCAGGGAATTATAGGCCAGTGAGTCTTACTTCTGTTGTGGGCAAAGTATTGGAGAGAATTATTAGGATAGGATTTATAGTTATTTAGAGAGAAATGAATTGATTGGGGATAGTCAGCATGGTTTCGTGAAGGGTAGGTCATGCCTTACTAACCGCATTGAGTTTTTTGAGAAAGTGACCAGAGAGGTGGATGGGGGTAAGGCGGTTGATGTAGTATATATGTACTTTAGTAAGGCGTTTGATAAGGTGGCCCATGGAAGGCTTCTACAGAAAATGCAGATGTGTGGAATAGAGGGTGATTTAGCTAATTGGATTAGGAATTGGCTGGCAGATAGAAGACAGAGGGTGGTGGTTGATGGGAGATATTCATCGTGGAGTTCAGTGACAAGTGGTGTACCTCAGGGGTCTGTTTTGGGGCCCCTGCTGTTTGTATTTTTTATAAATGATCTGGATGAGGGTATTGAGGGATGGATTAGTAAATTTGCAGATGACACTAAAGTCGGTGGAGTGGTAGATAGTGAAGAGGGTGTTATAGTTTGCAGAGAGACTTGGACAAGTTGCAGAGCTGGGCCGAGAGGTGGCAAATGGAGTTTAATTTGGAAAAGTGTGAGGTAATGCACTTTGGCAGGAATAATAAATGTGTAGAGTATAGGGCTAATGGTAGGATTCTTAATAGTGTTGATGAACAGAGGGATCTTGGTGTATTTGTGCATAGATCCCTGAAAGTAGGCAGTCAAGTCCATAAGGTTGTTAAGAAGGCATATGGAGTCTTAGCTTTTATTGGTAGGGGGATTGAATTTCGGAGCCGCAACGTCATGTTGCAACTGTACAAAACTCTAGTGCGGCCGCACTTGGAGTATTGTGTGCAGTTCTGGTCCCACATTATAAGAAAGATGTGGAGGCATTGGAGAGGGTACAGAGGAGGTTTACCAGGATGTTGCCTAGTATGGAGGGCAGGTCTTATGAAGAGAGGCTGAGGGATTTGAGGTTGTTTTTGTTAGAAAGAAGGCGGCTAAGAGGAGACCTTATTGAAACATTCAAGATGATTAGAGGTTTAGATAGGGTGGACAGTGATAGCCTTTTTCCTAGGATGGAAAAAGCTAGCACGAGGGGACACAGCTTTAAATTAAGGGTGATAGTTATAGGACGGATATCAGAGGTAGGTTCTTTACCCAGAGGGTGGTTCGGGAGTGGAATGCCCTGCCTGCGGCAATTGTAGATGCGCCAAGTTTGGTGGCGTTTAAGAGGTTAGTTGATAAGTTTATGGAAGAGAAGGGAATGGTTTAGTTTGGAGGGTCATTGCTTTTTATATTGGTCAGCGCAACATTGAAGGCCGAAGGGCCTGTTCTGTGCTGTAATGTTCTATGTTCTATGTTCTAACTTGCCGTGGCTCCTTCAACAGCACCATGTAAACCCATGACCTCCATCACCAAGAAGGACAAGAATAGCAGGTATCTGGGAATGCCACTATCTCGATATTCTCCTTCAAGTCGCTCAGCATCTTGACTGAGAAATATATCGCCGTGCCTTCGGGGTCACTGGGTCAATATCCTCTCTAACAGCACTTGGGTGTACCTACACTTCAAAGGCTGCAGTGATTCAAGGAGGCAGCTCACCACCGCCTTCTCAAGGGTTCAGGCAATAAACATTGACCTTGCCAGCGACCAGCAAGGAGTCGATGGCTGTCAAAGACGCCTGGAAGTGAGGGGTGACTGGGAGATGGAAAACTACACAAACTATTCCGTTTCACCAACTGTAAGCTGACCAGGGCACACGCCAGCTCTGTTCCAGAACTCCAGCTTAGGACAAAGCTGTGCTGATCCCAGCAGAGTATTTGGGAACTGGAAAATTATATCAAAGGGAGACTTCAAAATTACCTAATATTCGTGGAGAAACCCTCAAGTGTTTGCAAGTCAGAGTTGCTAAACTTGATGCATGGCTGCCCCATGGCTCAATACATCAGAGACACCACGAGTGACAACCATCATTCTCGCCTGCGATTCAAACCAACTTCACGGGATCGTGCAAAAAGAAAATGCAAGCAGCTGGAGCTGGAGGGGACAGCCGCCACAGAATGATTAAGTTTAACATGATCTGGGACTTGCCATCGAACGGGAGCAAGATATATAACTTTTACAGAACTAATTTCCAAAGAACTGAGGCAACAAACTGAAACAAGTCAAGAAGGAGGGGGAGGCCATCGTCAACACTTGGGCAGCGAACAGTTTTCAAACAGAGGCAGGAACGGAACAAACTGGTGGTCGTGGCATCGCTATGGAGGCCATTTGGCTCATTGGGTCCATGCTCCCCGTACAGTGAGTCCCATTCCCTTACTCTATCCTCATGGCCCTGACATTTATTTCCAAGTGCTCTGGTTTCCTCCCACAGTCCAAAGATGGGCAGGTTAGGTGGGTTGACCAATGCAAAGATGTAGGGTTATGGGGACAGGCGCACGTAAGATGCTCTGTCTGGTGCAGACTCGATGGGCTGAATGGCCTCTTACTGCATTGTAAGGATTCTGTGCATCCTATCTCTTCATTGTCTCACAGGCTATCAAGGAACCATGTATCTGGCAATCTCTTGACTCTCGCCCTGCTCTCTCTATCTCCATAATCTCCTCCTGCAACTCTCTACGTCCTTCACACTCCTCCAATTCTGGCCTCTTTTACACACCTCTTCCAGCTTCAATGGCTGTGCCCTCAGCTGTGTGGGTTCTAAAAGCTGGGATTCCCTTCCTAAGTTGCTCCCATGAGTACGGTGTATATTGATGTAGCGCCGTTAACGCATGAGCTTTACACAGGAACGGCATCAAAAAACATTCGACCACAGCCAGGTTAAGTTCACGTTACGGTAAGCCAGCAAAAATGTGGCTGAAGAGGTGGGTTTTACAGAGGAGAGACTGGCAGAGAGGTTTAGGGAGGGAATTCCAGAGTTCAGACCACTGGGGGGCAAATAAGTGTGAGAATTTTAATAATCAAGGCACTGTTCAGTCAGGAGTGAGACTAGATCAGCGAGTACAGGAGGCTGAGAGAGGGAATCAGTGTGTGTTAGGACATCATAACATTCAGGACTATGGGACAAGTGCTGGCACATGGAATTAGGTTTGAGTTCAGGTGTTTCTAATGTGTTAGTGCAGACTCGATGGGCTGAAGGGCCTCTTCTATGCTGTCTAATTCTATGATCAGCAACAGAATTTGAGTGAGCATCAGAGACAAAGAAGTATTTATAACCTGGTTATTAGAGTCATAGAATCCTTACAGTGCATTTGGCCCATAGAGTCCGATTATCTGACAGAGTATCTGTCCCAGGCCCTGTCCCTGTAACCCCGCACATTTACAACACTCATCTATCTAACCTACACATCTTCGAACACTAAGGAACAATTTCCAATGGCCAGTCCACCTAACCCTTGGACTGTGGGAGGAAACTGGAGTACCCGGAGGAAACCCACGTAGACACAGGGAGAATGTGCAGATTCTGCACAGACAGTGACCCAAGCCAGGAATAAAACCCAGGCCCCTGGCACTGTGAGGCAGCAGTGCTAACCCACTGTGCCAAATTCCCTTGTCTCACAGGAAAGGGGATCTCTGGGTGAGGGTAAGGGGGGGGTCACTGGGAGGAACACTCTGTGAGGTAGAAGCAATACTGATTGAAAGAACAAAGCGGCAATTAGTAAGCGAAAGCAGAGGGCAGACAGAGTGAAATGTTCCTTGAGTGAGATTCGATCGTGGATCAAGTGAATCACCAAAAGCTGCAGAAACGGAGTCAGATTGCCCGACAGCAGGTATTCTGCCTGAGTCCTTCCCCAGCAAATATTCACAAAGACACGAGCAGGAAACCCTCCCCAAACACAAATGATCCATGCAAAATCAATGATTTCGGTACAAATGAGATAGAAGTTAAAGGCAAGGAGGAAAAGTACAAAATAATGAAGTCCCGAGGAATGAATGGTATTTGATATCAATGTGCAGAGAGAGGGAAAGAGAGGCACGAACGAGGCATTAATGAACACAAGCAGGACAGTCGATGCCTAGATTGAGTCCGATGGGGCAGACACAGACACTTTCAGCCTCATTAGCCCTCACTGGCTCCCAATCCAGCAATGTCTCCATTTTCAAATTCTCATTCCTCTGCCTTTGTTCACCATGATGATACGGAATGGTGGGACAGGCCTGAAGGGCTGAATGGCCTTCTCCGACCTAGTTTTTATTTACTCACTCCTTCGGCCCTGCAAACCCTGCGAGATCTCCGCTCTCCTCCTACAATTCTAACATAGAACACAGAGCACAAGTTGCGCCGATCATATCCCTACCTACCAGGCCTATCTGTAACTCCCAATCCCATTAAATCCCACGTACTCATCCAGAAGTCTTTTAAAAGATCCCAGCGAGTTCGTCTCCACCGACGGCAGCCGATTTCACTCACTCGCCACCCTCTAAGTGAAAAACGTACCCCTGACATCTCTAACACCTTGTGCATTTCCCCAGTTTTAATCAAACAAGATTGGGAGTGGGCCATTCAGCCCCTCAAGCCTGCTGTCAATCATGGCTGATTTTTACGGCCTCAACTTGGCTTTTCTGTCTATCATAACCCTCAATTCCCATTCGATTTATAAAATCGGTCTAACTCAGCCTTAAATATATTCAGTGACCCAGATTCCAGTGCTTTCTCCGGGACAGAGAAGTCCAAATACCAACCACCCTCTGAGAAATTCAACCCTTTGCTATAAAAGCCTTCCTCATTACTTGGTGTGCCTGCATGCCTACTCTTTCTGATTCACATAAAAGGACACTCAGATCCTTCTGTACTGTCATATTCTGCGGTTTCTCTCTGTGTCCAGATCACCAACAATCTGTCTTGGTCCCCCATGCCGACATTATAGTTAAGAAAGCCCCACCAACGCCTCTACTTCCTCAGAAGACTAAGGAAATTTAGAATGTCAGCTACGACTCTCACCAACTTTTACAGATGCACCATAGAAAGCATTCTTTCTGGTTGTATCACAGCTTGGTATGGCTCCTGCTCTGCTCAAGAATGCAAGGAACTACAAAGCAGCCAGCATAATTAAGGACCCCACGCACCCCGGACATTCTCTCTTCCATCTTCTTCTGTCAGGGAAAAAGATACAAAAGTCTGAAGTCACATACCAGCTTCTTTCCTGCTGCTGTCAGACTTCTGAATGGACCTACCTCGCATTAAGTTGATCTTTCTCTACACCCTAGCTATAACCGTAACACTACATTCTGCACTCTCTCCTTTCCTTCTCTATGAATGGTATGCTTTGTCTGTATACTGGCAAGAAATATCGCTTTTCACTGTATACTAATAAATGTGACAATAATAAATCAGATCAAATGGAAATAAACAATAATCTGTTTGTTTATTCTTCCTGCCAGAGTGCTCAGCTCACATTTATCCATATTATACTCCACCTACCAAAGTTTTGTCCATTCACTTAACCCGTCAATATCACTTTTTAGACTTTGAATCCTTTTTACAAGTTACTTTCCCCCTATTTCTGTGGACCCTCACCATTCGCTGTGAATAAACAATTTTCCTCACGTCTTTGGTTTCTTTGCCGACCATCTTTGTCGAATCTTTGTATCCTCCTCACAACTCACTTTCCAGCCTACCTTTGCATCGTCGGGAAACTGAAGGACAAACGCACCACAATTTCAAAAGGATGTGAAGGCCTTGAGGTGGGGAGGGGAAGGGGGCACTCAATATATTTACTAGAACGATATGAGTTTAAGTTTATTTACCACTGTCACAAAGTAGGCTTACATTAACACAGCAATGAAGTTACTGTGAAAATCCCCTGGTTGCCACATTCCGGCACCTGTTTGGGTACACTGAGAGAGAATTTAGCATGGTCACTGCACCTAACCAGCATGTCTTAAGGTTTATTTATTAGTCACAAGTAAGGCTTACATTAACACCGTAATGAAGTTACTGTGAAATTCCCCAAGTCGCCACAGCCTAGCACCTGTTTGGATCAATGCACCTAACCAGCACGTCTTTCGGACTGTGAGAGGAAACCAGAGCACCTGGAGGAAACCCACGCAGGCATGGGGAGAACATGCGGATTCTGCACAGAAGTGACCCAAGCCAGGAATTGAACCCGGAGTCTCCAGCACGGTGAGGCAGCAGTGCTGACCACTATGTCACCCGTTCTGGGGCTGGAAATTGAAAGCAATTATTGGAAGAATGAATGAAGAGTGTTTTTGACTCTGAGGTGGGGTGGGGTAATGTGGAAGTCTCTAGAAGGGTGGCACAGGAAGGAACTCCCATCATGTTAAAAAAAACAAACTCGGATATGCACTTGAGGTGTCGTAACCCAGAGGAAATCAACACAGACACAGGGAGACAGTGACATAAGGCTGGAATTGAACCCGGGTCCCTGACACTGTGAGGCAGCAGCACTAACCCGGTAATATTGGAGGGATGGGAAATGACGTTTGTGCGATGGAAAAGTTCGGGCTGTTCCTCGCAGAATGGAAAAGCTGAGGGGGGAAATCTGCTCGAGGTGTGAGACTACAATGGAGTAAATAAAACACAATTATCTTCAACGCCTGAAGGATTGATAAACCCATGAAAGGTGATGAGGAGACACAAGCAAAGGTGACAGAAGTGTAAAATTTATTAACACAACAGGTAGTTAGAATATAACAGCTGAAAGATTGATGGATACAGATTCAACCCTAGCTTTCAAAAAGGAGAAGTGGACATATATGAAATTCATAGAATCCTTACAGTATAAAAGGAGGCCATTTGATCCATCGACCCAGTACTGACCCAGGCCCTACCGCCATAACCCCAAGTATTTACCCTGCTAGTCCCCCTGACATAAAGGGTCAACTTAAAATGGCCAATCAACCCAACACACACATCCTTCGGAGTGTGGAAGGAAACCGGAGCAACCGGAGGAAACCCACGCGGACACGGGGAGAAACTCCACGCAGATGGTGACCCAAGGCTGGAATCGAACCCCGGTCCATGGCGATGTGAGACAGCAGTGCTAACCACTGTGCCACCCTTATGTGAAGGAAAGAAGTTTGCTGAGAGACTGGGAAGGAATGGGAATCTGGAACCATTTGGATCGCTGTCTGAAAGAGCCAGTGAGTAATTGATGGGCCAAATGGTCCCCTTCTGTGCTTACCAGAGAACGGGACATGGCCAGCATTTATTGCCCATCCCTAGTTGCCCTTGTTCAGAGGGAAGTTGAAGAGTCATCCACATTGCTGTGGCTCTGGAGTCACATGTAGGCCAGACCGGATAAGGACAGGAGATTTTTGACAATTGACGATAGTTTCATGGTTAGCAATCGATTCTTAATGATAATAATTCACATGTTATAGATTCCAATCCCAGGGGAATGGCTAACCCGGATTCTTCAATGAATTACAAATATCTGACTTTCCCAATTTTCTCTCCATATTTTATGAAGGGAAGACCTCATCCTGTTATACGTGGGAAGGATTTGAGTTTTAAGGAGCAGATTGCCCAGACATTTGGCCAAAGGATTTACCTTTGAGTTGTCAATCAAATCATCCAATTGGAGAAAATTACACAGAAAAATGTCAATCCTATGAATGAATTTTCACTTGGGTTATATGTAGGAGTGTTATTGGAAAGAATTAAACTCTGGGAAGATATATATACGGGGCTAGGATAACACAAGAACAGGAGGCCATTCAGCCCACCAGCTGGCTCTCTGCAGCACCAGTCCAGCCCAGCAATCCCCACCCCACCTCCCCCAACCCTGCCATCATTGAACCTGTCTCCACCGCAGTCCTGGGCAGCACCTTCCCGATCCAAACTGCTTAAAAAACAATCCTCGCGATGGCTCTGCTTCTGTAGCCAATGATCTTAAATTAGTGCCTTCTGGTTCATCAAATCTCTACAGTGCAGAAGGAGGCCATTCGGCCCATCGAGTCTGCTCCAGCTCTCCGACAGAGCCTCTTACTCAGGCCCACGCTCCCGTAATCCCGTGCATTTACCACGGCTCAATCCATCTAACCTGCACATCTTTGGATTGTGGGAGGAAGCCCATGCAGACACAGCAAGAATGTGCAGACTCCGCACAAACAGGGATCCAAGTTGGGAATTGAACCCGGGTCCCTGGTGCTGTGAGGCAGCAGTGCTAACCACTGCGCCACCGTGGTTCTTGACCATTCCATCAATAAGAACAATTCCTCCCCATTTACTCCGATGGTTTTGAACATGGCGATCGAATCTCCCATTGACCTTTCCCAAGGAGGATAATCCTATCCTTGCCAATCTATCCAAATAACTGGAGTTCTCATCTCTGGAGCCGTATTAGCAAAATCTTTTTCCACAGCGTCTCTAAAACCTTCACATCCTTCCTGGGATAATACAAAGAAACAAAGCCCTGTTTATCAGCTGAAGACTCTGAGAATTCCTCATTCCCACTGAACACTCAGCAGGTGAAAGCTCAGAATCAATATTAACACAGACGGTCACCACTTTGCCACATCCACTTTCCTCTGTCTCCCTCCGTCCTTCCCTCCTGCTCTCTCTTTCCCTCTCTCTCTCCGACACCATCAGTTTTCACTGATCTTTTCCCTAGCCATTCAGAATCACTTCTCTCAGGCCACACCCATCCTCCTTACAAAACATTTCGCGGAAGCCACCTCATCCTGCCACCCTCATCCATCCCTCAACTCTCAACCATTCCCCAAACTGCTGCCCACTCTCGCATTCCATCAGCAACAACACCCCAGAGGCACTCCACTAGCTGTGAAGCTCATGGAGACATTGGGAACTCTAAAAAGGTGCTATAGAAATGCAAGTTTCCCATTTTCCAAGGAACATTTTTCTGAGTTAAAACATGCTGTTTTAACTCAGTGACTCACAAGTCACTGCTTAACAAATACATGGTGGGTCCTTTTATTATAATGTAACTGCTTCATAGAACATAGAACACTACAGCACAAACAGGCCCTTTGGCCCACAAGTTGCCAATCATATCCATACCTACCAGGCCATAGAACTATCTGTAACTCCCAATCCCATTGGATCCCATATACTCATCCAGAAGTCTCTTAAAAGACCCCAGCGAGTTCGTCTCCACCACCACCGACAACAACCGAGTGAAAAACTTACCCCTGACATCTCCTCTGTACCTTAAACCTGTGTCCTCTCGTAGCGACTATTTCAGCTCTGGGAAAGTCTCCGAGAATCCT